>CM042826.1:10247500-10814876 GCA_009982885.2 Hyles vespertilio | reverse complement strand
AAGCACCTTCGGGGGCCGTGCCAAACTAAAAACGGGATGCTTTATAGGAAGCCGTGGGAGCTACGCCGATTGCGATCAGGTATCCGATTTAATATTATACGCGGATGTTCAATGTGTTGGTTGTTAGTAGATGATGCGGCAACATGGGGCAGGACTTAAAGACACCATACTACATGGCCGCAAGCAAAGAGAATTTATAGTGCCTTATGGCGACCACCGCCGGCACCCCACACCGCATTTTATTTGGAAATATTTTCCTCGCCACAGAAGTCACATGAAAAGACAGAGTTATTTGTGGCGCGCGGAATACGAGGCCCTAATGTCTAGGCTTACCTAGAGGAAGATTTGTCTGAAAAAGCGAGACTAGATATGGAAAACGGCTTATCAATGCCTCTATTCGTCAAAAGTCTTCGACGAGAGACTTTAGCTACATTCGCCAGAACCTTTTCGAAATGCTCGAAATATGAAGAGTTCGCTGCATGAAAAAAGGAATCGTGCTCCTTCAAGCGAAACGACGGGCGCCCGCGCTGCGCCGCGCACATTTCCTTGATGGAAAGCCGCCAGCCGCCGCCGCCGGTCGGCAGCGCCTTTAGCAAACACTCCGGCGCTGAACCTGCCACCGTCACCCGCGTCAAGGGCGACGCGATCGAGCGTTCCCGCCCTTCATCACAGCCGCGCTCAGCCGGGCGCCAGATAGGAAGGTGAACAAGCGTCCAGTAGTTCGTACTGTAAGCGGTATGGACATTCGAAACAACAGTGCCGAAGTTATCGCGGAGTGTGACAAGTCGTATAATTCATTAAGAATAGTGCCGGGATTGGTCCAATAATTCAGTGAAACGGTTTTTTTGTAGTATTAAATCGGACTGCGTTTACGAATACGCGATTGTCGTCAAAATAACAATTTGAAGGCCCCAAAACTAGGAACAGTAGTGCTAAAGTGCGTTAACTGTAAAAAGTAAATTTTAGAATGATTGTACAACTCATAATATTGTTTGTAATAATGTCATGCTATGAAAGCTGGTAAATTGCGTGGTAGCCGACGGGGTACACGAAGACTGGAAATCGCCCGTCCAATATTAAAAATCGAGATTTTGGGTATTTCGGGTAGCTTTAAAGATACAGCCGCCAAACCTGTATAGGCCGGTTACACGTATATGCTATACTTCAAAGTAAGGGAACACCCTCTCGTGCCGCTATAGGGTTGTGAAACTCGCGGATGGAATAGCGCGGGAGAGACAGTACTGACACAACGATTAACGTAAAGCTAGTACTCCAAATATTACTATACCATTCTAATTTTCCCACAAGCGGACAAATAATGAAACTTGTAGGCATTGATTTATCTCGCAGCGGGAGGGAAAGGTATTGATTTTCACAAAAATCTTTTGGATTTAGTAGGAATGCTAAGTTTAAATACAAACTTATTTCGAACCGATGTCTAATCATACTATAGCTGTGCCGCCACCGAAATCTCGGGATGACGAGGGCAGTCATCTACCAGCCAGCTGAGGTGAAGAACTGGCGGACACCCTCGTAAGAATTTAGATGTCTTCAGTGAAGGGGGAGGACCTACGCCATTGCAGAACACAGGGTGAACAGGTGAGCCAACTCCTATCTTTACCCCCTTACCGCCTGGATCCCACAAAGAAAATGTGATGAAGAAAGACAATCGACAAAATGTTGAACGATGATTCAACGAATAAGAGTGGGAATCCGCTGGAGCCGTCACCGCACGATCGTGACGAAATCCACACGGAGGTATACGCTTCTCGCGTCGACTATAGACGTTTAAATGCAATAACAAAATCTGACATTACCCGGATGCCGCGAATCGACGAGCTCTGCAAAGTACGAATGGAAACTGTGCTACATGAGCACCTGGATTTCAGTCTTCTTATTGGCAGGTGCAGTGTTCATGAGGTGATAGAGACAAAAACAGCTTTTGTCTGCCCTCTAGTTACTTACCGTTTAAACGGAAGCCGTCGGGTTGAAGAACGCACCGGCGACATTCAGAGACTCATCGATCGCCTTCGCTCCTGCGCCGACCTGAAGGACTGTAACTATTTGCGCGTTACTTGATGATCTTTTTTAGTAATTTCTGAAGGATTCCAACAAACACCTTCTACCTGAACTTGACGCGTCTTTAAACGCCTGGGTGAATTCTCTCCACGGAAACAGTGATAAGTGCGCTTTCGCCAGAGCAGGTGTCAAGTACCTTGTCATATTATAACGCGGAAGTGTATCCCAGATCAGATAAGGTAAGTGCGTTTTGGATATACGGAGCGAAGAACCTTAAACATTTCAAAACTTTTTTGCAAACTTGTCTTGGTTTCGAAAGTGTATACCCAACTTTTCAAAAGTTGCCGAACCATTAACACGATGACTAGGACAAGCCAAGAGGATCTGGAGCGAGAGCAGGTGCAAGCTTCCAAGAGGAAGCGACGCTTACTACCGCTCCATATTGTTCAGCTGATTTTATTATTCCTTCATCGTGCGCACAGACGCCAGTAACTAGCATTAGGTGCAGTTTTCTACAGGGAGAAGGTAATCAGGACAGACCTTGTTGAATATGCCAGTCGCCTCTTAAGCTGCTGAACGCAACTACTGACTACTGAACGGGAAGCTCTAGCGTAGTTTGGGCAGTGGAGCGATTTTCGGGCATATCCGAGGACAGTCCGCATTATCGGTAGTGACCATAGCCTCTCGGTGGTTACTCTCGTTAAATCCCAACTGGAAGATTTGTTCGTGGGCATTAAAATTACGTCATTCGATCTCGGTTCCATACCATCCCGGTAAAGCAAAGTGGTAGCAGAACATTAAGTGACCCACTTGTTGAGAGTCTCGCGACTCTTGTGTTCTTGTTCTGTTTTGTTGACTTGCTATAAAAAGCCAAACGATCGCGACAATGCCGGTAAGTGTTCAAACCTGGTCAAGTCATAACGAGCTGACGGTGTAGATGGATTGCGGCTCAAAGGTGGTCAGGAAAGGGTTTTCTTATGGACCAAGGAGTCCTATTCCGCTATAATCCAGATTCGGATTGCGAGTCCCCTCAACTGGTTGTTGCTGTGATCAAGTTGCCGAGATTTTAAAAGACCTACACGACTCGCCGACTGCCGGCCATCCTGGTACGATAGAACCTATCAAAGGTAGCCCAATTATTTTATTTCACAGGGAGCGGAGAATCATAACTAACTATGTAAAGGCCCTGCATCAACTGTCCAACGGTACAAAGCCGCAAATGCTAAACCACCCGGACTCTTACAAACGCCGGTGATGAATCAACGTAATGAGGTACTAGCCATCGATCTGTTCGGACCTCTGCCAGAAGGAGATCAGGGGGGCAGCGGTGGATTTTTCTTAGTAGAAGACACTGCTACTCGATGGACAGAGCTGTATGCTCTGAAGGAAGCCTCAGCTGAAGCTTGTGCCAAGATTCTTATCGAGGAATATTTTATGAGGTATGGTCTACCGCGTAGAATTATATCGGACAACGGAGTCCAATTTGTATCCGCACTGATGCGTACAGTGTATGTTGGTTTTAGACATCAACAGAATCTAATTCCTTTGTATCATCCTCAAGCGAACGAAGCTGCAGAGAGAAGAAAGAACCGCGATTTTAAAAGCGTTGCTTTCCCATCTAGTAGAAGAAGACCATACATCATGGCCAAGGCACTTGCCAGTTATTCGATTTGCTTTAAATAGTGCCCCGTGCCGCACTACAGGTGTAACACCCGCATATCTTACATTTGCGAGGGAAATGAGGTCCCTACAGAAGTAACGCATGATATACGCTCTATTTTAGACAAGGATAATTTTATACCTCAAATGACACCTTACCTTAGAAAATTTATTAAGTCCCTAGCAGCTATTCGCGAACGTGTGGAGACTCAGCAAGACAAAAGTAAGGAGAGTGCCGATTGCTTCACGCCGACCTGCAGATACCTTTCCGGTAGGTGACTTAGTCCTCCTTAAGTCTCACGTCTAAGTAATACTTCTAAAGATCTTACGTCTAAATTTGTTCCGCGTCGCGATGGCCCATATTCGCATACCGAGAAAGTAAGTCCAACGACATTTAAGCTCGCGCATGTTAATTCTTCAAATGAACCTATAGGTAGGTACCATGTAGAAGACATAACTCGGTATCAGGGCAATAAAGAATCGCCACCAGAACCGGTGATTCCCAAGAAGAAAAGAGGTCGTCCCGCTCGGGTGTTAGATTACCAGTTCAGGAACGAGGGCCGTACTCCTGAACTTGAGGGGGAGCATGTAGCAAACCGCGTTCGCATTACCCGGGGACGGCTGCCAAGGGCGATACGCCACATAATGAACGCAGGCCGTGTGCGCTCCCGTCCCGCTCCCGCCACCTCACCTCACCTCACCTCTTCCTACTCCTTCCGTCAAGCTTCTTCGCCGCGCTCGCAACGCATACGCACCGATGTAATTATTAAATCAGAGTATTGTATAGAACTCAAATTGATTGTATGTAATACAGACTTATACCTACTATGTGACTGCTGTTATGGTAAATAAACGAATCCACCCACGAAATATCTAATTAAATCAATTTGAATACAATGCAATGAGTTACTATTACAATAAAGTTATTGTTATAAATGAAGAATACAATATACTTAATGTGAGTACATAATATTATTATGTAGTTAAATGTATTTATTTATTATATTAGGAATACCCCCAACACAGTGTTCATAACATTATTAAAGGAAATTGACAATATTTCTATGCAAGTCACCCTTCATTGTCAGACTTATACTCTGCAGAAATAAACTATTGCAATTGACCTACAAAAACTGCAAACAATGTCACTAGAGAGAAAGAACAAAACAAAAAAAAATAATAATAATAATAATGAAAATATAAAATAAGTTTAACAAATATTGATAAGTAATCAAACCTTAGTAACATTAAATGTTTCATATTTTAAATTGTATTTAAATAACACTCTGTAATTATAAAGTACACTTAGTAATACAAAATGTACACTTTGTAAGGTAAAGTGTAACTTATGCAATTCACTAATTTTCTTAGCCATATGTCATACAATCACTTATAAAATTTTAAGAGTTTATATAACAATCAAAATCAATGTAATGGTTATATAGTCAATATAATATGTTTACATATTGTGATTCCTATTTCAGCCACAAGGTTGATGGTTTTCATCTTCTATTGGCCACCTGAGGGACTCGGCCTGCCTCATTGACGTGCTAGCACCCGAAGGCTCGTTATGTTGGTTACACTTACATAGGCTACCGTTTGCCACCCGAGGGACACGGCCTGCCTCACTCACTGACGTGTTAGCCACCCGAGGGCTAGTTCTGCTGCTTGAAACTTCATAGGCTACCGTTTGCCACCCGAGGGACACGGCCTGCCTCACTCACTGACGTGTTAGCCACCCGAGGGCTAGTTCTGCTGCTTGAAACTTCATAGGCTACCGTTTGCCACCCGAGGGACACGGCCTGCCTCACTGACGTGTAGCCACCCGAGGGCTAGTTCTACTGGTTGCATCTTCTTGGGCTACCGTTTGCCACCCGAGGGACACGGCCTGCCCCTCACTCCTGCCTGCCTCCCGAAGGCCAAGTTCAAAATCAGTCACTGGCCACAGACAGATCACGCCCGTCTGCACGCCAAACAAATCTAGGCTAGAAATGTTAGCATAGGAATCTAATAGGTAGGGAAATGTTTGTTAGGTTTCAGCGTCAACGTCATGCTATCATTATCATCGCCACTTTTCTCGCTCTCCGGGCGAGATGATTGAAAAAGTTATCCATGGTTTTAGTTGGTCTGCCGAATACACATTCTTGTATGCTTTACCTGAATGACCTTCAATACTAGCAACCTCGTATCTATCCTTATCTAGGATAGCGTTAATTTTAAAAGGTCCGCGAAATTTAGGTGCCAATTTCTTACTCTTACCTTTTTCGTGGGTATGGTTTGGAATCATCACTAAATCACCTTTACAAAATATCTTTGTGGGAGCCCGAGTCTTATCAAAGTTAAGTTTCATCTTAGATTGACGTTCTGATATCGTACCTTCTACGCACTTTCTAAGTTTATCTCTTTCCTCCTCAGACACTGGTAAGGATAGATCTACAGACCCTCTTACGGCCGTTCTCTATATCCTATCTATCTTTAACAAGAGGTTAAAATGGATATCGTTACTATGTCGATACCACTGTATGCTTCAATAAATAAAGATAGACATACAATATTATCTTGCCTAGATATGTATAAATATATGCACCTTATCTAAATATCGCTGTCTTTCTTTACGGAAGCAAAAATGTATCGAAATTTCGAGAGAAATCTCTTGTTAAAGATAGATAGATTATAGAAACCGGCCGTTAGAATATTTTCATTCTGACTAGTCGTTCTTTTTCCCAGACTACCTCCGCAGGTGTCCTGCCTATTCCTTTATTTATAGTATTATTCAAGCTCCATTGCAACTTGCCTATATTAAGATCCCAATCTTGCTCATTTTGACCGTGATTCATAGATGCTAATGAATTTAAAATGTTCTATTATAGCGTTCAATTTGGCCATTAGCGCGCGGTGTAGCTACTGCATTTAGAATATGCCTAACACCTATAGATTTGACAAAGTTCTTGAACTCATTTGACGTGAAACTTGTGCCCTGGTCTGAAATAATAATATTTGGACTTCCAAAAATAGCAAATATCTCTTCTAATACCCTGATGGTGGTTTTTGATTTCAAGTTCTTTACAGCTCTTACGAATATAAATTTACTAAATCCATCAATAACTCCTAAAATGTGTGTATTGCCTCGCTTACTTCTCACAAACGGGCCCAAGTGGTCCATATGTATAGTGTGGAAAATGGATGTCACTTTAGGAATCGGATGCAGATATCCCGTCTTTTTACCGGACACCTCCTTGTAATATGCACAATTGATACATGCAGCCACGTATTTCTTTATAAATCGTTTCATTTTCGGAAACCAATAATCCGCACTGATTTTTTCAAATGTCTTGTCAAAAGAAAATGACCTGCCTCGTCATGATTGAGCTGGCAAATACGCCATCGGGCCCCATGGGGCACCACCCATTTCAACTTATTACCCACGCGTCTGTAGACTTTACCATTCCGCATAACATAATGATTTGATATATCCTTAAGATCTTCAGTAGGCGTTTCTAAAATTGTCTTAATATGTTTTATGCGGTGATCGGACATTTGAACCGTGTGCAACCAATCACTTGTCGTTATATGAAGGATCTCTATATCTTCCGGGTCATTGGAACACGCTGATGGGTTCCGGCTTAGAGCGTCTACATGTTGCATGTTGCGACCCGGCCGGTATTGGATTGTAAAATTAAATTCCTGCAACATAAGCCACCACCTGGCTACCTTTGGGAGTAAGTCACGCTTAGTAAGTGTAGAGCGTAAGGCATTGCAGTCAGTTACGACGGTAAAATCAATACCTATCAAAAATACTCTAAACCTCTGCAATGACATTACTACAGCCATTGTCTCGAGTTCATACGAATGCCAAAATTGCTCCTCACGTGTGGTCTGGCGACTAAAGTATGCAACGGGACGAAAGGGGCTATCACTATTTGGTCTTTGTAGTAGAATGCCACCAAGACCTACTTTGCTCGCGTCACAGTGTACTTCAGTTTCATAATTAACGTCGTATAACGCTAGAATAGGTCTGACCACAAGTTTAGCTTTAATATCTCGAAACGAGTTTTCTTGTTCCGCACCCCAATGCCAAGGTACATCCGATTTGGTCAAACTAGTTAGAGGTTTTGCAATCGTAGCAAAATTATAAATAAACCGCCGGAAAAAGCTAGCTAGGCCAACGAACTGTCGCACTTGATGAACATTGGTTGGAGTGGGAAAATCGGAAACTGCATGAATCTTTTTACTACCAGGCCTTAAACCAGTTTCCGATATCTCGTAACCTAAATAATCGACCTCGGACTGAAAGAACGAGCACTTATTCAAATTAAGTGTAAGACCAGCTTGCTTTAATAATACCAAAATTTGTTCCAGTTTTGTCAAATGCTTCAGAAAAGGTTTTTGCAGCAGATAACAAATCGTCAAGGTATGGAACCGCTAGCTCGAAGCGTTTATTGCCTAGAGCTTTGTTAATCATATTTTGAAATACCGCAGGTGCATTAACGAGTCCGAACGGCATTCGCGTATACTCGTAATGCCCGTCCGGCGTCACGAAAGCAGTCAAATGTCTTGAAGATTCCGACATGGGTATTTGATAATACCCAGATGCTAGATCAAGACTAGTAAAGTAAGATTTACCGTTTAATCGATCTAGTTGGTCTTCAATTACAGGCATAGGGTAACTGTTCTTCACAGTCTTTTTATTTAGGGCCCTGTAGTCTACGCAAAGTCTATAATCGTTATTTTTCTTTTTCACCAGCACTATTGGCTTGCGTAGGCTGAATAAGACTCTCTGATTATATCATTATCTAGTAAGTTGCCTACCATTTCTCTGACAACCGCCCGTTCACTATAGGGGAGACGATAAGGTTTGTATGTGACTGGGGTGGCGTCATTAAGATGTATTGTCATTTCAGATATATTAGTAAGTCCCAACTCACTTATATTAAAGCAAAGCAATCTCTATAAGCATTCAATAGATCTAATAACTTATTTTTTTCGTCTTCAGACACCTTAGGACCTACCTTGATCATGTCCAATGATATTGATTCTCTAGAAATATCAGTGGTTCCCGCTGCAGTTTCAACTGATAAAACTGTATTAACAGGAACTGGTAGTTGATTTGTTTTAATCAAATCACTATTGGGTAATTTTACAGCTCGTGAAATTATGTTACCCTTTGAAAACTCAAAAGGATTCCCAGATAAGTTAATCACTATTATACGACCGATACCATTATTGAATCTATATACCCCTTGCAAGGTACTGTATTCTTTTCCGGGTTGCATACAAACATTTCCCGTAATAAACAAAAATCCTGAGTAGCTAGTATCTGACGTGTGTACTAATATATCAGTTAAATCTTCAATAATAATATCGTTTGAGTTAATGACTTCTAAACGTTCTACACTTTCGGTATCGCAATATAGTGTTAACTGATTACTATTTTTATACACCGTGACTGTTAGTAACTCAGTTAGCGATTGGCCGATCATAACGTCAGTATGTAATAACTCGTCATCTACCACATAGACCTCTATATCTGCTTTTACTGCATCTATTTGAATTGTTACAAAAGTACGTCCGATAGGTACAACAAAACCGTGACCAAACCTTTTAGTACAGGGAGCTCAGTTTTATTCAGTAATAGCTGCATATCTAACGCAACTCTATGCTTAATAAGTGTGCATTGACTACCAAATCAATGTAACTAGATCTTGTAATACCATTGAGACTTATAGTTTTAAAATATTTGCCATTCATATTATCCCGGCTTGCGATATGTAAAACGGATTTTGTGTTTGTACTTAAAATATACCTTTCCCACTAGTGTCTTGTGTTTGATAATTTCCTTGCCGAGTACATTGTTGAGCGTTATGCCCTAGCTTATTACACTTCTCACATCTTTTCAATGGTTTTGGACAACTTACTGCAATATGCCCAGTTTCTGAGCAATTATAGCATCGTGTGGTACGTCTACCTCGTAAGCCGTCAGGATTGTTTTTAAGAGGAACTAGACCGCGATTGTTATCATCGGCTTTATTATCCTGTGTACTCTGTCTAAAATTATGATTTAATTTTCGAATTGGCATAGATATTTTCTTAGACATTCTACGCAAATATTTTAAAAGTTGAGAGGGACGTACGAGATTAGAGCCTTGTGCATTTAACCTTATGTTATTATCATATATGCCGTTGATAATACAATCAACAGCATTTCTTCCAACGATTCCGCACATTTTCACAAGCCTAGCCTTGTCGTGATAATATTCCTCAAGGGTCTCATCGCGCCTACTCTTTCTTTCAAGCATTTCGTACAACCGATCAGCATAATTTCTATCATTCGGAAATGTTTTTAAATCCTATGCTGCCACTGCTCCCAAGTTAAATCTACGGAACTCCTACTTTGGTACCATAGCTTGGCATTCCCTGATAACTTAGAAATTGCGTGATAAATTATCTGCTTATCACTCCATCCATACACAGACGCTATTTGATTCACTTTGCGAATCCAATCTATGGCTGTTAGAGTGTTTGCATCAGGATCAAATTCTGGTAATACGTTCTGGGCTCCCTCAAAATTAGTGCCGCGTTTGTCAAAATATTTAGCCAATGTATCAATAAAGCTATTCTCATTACGCTCTACAGGTGACTTAGAGTGGCGGGATTTCTTGGCGTTTGATTTAGAGTTGTATTTACCCCTCTTTCTTTTCCGTATCATTCTGCCTTTTCCTCGAGGACGCCTATCAGAATTGTCGGAGTAGCAAGGACTTGTGTCGGAACTGATTGAATTTCTAGAACTAGTGGAAGATGCATATCTCCTAGTGCGTTTATATTCATTGTCGCGACGTCGCTTTCTATGATGCCGTCGTCGAGTATTGATTCCACTATTACCACTGGATGAAACAGAATGTGACCTTGAGGGCTTGCGCCGAGATCGATACTGATCATCATTGCGTCTTTGGACAGTTCTACCCGACACTCGTGAGCCAGACCCAGAGGGCGGTCGATCATCATTTACCCAGTTGCGAGACCTCCTTTCATCGTTATGAATTTCTAAAGGTGGCGTATGACTCAAACGTACAGACATTGTTACAGGGTATGGATAGCTTTATTCATCCAGAAAAGTTCTTACCACTTCTGATCTATTAAATCCTTTTTTCCACTCTATATGGTATGCACAGCGACCAGACAGATTTAAAATTAATAATGATTATTGTTAAACTTATTTATTGTTGTATACATTTTTTTCACAATACAATAACACACAATTTTTTCACAATCATCAAAACAGATGCTAGCTGTCACACTGTTGCCAGACTAATAAATATTTAGCTTACTTTTTTTTCTTGTTACAATAATTTATATTCAAGAAAGGAAATATTTTTTTGTTAAATGTTTTATTGCGAACACTGCTAACACAAGGGATACCTAGTTTCTAGTATTTGGATGTTAGTGGGTATTCACCGATAGTGTACATAAGTTTAAAATATAGCAGTACCAATTCACTAGGAAATATAAACCCACGAACCTGCGAACGGCAGCGTTGTCGATGTTTACACGACAATAAAAAGTCGACAATGTCAACATATCAAAAAGCAATGATGTTTTAATAAAGATGACGCATATCCATATGTCGTGACGTTCAAAAACTGTACTGCTATGCATATACATACTCATTTGTTAATACTTTATGACAATTTTAGTGAATGAAACAGATTATACAGAAAGTACGAGACGAAAAGAGATAGCATTGCGCTATCCAAACATAGAATCGAAGCGGTAAAGACAGAAGGGTGACGATAAATAAAACTACCTATTTGGTTTTATTAGTATAATATATTAACTTTGAGGTTGCTACATGAGTCTACATGTGGTACGCCATCCTGTAACAAATATATTTTTATTTGCTTACAAACTTGAAAAAATAAAAAATAAATTGATTACCGTTTTTTATATTAGTTTATGGTAAGCAGGCACTGAAAAATCGATTTCTTAATAATATTATTATTTGTTGTATTGATGACAAGTGATATGACCGCTCGTGGACATAAGCGAAACCAAGACACCTTTAATTACAAAGCAATGCTTGGCTTTCACTATGCTCGCCATCCCGAGACATAAGATCTTAAGTATAAGTACAGCGATTACTCGGGCGAGAGTGTCCTTTGAACCGGAACATAACATGGCATTTAAACTGCCGTGTGGCGGGGGAAATAGACATTGCGATGGTACCTACACATGGCGGTAACGTATGAGCGCCCTGCCACTGGTAAACAACCGATGGTGCAGGTTTTTTAGGTGGATATATATTTTTTCGTAGGTGTATATTTTTATTCATAATTAAATGTGCTAAACCAATATTAATCAGTTTTAAAGTATCCAGTTACGATACCCTCTTTTTGTCCGAGTTGTGCTTAGTGCATATCCATTTACGTCTCAAAAGCTCATCACGTGGAAATCTGGAAATATTCAATGATACATGTAAATAATATAATATAGTCATTCAAAATACCGGGTATCTCAAGACTGCTACCGAAAACGAAGCCGGGTGGTAGTTTTAGTGACTACAAACACAATGCAACCAAAAATTTCGAAAAGAAACGCGACAATGATTTTTTATGATTTTTTAAATATCTTCATTTTTGGGTGGTAAATCCATAGTTTTGCCTAAAATAATAACTTAAACACTTTTATACCTTAGATTATTTATAAATAAAAGGGTATACATATAAAAGGGTATTTTAGGAAAAAATGTATTTATCACTCAAATATGGTCATAAGAAAAAAATTTAAAAAAAAAAAATTGTCGCTATTTTTTGCAACTTTTTCTGTTGCATTGTGTCTGAAGTCGCTTAAACTACCACCCGGCTTCGTTTTCGGTAGCAGTCTTGATATACCCTGTATATGGGGAAGCTAATGTATTTTGTAATGTTCGTGGTTGGATTAAGTTATTTATTATGAAAATATTTCATAACAAATAACTTAATCGTTTTAAATATGATTGAATTAGAAACAAATATACAATTATCCAAATACATTCAAACTGTCATCGTCAAATTTCTGTATGATCGGTTTCGCTTCTGACTTGTTAATCTATGACGTACGCTTTTTGTCCCTATCGCGTGACTGTTAGTAACTCAGTTAGCGATTGGCCGATCATAACGTCAGTATGTAATAACTCGTCATCTACCACATAGACCTCTATATCTGCTTTTACTGCATCTATTTGAATTGTTACAAAAGTACGTCCGATAGGTACAACAAAACCGTGACCAAAACCTTTTAGTACAGGGAGCTCAGTTTTATTCAGTAATAGCTGCATATCTAACGCAACTCTATGCTTAATAAGTGTGCATTGACTACCAAAATCAATGTAACTAGATCTTGTAATACCATTGAGACTTATAGTTTTAAAATATTTGCCATTCATATTATCCCGGCTTGCGATATGTAAAACGGATTTTGTGTTTGTACTTAAAATATTACCTTTCCCACTAGTGTCTTGTGTTTGATAATTTCCTTGCCGAGTACATTGTTGAGCGTTATGCCCTAGCTTATTACACTTCTCACATCTTTTCAATGGTTTTGGACAACTTACTGCAATATGCCCAGTTTCTGAGCAATTATAGCATCGTGTGGTACGTCTACCTCGTAAGCCGTCAGGATTGTTTTTAAGAGGAACTAGACCGCGATTGTTATCATCGGCTTTATTATCCTGTGTACTCTGTCTAAAATTATGATTTAATTTTCGAATTGGCATAGATATTTTCTTAGACATTCTACGCAAATATTTTAAAAGTTGAGAGGGACGTACGAGATTAGAGCCTTGTGCATTTAACCTTATGTTATTATCATATATGCCGTTGATAATACAATCAACAGCATTTCTTCCAACGATTCCGCACATTTTCACAAGCCTAGCCTTGTCGTGATAATATTCCTCAAGGGTCTCATCGCGCCTACTCTTTCTTTCAAGCATTTCGTACAACCGATCAGCATAATTTCTATCATTCGGAAATGTTTTTAAAATCCTATGCTGCCACTGCTCCCAAGTTAAATCTACGGAACTCCTACTTTGGTACCATAGCTTGGCATTCCCTGATAACTTAGAAATTGCGTGATAAATTATCTGCTTATCACTCCATCCATACACAGACGCTATTTGATTCACTTTGCGAATCCAATCTATGGCTGTTAGAGTGTTTGCATCAGGATCAAATTCTGGTAATACGTTCTGGGCTCCCTCAAAATTAGTGCCGCGTTTGTCAAAATATTTAGCCAATGTATCAATAAAGCTATTCTCATTACGCTCTACAGGTGACTTAGAGTGGCGGGATTTCTTGGCGTTTGATTTAGAGTTGTATTTACCCCTCTTTCTTTTCCGTATCATTCTGCCTTTTCCTCGAGGACGCCTATCAGAATTGTCGGAGTAGCAAGGACTTGTGTCGGAACTGATTGAATTTCTAGAACTAGTGGAAGATGCATATCTCCTAGTGCGTTTATATTCATTGTCGCGACGTCGCTTTCTATGATGCCGTCGTCGAGTATTGATTCCACTATTACCACTGGATGAAACAGAATGTGACCTTGAGGGCTTGCGCCGAGATCGATACTGATCATCATTGCGTCTTTGGACAGTTCTACCCGACACTCGTGAGCCAGACCCAGAGGGCGGTCGATCATCATTTACCCAGTTGCGAGACCTCCTTTCATCGTTATGAATTTCTAAAGGTGGCGTATGACTCAAACGTACAGACATTGTTACAGGGTATGGATAGCTTTATTCATCCAGAAAAGTTCTTACCACTTCTGATCTATTAAATCCTTTTTTCCACTCTATATGGTATGCACAGCGACCAGACAGATTTAAAATTAATAATGATTATTGTTAAACTTATTTATTGTTGTATACATTTTTTTCACAATACAATAACACACAATTTTTTCACAATCATCAAAACAGATGCTAGCTGTCACACTGTTGCCAGACTAATAAATATTTAGCTTACTTTTTTTTCTTGTTACAATAATTTATATTCAAGAAAGGAAATATTTTTTTGTTAAATGTTTTATTGCGAACACTGCTAACACAAGGGATACCTAGTTTCTAGTATTTGGATGTTAGTGGGTATTCACCGATAGTGTACATAAGTTTAAAATATAGCAGTACCAATTCACTAGGAAATATAAACCCACGAACCTGCGAACGGCAGCGTTGTCGATGTTTACACGACAATAAAAAGTCGACAATGTCAACATATCAAAAAGCAATGATGTTTTAATAAAGATGACGCATATCCATATGTCGTGACGTTCAAAAACTGTACTGCTATGCATATACATACTCATTTGTTAATACTTTATGACAATTTTAGTGAATGAAACAGATTATACAGAAAGTACGAGACGAAAAGAGATAGCATTGCGCTATCCAAACATAGAATCGAAGCGGTAAAGACAGAAGGGTGACGATAAATAAAACTACCTATTTGGTTTTATTAGTATATAATATATTAACTTTGAGGTTGCTACATGAGTCTACATGTGGTACGCCATCCTGTAACAAATATATTTTTATTTGCTTACAAACTTGAAAAAATAAAAAATAAATTGATTACCGTTTTTTATATTAGTTTATGGTAAGCAGGCACTGAAAAATCGATTTCTTAATAATATTATTATTTGTTGTATTGATGACAAGTGATATGACCGCTCGTGGACATAAGCGAAACCAAGACACCTTTAATTACAAAGCAATGCTTGGCTTTCACTATGCTCGCCATCCCGAGACATAAGATCTTAAGTATAAGTACAGCGATTACTCGGGCGAGAGTGTCCTTTGAACCGGAACATAACATGGCATTTAAACTGCCGTGTGGCGGGGGAAATAGACATTGCGATGGTACCTACACATGGCGGTAACGTATGAGCGCCCTGCCACTGGTAAACAACCGATGGTGCAGGTTTTTTAGGTGGATATATATTTTTTCGTAGGTGTATATTTTTATTCATAATTAAATGTGCTAAACCAATATTAATCAGTTTTAAAGTATCCAGTTACGATACCCTCTTTTTGTCCGAGTTGTGCTTAGTGCATATCCATTTACGTCTCAAAAGCTCATCACGTGGAAATCTGGAAATATTCAATGATACATGTAAATAATATAATATAGTCATTCAAAATACCGGGTATCTCAAGACTGCTACCGAAAACGAAGCCGGGTGGTAGTTTTAGTGACTACAAACACAATGCAACCAAAAATTTCGAAAAGAAACGCGACAATGATTTTTTATGATTTTTTAAATATCTTCATTTTTGGGTGGTAAATCCATAGTTTTGCCTAAAATAATAACTTAAACACTTTTATACCTTAGATTATTTATAAATAAAAGGGTATACATATAAAAGGGTATTTTAGGAAAAAATGTATTTATCACTCAAATATGGTCATAAGAAAAAAATTTAAAAAAAAAAAATTGTCGCTATTTTTTGCAACTTTTTCTGTTGCATTGTGTCTGAAGTCGCTTAAACTACCACCCGGCTTCGTTTTCGGTAGCAGTCTTGATATACCCTGTATATGGGGAAGCTAATGTATTTTGTAATGTTCGTGGTTGGATTAAGTTATTTATTATGAAAATATTTCATAACAAATAACTTAATCGTTTTAAATATGATTGAATTAGAAACAAATATACAATTATCCAAATACATTCAAACTGTCATCGTCAAATTTCTGTATGATCGGTTTCGCTTCTGACTTGTTAATCTATGACGTACGCTTTTTGTCCCTATCGCACTTAACAATCTTTGTATTAGGCGATCCTTCTTACACAATTGAAGGCGGTGTTTGCTAATTTAAAATAAAAATTAAATTTTGTGTGGTTTTTATATACTTACGTATGGTGTGTAGGTCCCATTTGGTTTCATATTTTTGCACCATTGTTTTAACACTCTTAAAACACACAATTCGACACTTTAGATAATATTTTCGAAATAAATTATGTTGACAGCACTGAGGTCTTCCCTCTGTCGCCGTTGCTATGCGACTAGATGAAATTACACCAATTGCCCGAATTTGAACGCCTCACTTTTGAAGTGCTAGTGCGATATCTACGTCGTATTTGTATAATATATCATTGATCAAAAAGTCAAAAAACATTTTCCAAAAACCCTCTAGTAGTTTGTTTAGTTATATAACAGTTTTCAGCCAGTTTGAGGATATTTTTTCAATTTATTTTTTATTGAAAAAATATAGCATGCCGTTGTCGGATGAAAGGCTACTCCTGGACAGTAGGAAAAACCATACAACGCCATGAATTACAAAGCAATGTTTGGCATTTCACACTTCGATTGGTAAATATTAATTGGCAAATATTAAATTCAAGCGCTAAGCAGTGTTTAGATCATTTATCAGGTACCGCCCGTCAGCCTTTCCGGTCTCCCCGCACCGCGTGCTACTCTTGCAGGAGATAAAATCTTTCCGTGTGATTGTTCTTATTTTAAATTTTAACTCTGGTTCCAGTATGTAATTCTTCGCCAAAACATACTCGTGTATTCCAGTAGCTGAGTGCATATATTTTTGTAAATATACAAACATATCATACTCTATCGATACTTTTTATATTCTCACGACTTGTTCCCATAAACTTAATACCCATGTTCCGCCGTGTATTTTCCGACCCATGATTATATGATAGGAGGCGAAGCTATCGCCATATTAGATACAAATTTCTGACTCCAGGCTGATATATAATAATGAATAGAAAAATCCAATATCACTCTGCCCGACCCAGGATTCGAACTGGAGACCACAGCTTTGTAACCATATCAAAGTACAACTTCGCCGCAAGGCTTAAAAAAATTTCACCGGTTCCTTTTTACTGCCTGACCATACACGATAAAGTCCTTTTTATGTTACAAGTACTAAAATGTTTTATGTTCCACAAAAACAATGTATGTGCTTGTGAATTTATATTTAAAGCCAGAGTACAAAAAGAATTAGTGTGCTGTGAATTTTAATTTTTGCTTCAACAGTAAGTTTCATTTTACACTAAATAATGTTTGTAAACCCAATTTTCGATGCGTTCATGAACAATTTTTTCGACTTTTTATAAAAATAGAAATTGTTTTTGTAATTCTAGCACGTCTGTTATGTTTTAAATGGATGTGTTTTAAATATTTCAAAAAGTGATATTAAAATTTACATGTAGGTTATATAGTTTTGAAATAACTGTTTGAATTTATACTTCCATGACAATTAATAACTATATTCAAAGCAGATATAAAAATATATACTGTACTTTCTAGACCATATACGTCCCACTGCAGAGTACGGGTCTCCTGTACAATCGAAAGTACGATTGAGAGGGGTAAGGGCGTATAGGCCACCACGCTGGCCTAGGGCGTATTGCGGACTTTACATACCAAAGAAATTCTTACTAATAATCTCTAATCGCTATGATATGCAGGTTTCCTCTCGATGTTTTTCTTCACCGTTATACTTCGTGGTGATTGACTAAATACACACATGTCTTCGAAAAGTCAGAGGTTTGCCTTAGGTTACCAATCCGCGACCACTGTGCACATGCTGGCTGCCGCGTCTACTTTGATTACCAACAGACCACCATGCATAAAATAAAATATTCGTAATTAAAATACGCACATGTAAATGTTATTTTAAATTACATATTAATATAGTGGTGTATGACATTCCATCACTACATAGTATAAATCAAAGTTGCTTTCTCTGTCCCTATGTCCCTTTGTATGCTTAAATCTTTAAAACTACGCAACGTATTTTGATGCAGGTTTTTTAATAGATAGAGTAATTCAAGAGGAAGGTTTATATATATAATACGTACATATTATTGTACAGAAATCTATTTGTACCCGGGCGAAGCTGGGCCGGGCCGCTAGTTTTAATATAAAAGGGACACATTCCTTTAAAAGAAAACTTCTTACGTGCGTTAATAAGTAAACACAGTTTTATTTTTCTTAACAGGTAAAGGCCGCAACACTTCGTCTGATGACAGATTCAGCGCCGAAATAGACTAATTAATTATTATGCGTGGCAGAGATTCATCGCAACCTCAACACTTGATTCAATTACATTAGACTAATCAATTGGTTTTCTGATGTATTTTTTAAGAAACCAATTTGCCTTTCTATTCTTTTTTTTGCCCCAAATACTTTGTATTTCTAATAACATTTCTTGGCTCCTACCTTTACTATTTCACCAAAATCTTTGGATTTTGTAAATCATAACATGTTGCTTATTTTATTGCTACGAAGGGTTACAAAGGTTGCCTGGCTGATATCGCTGTTACTGATAAGGTCGCCTATTGTACAGAGCTGTTATAGTGTCAATCCTTTCAAGTTTATGTTGTCATGGTGTACAATAAAGCACATATTATTATTGTGAAGCATATTAAATAAGTCATTAAAGAGTGAATCCACAGATTAACGGATTCGGCTTACGGCCGGTTTCAATAATATATTGACAGTTAAGCGGTAAAAATTATCCCCGATAATTACGTGTCTTCTATCTTTGTTTAACCGATGTTTCAATAACAAAAACTAAACTAGGTTAACAACGCTGAACGTAGATATTGCATATATCTCTGGTAAGAACCGTTCCTCCCAAACGTTTAATTTTGGCACTTTTAATTGAGGTCAATATTTATTAGGTTAATTATTAACTTTATTTTGTAATTATCATAAATCATCATTAATGTATAATTAGAAGAATAAACCGTTAAAATATATTAATAATGTAAGTGTTGTGACAAATAATGGCAAATTAAAAATTCATACAAAGCTTACATAGAACAACAAAACGCATCGTATGACTGATTTATGATATGTCAAATGTAAAAAAGAAGTTTACAAATACCTATCAATGTTTACCAACAAGAATGAATTCAAAAATGAATTTTACGACCCTATTTCTGCAATAGAGTTACAAATTTAAATTGAATCAGAGACCATAATATTTATAAATACGAAGAAAAGTGTGAAAATAAAACATTACGTAGATGCATTACTTTAGTTTTGTAATCAAACTGTCTTTATAGACCTGAAATCATTTCAGTGCTAATTTACAATTAAATACTGAGGAATATTATTATTATTAATATAAATTATTTATATAAATCAAATTAAGAATAATAATTGATTCAGGTGATTTTACTATGCTAGAAGTTTTCGAAATTGTAAACTCTCAATAACTATTCATTAGTTATAGATAAAACAACTGTTACTCATTTTGACAGCCTCCGTAGCGCAGTTGGTTAGACGCCGCCTGTGAAACGAGAGGCCGCGGGTTCGATTCCCGCACCGAGAGAAATGTTTGTGCGGCCCACAAATATTTCTTCCGGGTCTGGGTGTTTGTGAGACCGAAAAGTCTCTCGTAGTTCCTGATACCCACGACACAAGACTCGATCTTAGTGTGGGGTCAGGACTATGTATGTGACTGTTGGGTGTATTTATTTATTTATTTATTATTTTATATATCACATAAAAATATATATACAAATAAAATGCAAGAACCCCCTTTTCCGCAGATTGTATTATGGGTAAATAAAATATTAAAGATAATTTGTGAGAAATCTTTAATCTTTATTATTGACAAAGTTCTGAAACTTTATTTTAATTTAAAATAAGTAATTAATATTTATGTCTAGCCTAGCAGTGTTTGGTATGTCAATTTCATGTTCCACATCAGCAATGCTTTTCATTCTTCAAATATTATCTGACACCGCTGTGGCACTCATAATGTTTAAAGTTGTGTGTGTTGACTTTTACTGGAAGGTGTGGAAATCTTCTTTTCCAAACATCATAAGACCTGAAATAAAGATGAAAGAAAGATGTAAAAGATGGAAGAGCAAAATATTAATTATAATAACTTTGAGTAGTATTTCTGTTTTTATATGAGCCGCATTGTTGCAATACTCTATGGCAGAGATTGAGCAGTGTTGTTAATAAAGTAGTATGTGGATATGCACTATCTCCAATTAGATATCTATTACTATTTTATTATACAACTTCTTCACATTGTACTGAAAATAAATACCTATGTTATTTACAAAAAATAAAAGATTTAAAGTGAAAATATGTTTTGATGATTTCCATCAGGCTGTACCCTTTTGAAACTAGGAAACTATTAGGAAACTATTTACAAAAATATGTATTAATCTTAATCTATTCTCTTAACCATTCTTCCAACTTAATTGTCATATTTGTTGTATCTTAAATTATTATATGCCAATATGGCGGGTCATAGCTGCATAAAACAATTGAATGTAACACCATGTTCACCGATGTACCTCAATAAAGTATTTTGAATTTGAATTTGAATTCTTTCAAAATATAAAGTATGAGATAAATACCTTTTAGCAGAGTTGTTAAATATAGTAGTGTCATGAGCCCCAGGCTAGCGTTCCAATACATTCATGAAAAGTAACTGTGCAATACACATTGCTTGAACAATAATGCCTTTATTTTCTTAATTCTTCTCCTATATTTGAATCTAAAAATAAAAATATTAAGATTAATACATTGTGATCAGATAACTGATACATAATACTAAGATTTATGTTAAAGTCATAGACAATACAGGGTATATCAAGACTGCTACCGAAAACGAAGCCGGGTGGTAGTCTAAGCGACTTCAGATACAATGCAACAGAAAAAGTTGCAAAAAAAGCGACAATTTTTTTTTGTTATTTTTTTCCTATGGCCTATATTTGGGTGGTAAATACATTTTTTCCTAAAATAATAGTGTATACCCTTTTATTTATAAATACTCTAAGGTATAAAAGAGTTTAAATTATTATTTTAGCAAAAACTATGGATTTACCACCCAAAAATGACGATATTTAAAAAATCATAAAAATTAATTGTCGCGTTTCTATGCGAAATTTTTAATTGCATTGTGTTTGTAGCCACTAAAACTACCACCCGGCTTCGTTTTCGGTAGCTGTCTTGAGATACCCGGTATAATACATAATTATTGATTAATCCTAATATATCTAAAGGTAGTCATTACTAACCAGGTGGCTCTATGGGAATATAATATGTGCAATGAACTGCACCAAAGATTCTTGAGAAAACTGCAATTTTATGAAACCCATGCTGTGTGTTGTCTAATATTTTTACATATTGATAATATAGCTCAGTTATAGCCTGAGGTACATCAGTAATGATTCGGCTGACTGTGCTTTTGATACCCAAAAATAGTTACCGGCTGAACATGCATTCTCCCCAGTACGTAAAACCACAATGATAGCAGCAGTTAATGGAACAGTGACACATTATTGTTCCTGAGCTGTTACATTTATTATAGAATATATGATTTTGGAATAATTCAATACACTTTTATAACTTAATGAAATATTTGATATGCATGCTTACCAGGAGGAAGGTTCCTTTCAGGCTGGGTTTAAATGTAGAAATAAACATAATAGCTGATGTATTATTTCATCTAAAAAGTAAATCTGTAAATAAATTCTGAACTAGAATATTCACATAGTTTTTTTGGTTCTCATAAATTATAATCGGCGTCAAATACACCAGCTTTCAACATTTCGTTATCACTTTCATCACTGAATATTTTAATGTCACTTTATTTTGCTGATTTCTTCCATAAAAATACCACATATCTGGGATAATCGATGTATTATCCACCATATTGCAGCGATATTGGAAAACGTTGACAGCTAGTTAAACACAAATAACTACAGTAGTTCGAATCGTTATCGAAACGCGTATATTTTAATTTGAATGGAATTTCCTAACTATGGTTAGCGAGAGCCCTCCCATTGATAGATACAAATCATAGATATATTTATTCATCTGTCAACGATTATTGAAACCGAAAAATGACAGAACTCATACTAGAGTTAGCGATTTTAACTGGTAGAAAAATACCAGAGTATTGCACCCGGCCGTTAGTAAAATATAATATTTTCTTCAATAAGGCTAATATTCCCTTAGTCAAGTCTCCTTAGCTTGCAAATGACTTAAGAGAGTTGGGCTTATCTGGCAAAGTTAGTATGCTGTGATGCAGTGTTGCGGCGAGAGGATGCCAAAACAGCAACATCGGCGGATTAGATTAGTTCACTTATATTAAACCAAAACAATTACATACAAACAATTTAAATCTTACTACGAAATCCGTAGGTATACACTACAGATATTAATCACATTTTAATTCATTAGGTTGTAACTCACTATAACCGTTATTTCATGATGCTATGCTACAGTGCATGGAACCACACACGAAGACATTGAAATTTTGTAATACGAGTAAAGTGCAGTTCCTTAAAATTCTGTGTGCGTTTTAATTTTTATTCGACATATATTTTATTCGATTGACATAAATGGTAAAATAATCATAAGTAAATGTTCATAGAAGATAAATGAATAGTCGATTACCTGTATACGACTAAATTTGTATCGTTTTTGACGCAAATGAACGACTTGTTCTCGTATAATGCGTCTATTCAGACCGAATAGTTAGAACCTATTGTAGTTATATATTTTTTTAAATAATGAAGTTTTCTAAAGACTTTTAAAATCAGCGCATTTTTACAAAATTCTTGTCGTTTATGAAAACAACTTATATTTTTGACACCTCAAATGAAGATTTCTCTGAGTTTCGTTTAAATAGAAGCCATTTTTTTACTACAAAGTTACAAGCATGTCTAAAAGGATATAGTGAAAGAGTCCATACTACTGTAAGTACAATTACAATTTATTAAAATTTCTTGTTTGTTTGTTGTCAGTCATGAGTTAGCATGAATAGGCAGGGCTCATCTGGGGCGGTCCCACGGTCTCACTGGAGATCGACATGAAGAGACAGCTTTGATGACGCGTTTCTTTCGGTAAGTTGTCGGATACCTATTTCCTCTTCTCATCCTTTATCCTTTCCCCTCCCAATCTGGTGGACCGGCAATAAGTCCATGATCGAAGTGTTATAGATTTTCATGAGCGGCAGTGTTCACTTACCATCAGGTAAAATGTTTGCTATTTTGTCCGATCTATGCTATAAAAAACTCTGTACATGTCACGTTCGAAGTATTAAAAAAACGTTTCACGTCACGTTTTTGGAAGGCTGTTTGATTTACCTTCTATATTCGCTACCGGTCAAAGCCATAACGAGTTCGTAGTAGTCAAACATTGTTTATTTACTATAATATAAAAAATCGGCTTTATATACTGTGACGTAAGCTTGGCGACAAAAAACACAAAAAATATGTTTTAATATTGACTACAAGTGATGACTATAATATAACTAACTTATAAAGAAAACATAAACTAACGGATAAATAAAATAATACATAGGCTACGAAAATCAACGTTATCTTAATCGTCTGCTTATTATTATTGCCAAATAATTGATTATGTTGAGCATATGTTCTTATATTGGTAACATACATTTAGGTTTTTCCGATTATGTCAGTAACGAAAAGAAACAATTTGTATCGAACAGATTACTAGCAACAGATAGAAATCGTACCAATATCTTATCCCTGAGTGACTTATATAAAATCCCCTTTTCACTCTCACAAATTATTTTGGCAGGTGTTTGTCTTATTGATTTCTACAAAATTCTTATGTAGGTATGTTAAATTTTAATTCGATTATATTATAAATATATTCATAAGGCTCCATAATTTATCAAATATCACTTTTATAACGTTATATGAAATGACTAAGTTCATTTTGGTTCTTATGGCAAATTGCCTAAAATACACAGTCAGGTCATAAGTATTGTCACACAGTAAAAGCTTTTCTTTTAGAATGCTGGCCACAAAAAAGTTTATTGAATTCGAATTTCGAATTGTTCATGAAAATAAGAATGTATACTTTTTAGAATTTTACTCATTTTTAAATATGGAGTGGACGCTTAAAGAACACCGTGTTGCAGTTATTGCGTTGCATCGATGCGGTTACGCGCCAATTCAAATTTTTGACATACTGAAAAATTTGAATATAACCAAAAGATTCGTTTATCGTACCATCAAACGATACAATGAAGACTCTAGTATAGATGACAGGTCAAGAAGTGGTCGCTCTCGGTCTGTTAGGACTCCAGCAGTGATAAAAGCTGTGAAGGCGCGAATTCAAAGAAATCCCAAACGTAAGCAGAAACTGTTGGCCCTTCAGATGGGGTTAAGCAGAACCATAGTGAAAAGGGTGTTAAATGAAGACTTAGGGCTTCGGGCATATTGAATAAAAACAGGACATCGTTTGAATGCTCGTCTAATGGACCTGAGACTGAAGAGATGCCGCGCTTTGTTGAAGCGGTACGCGGGAAAAAAATATCGGGAAATTCTTTTTTCAGATGAAATTTTTTTTACCGTAGAAGAGAGCTACAATAATCAAAATGATAAGGTGTAAGCACACAGTAGTGAAGAAGCAAGCAACCGTATTCCGCGTGTCCAACGAGGTCATTTTCCATCCTCGCTCATGGTATGGTTGGGAGTTTCTTATTGGGGCTTAACAGAGGTACATTTTTATGAGAAAGGTGTAAAAACGAATGCAGTTGTGTATCAAAATTCAGTCCTGACGAACCTTGTGGAACCTGTTTCTCATTCCATGTTCAATAACAGGCACTGGGTATTCCAACAAGATTCGGCGCCAGCTCATAGAGCAAAGAGCACACAAGACTAGCTGGCGGCGCGTGAAATCGACTTCATCCGGCACGAAGACTGGCCCTCCTCCAGTCCAGATTTGAATCCGTTAGATTACAAGATATGGCAACACTTGGAGGAAAAGGTGTGCTCAAAGCCTCATCCCAATTTGGAGTCACTCAAGACATCCTTGATTAAGATTGCCGCCGATATTGACATGGACCTCGTTCGTGCTGCGATAGACAACTGGCCGCGCAGATTGAAGGCCAGTATTCAAAATCACGGAGGTCATTTTGAATAAACTTTAGTGTCATAAGAATCTATGTTTTTTTAAGTTCATTTTGGTATATAAATGGTTACATAATGAATAAACTTGTTTCAACTATTTTATATTAAACATGTGACAGAATTTATGACCTGACTAGGTAGATAAGGCTTTGAACTGTCGCTAATATATTTTGCGCTGAATAGGTTGCTTAGTGAAACTTATTAGTTTGAATGAATATCATAGTATCTCTTATTATTATTGCTTTGTACGCTAGAGTCATATTTGCGTCTTCTCCTTAGCTCACATTCCACATCGAAAATAATTTTAGCACCTCATTCAGTCAATCTTTGAATATTTTCAATTTGTCTGTGAGACTGTGATAATGACGAAAATACTCATTCCCCTTTTAAATATTTTCACCACCAATACAAATTGTATTGTTACATACATGATACATGATACAAGTCACGTTGTTAGCGAAAATAAGGTATAACCACATATAATATATAAAAAAATATAAGGCCTCAACAGAGAGGTCCCAAGTGGCCATGTCATATGTTATATTTTTCTTTTGCTGGTCATAAACATTTTCAGTTTTCATAAGTATTCTAGATTTGGTATAGGTTTATTTTTCAAGTGTATGAAAACAAACAGCATTAAAAATTATCCGATGTTGTAAATAAAAAAAAAGTAGAGAGCCTTTGTTACCGTTCAGACACTATAAAAATATTTTGAAACGAATCGTTTATCTTTGGTAAAATATAAAAAATAGAGATAATTATGTTAATCTGCTGAAGGCAACCTTTGATTTATTAGAGTACATTAAAGTTACTTACATTTTAGATGATAACATATGTATAGTTAGATATTATTTTCGCGATTAACCTAAAACTTGTGCCGTAAATGTCGAATTTATGAAAAAATTACAAGCTTAAAGCGACGACACTCAGATTGGCCTTATTCATAGTCCGTTTTAAAACCTACTTTAGTTAGAATGCTTTGTCTTCCTCGCTCGAATTCGTTCGAAAGGAACAAAATTGTAAAATTAAATAATTTCTCTTGTATACAATAAATAACAATAGTAATCATCATATGTGTAAATACAATCATTTATACTTCTTCTTCTTCTACCTGCCGTTATCCCAGCCAGTGCAAGGATCCGCTTTCCGCCAAATTCTTCTCCATGTCGCCCGATCTTCGGCATCCTCAATAGTAAGTTCATTGCCCCTCATATCTTCCTTGACGACATTTAACCAGCGCCTCTTTGGAATATTGAGGCTCAGGCACACATTACCGACGTACTCCTGCGGTTTCCTTGGGACGTGATCATACCATCTCAAGTCACATTCCTGGAGTTTATCTGCGACATCGCGGATACCAAGACAATACAATCATACAATAATACAATCATAATACAATCATTTATTATTATCCTTCCTTTATTTACTGCTACTCATCTGGACGAAGAAACCCCTTTGAGATAATTTTATCCCATCAAAAACATCCTGTAAAAAAATTCCAAGTCTCGCAGCTCAGGTTTTCTACCGCAAAAAGTTGTGAGATGCATGTAATACCAAGTCGATTAATTTATTTAGTCCTTAAGGGACCTTCTATATAAAGTTATTACGTTAGTTAATACCATATCAATATTAAAAATTCTTCACGTTTTAAATAAATGAATCGACTTGGCCATCGCATGAAAACATAATGTATCGTACAATTTATACATAATGCTGCTGGCCAAGTCGATCTATTTATTTAAAACGTAAAGAATTTTTAATATTGATATGGTAATAACTAACGTAATAACTTTATATAGAAGGTCCCTTAAGGACTAAATAAATTAATCGACTTGGTATTACATGCATCTCACAACTTTTTGCGGTAGAAACACTGGTGATTTATCGATATATATTTATCGGTCGATATTACTGGTGGTAGGTCTCTCATATGTGAGAGGCTGCCTGGGTGGGTACCACCGCAATGTCTATTTCTCCCGTCAAACAGCAGTTTAAATGCACTGTTGTGTTTCGGATTGAAGGACATTGTAGCCAGAGTAACTACTGGACATATTGAGACTTAACATCTTATGTCTCAGGATGGCGAGCGCAGTGGAATGCCAAGCATTGCTTTATAGTTCAAGATGTTGTTTGGTTTTGCTACTGTTCATGAGCGGTCGCATCGCTTACCATCAGGCGAACGGCATGCTCGTCTCGCCATTCACAGCAATAAAAAAAAAAAAAAAAAAAAAGAAAACCTGAGCTGCGAGACTTGGAATTTTTTTACAGGATGTTTTTGATGGGATCTCACGTCTTTTTGTAGTCCTACTTTTTTCCTTTTCGGTACTTCTTACTTCTAGAATATCACTAACGATTTTTCTTAAAGCCTCTGTCTTATGGATTTTTCTTATTTTTGTAGGTATCAATTTATCACAAATATAGCGGATTTGATTATTAATGTTCTTTCTTTCATTGTAATTGATATTTTCGAGTTATTTAATCTATTTATTTGCAAGTTTTTCTTCGTCATGTTTTTCTAGAGGAATGTTGTACAGTTTCATGGGCTGAATACACCATTTCCCTCTCTATATCCCCTCCTGTTATGCCTCATGTATATAAATATCTATCGAAAACTATTATTCCATTATATACGGGTACAATGATTCATTAACTGCAAATGTAACTTTGTAATCCTATACATTTATATGGAATTACAAAGTTATTCACGCAGTTGGTCTATCTAGAAAACTAGACACAAATTATGAAATGTTTGAATTTTCCCTTACTTTAGACACTAAACACTAATTATATTCTAAATTTGAAGGTTCTATGTCTGCTAGAAGTGCCTTCGACTTTTGATGATCGGTCAGTCAGTCAGTGAGTGACAAAATTAAGAAAGTTTGACTAGTTACAATTCTTAAACTACTGGTTCAAATTGAATGAAATTTTAAATATACCGTGTTTACACAATGCCTGCTTAGTAACTGAAAATTCAGGCTTCATGCTTTAGCCACAACGAAGTTATAGGGGGTTGAAAATGGTCTGAATTGCTTCGAGAAAAGGATGTTACGGCCTATAGCTCGACTTGGAGGGGGCTCGGCCGCGCCCCCAGATAATAACTATTTGTCAACAATGATTAATCGCTAGTAACAGGGCTCCCGAATCCGTATCTTTGTTTATTTTCTAAGAAGAAAAAATACGTATAATTATTAGCTGAAACAACAGGTGCCAATTAACTTACACACGAACCTGTTATTGTTATTAAATGTACGCCCTTTGAAGAGGAAAAAAATAGTTTTTTTTTTTCTCGAGAATATACTTCCGTTAATACACTCATTTGCAAAAAAAAACGGGCGGTTTTGATTTAAATTCTTCTTTAAAAAAATACGGTACCAAAATGATTTCACGCCCTTTGAAGAGGAAAAAAATAGTTTTTTTTTTCTCGAAAATATACTTCCGTTAATACAAGTGTTAGTTTATAATATAAGTGCGTGACCTGTTGGTAACGGACCAAACGCGGCTGCAATCATTTCCACGGTGGTCGCGGGTTCAAATCACAGCGCCAACTCTGACTTTTCGGAGTCATATGTGTAGTCAATCATCACGCATTATAAGGGTAAAGAAAAATATCATGACGACATCTTCATACTTAATCAAAACGTGTTTCAGCATTTTTACTTAATGCAATCTCTGTTAAGGCTAGAACATCCTATATTTAGATTAATATAAGTATACTATATATAATCATTTAAATTAATTTCTACTCATTGCCTCCAGATTTATTAACATATATACGCATATTATATGTGTGACTATTCGATGTGAATACTTATACCTTATGTATGCTTAATACTTAGTACTTATTATAATTAATGACAATATCGTAAAGTCCAAAACGGCACCAAACCAAAAAGATTTTTTTGCGACTTTGTTTAGTCTTAGCTTATAAAAACAATAAAGACTTCAAGTACATAAAGGATAACATTCCGACGAAATGTATAATATTTGCTCAAGGTCCACCAATAGGAAGCCTTGTGAGAAACTGCTCGAGTTTTCTTCAGACTTCAAAGCCAAGTCTAAGAAAATATTATTACATAATATGCTTTCGAATACGGCGGTCGAACTGAAGAGCTTAAGAAACTCGTCTCTTTTATTTTATCCCAACTACATAAAAGCATTTATTGAATCGGAAAGTACAGATGGAATAAATTCTATTGACTTTGTTGTGATGTGGTTTTAAAATGTATTTTTTTTTTATTTGATTCATCTTGGTGATATTCTACGTTCGTATATGAAAAAAATGAAACTGATTCAATAATAAATTTATTTGACACCAACAATATCTACTTTACAAAATACTCCAATTAGCTGATAAGTAATTATACGGCGTAATTAAACCTGAGTTTCTTTATATTGTATTTTAATATTTTATGTGACTTATAAACAACTTTTGAAAGTCCATCTTCTCAGTAGGATAAATAGGAGTTGAAAGCTCCCATCGTATGGGTAAAATATGGAATTTATTATATAAGACGGCTATTTAGCATAAATATCGACTCATGAGACTGTATCACACAAAAGCGTGACAAAACTCAATAAAAACACTGAGCAGCGTTTAGCATATAATTCACAAACAATTCCAAAAATAGTCCGCTCGATGGACAATTAATAATTCAAAATTCCATAAATTTTAGCAGAATGCAAATTGAAACGCTACACGCAATGACCGATCTATCACACCAACGCGACATCGCTGCGAGTTTATCTTTACAAACTAACTCACGGTTTTAGAAATACTATCTGTGTACAGAGATACACAGTCGGTCAATAAATAACAGTCTTTCAATCATATTCGATTTGGATCACAAGGATAACTGACACATACAGGGTATATCAATACTGCTACTGAAAACGAAGCCGGGTGGTAGTTTAAGCGACTTCAGACACAATGCAACAGAAAAAGTTGGAAAAAAAAGCGACAATTTCTTTTTTGTTATTTTTTTCCTATGGCCATAATTGGGTGGTAAATACATTTTTTTCTAAAATAATAGTGTATAGCCTTTTATTTATAAATACTTTAAGGTATAAAAGAGTTTAAATTATCATTTTAGCAAAAAATATGGATTTACCACCCAAAAATGACGATATTTAAAAAATCATAAAAAATAATTGTCGCCGTTCTATGCGAAATTTTTGCTTGCATTGTGTTTGTAGCCACTAAAACTACCACCCGGCTTCGTTTTCGGTAGCAGTCTTGAGATACCCAGTATAATATAATAATATAAAAAAATAAATAACACATATAATATAAAAAAAACATCTGTAGGGATGTATCTTATCCTATCGGGTAAGGAATTATTAAAGGATCTTTTATTGCAAGGAATGGTGAGACGAGCATGCCGTTCGCCTGATGGTAAATGATACGACCGCTCAAAAATAGTACCAAAACTAAACACCTTGAATTAAAAATCAATGCTTGACATTTCACTACGCACGCCATCCTGATGTTAAGTGTCCATATGTCCAGTAGTAGCTCTGGCTACAATGTTATTCAATCCGAAACACAACAGTGCATTTGCACTGCTGTTTGCCGTGATAAATAGATTTTGCGATGGTACCTACCCAGCGCTCTCTCACACACGAGAGACCTACCACCAGAAATATCTATTATATACATATAGAGTGCAGACAGTTTTTTGTATACCTATCTGTTCTTATATCTTATTGTTTATTTATTTAAAGTTTATTGCACACACAAAAGACACGTGTCGACGCATGACGCAGGACGTGACGACCAATGCGAGTTTGGGGATGTGCGACGGGGTTTAGAAATCCCTTATATAAAAGTACAATTGGTGGTCTTATCGCTCAGAAGCCACAGATAAAGAACAATGGGATAGATTCGAGAAAAGCAATTAATTCTCATGTTTAATGCTTATAAATTTCTATACTCTTACGTACGTGTATCTCGTGTATTAACTTTATAATGCCATCACAGAAATTTGAAATATCTGTTTCTTGATAGCTGCAGTTAACAGTGTATAATATTAAAAATCATTCACTATTGGCATTAGTTCAATTGAATGGAATTGCATTTATAGTAATTTTCGTTTTATTAATTTTGTCATTCTAATTAGAGTGATATAGTAATCATAGAAATTCTGGTGCGTTGGCTCGGTAACGAGAGACAAAGCAATTTAATTTCGCAAGCATGCGAACATTGTTAATATATTTCAAATATAATTTAATTCCAGGAACCCCTATGACGTAAATTAAACACTAAAGACTTGTGAACTGCTCCAATAACAGTATTTGTCTGTTTTAATGGGTTCAAATGAGATTAATTTATGCTGAAATTAAATTATTATCCTCTGTGGGATCGTTTAGAACGTGACCGCACTTCGAACCGAAGACCACTTGATGCTCGCGTAATTATACTTTAAATTACGAAACGATTTCAAATGTTGGCAATGTAACAGTTGCGTGTGTTTGCTATTATTCATTACTATTTTGACTCAGCATAAATGGGCTGGCTCTACTGTGGCGGACTGTCCTACAGGAGATCGACGTGAAGCGATAGTTCTGCTGTCGCGTTTCGTTCGGTTAATGAGATTGTTGGGTGCCCTATATGTCATCACTGTTCCCATCCTTATTTCTTCCCGCTCCCCTCCCGATTAAATGGGCTGGCAACACATCCATGATCCAAGTGTTATGGATGTTCTTGAACGGCAGTGTAACTTACCGTCAGATGAGCTGTTTGCTCGTTTGTCAATTTCAGCAGCAATCTACTAAAAGGCGATTCTAGTTTACTTGCAAAAAAATGGACATATTAAATTTATATTATTCAAATTAATTCAATGTTACAACAAAAAAAGTTATAATATATGTCGGAAATAAAACCATGTGTTAATTATTATGAACTAGACCGGTGATAACGTCACCTGTCTATATTCATTTATTAAATAATTATTGCTATCGCAACACGTTATAATTAACGGAATAACGATTTATCCGAATATCAGCGACAACTTGTTACTTATATAGTAAACACGCGTATTTCAATGTTTCACTGCCGACTGCTGTATGTTGAATGCCTTGCATACGGTCCGGAGGCGCTTTATATTGCAAACTGTCATACTCCCACCCTTACTCTGACTGTGGGTAGTGAAATAGAATCACAATTGGCTTATCGGGTTTCCTTTCATAAATTTACTTCTACAACTACCAGTAGATTACTTAAAGCTTGTTTACCATTGTTTTAACAATCCTTGTGTTTAATATTTTCACTTTACATAAAATTGCCCCGACATATACATATTTGACGATGTACCCGTAGTGTATGTTATATGAAGCATTCTGGCATGATTACTTGTGTTCTGAGTTAGACATTTCAAAAATAACTAAATAAATATTAATTTGTTACTAAAACTGGACACAGACATTAGACTATTTCATATTTATTTTTTCATTAAATACCAGTTGTGTTTGACATGACTGATAAAGCGATACGGACTGGTAAACTTATAGCCCTACTTGTAGAAAATTTGTTTGGAAATTTACTTACCTCTACGGCTAAATGTGAGGCAGTTCTGTTAAAAGAAAACAAGGTATGGCAAGTAAATGATTCACAGAACCACGAGATGGCCGCTTTTTAGTGAGTCAGGAGTCTTAAGGCGTCAATTGCGGACCTAAAGAAGGGCCACGAAGAAGTCGGAGGTACATAAGTTACCCAGTGTATTGTCAGCAGGAGGCTTTTAGCTGCCGATATATCCATATTCCGCCCGACCTGGGGCCCAAGCTACTCCATGAGCACCGTAATGCTTGACTTCAGGTTGCACGAAACTTTTCTTTATTGATTCTATATAGATCAAAGTTTTGTGTTTTGATGGAGCTAGATTTTTTTGTGATGTTTAAAAATGTACTGAAAATGATGTTGAATGCTGTGACAACAGCAAACAATTCGACGGAGCGTACGGAGTTTAGTTTCATAGAAAATGAGACATTAAATGCACATCGGTACATAACGGCAGTCCTAATTGCACATACACAACCTGCATTTACTGCCCTAGGGGCAGGTTCCATTTTAGTGACCGACAATGCTCACGTTCTCCCTTCTGGCGATGTGGAAGCGCACATGCAAGAAGTTTTTTGTTTAGGGTATTCTAAAGAAATGGGTAAGATCAGTACAACTCCATAAAACATCAGACGGCTAAAAAAAACATTGCAGAAGAGTGGACACGTATATTTCAAAATATTATTAAACATATCGTGGAAAGCATACCCAGAAGGATACAAGCTGTGATTTTGTCGAGAGGAGATCACATTCGATATAAGATTTTTACATTTGCCACTTAATTTAATTAGAGAACAATAAAAATCCTCTTGTCTTTATTGCTACCCATTTCTTATTGATCAGACGTGTGATACTACGTCTGTTTTATGAAATCCATTCACTACCTATCATTTATTAAATTTTCTAAAATAAAAAGTACGTCAAATACACAAACTACGTCAAATTATTATATTCGATTTACATCAAGAAGCTCATTACCCAAAGCTTCTTGATTTACATAATTGATTGACATGAACCTAAGAACGTAATTTCCTTAGGTGCATGTTTTTTATTTTTTGTTGTAAAGCAGCTATATATAAATTGATTTCTTATTTTACTTCACCTCAAAGATAAATCTCATATGTGTTACCAAGAAAACTGTACCTAGCTATAAACTTGTATTATATAAAGCTACTGGTGGTAGGTGTTTCATATGTGAGAAGCCTCCTGGGTAGGTACCACCGCAATGTCTGGTCCTTCCGCCAAACAGTATTATAAATTTAAATGCACTGTTGTATTTCGCTTTGAAGGACACTGTAGCAAAAGTAACTACTGGACATATTGAGTCTTGACGCATTATGTCTCAGGTTGGCGAGCGCAGTGGAATGCCAAGCATTGTTTTGCAATTTAAGGCATTTTTTGGTTTTGCTACAGTTTATGAGCGGTCGCATCGCTTACTAATAGGCGAATGGTATGCATTCCCGTCGCCATTCAGTGTAATAAAAAAAGTAACTATGTCAACACTGCGGAGCGCTAAAATGTTCTATAGTTGAATCAACTTTAATGCCTTCGTAAACCAAACTACGGCAATTCAAAAAAGATTTACAGCCACAGAACTGTAATCACACTATCCGGAGCGCGAATCCTTTTTGCTTTCAAATAGCCTGCAAACGAATAAGAAACCAACGAAACTGTGACAAATTGCGCAAACTCCACCCATTTTAAGATCGAATAAAATGTAGTTTTACTTGTAGTCAACGTTGGCTTTTACCTTAATTTGACTCGTACATACATTCATATAAAAGTGCTTTGCAACACTCTTGAGATTTAACAATGCATTTCAACTGCACTTTGCAAAATAGAATGTACTTTCTGTAAAACAGCCTCAACTTTATTATTTATGGGTAAATATATTGTCTGATTATTCTCAGCTTTCATATTTATTAGAAGTATTATTTATAAATGAACCCGCCTGCAGGTCCTCCTCGTGAGATAAACATCAAAAGTCCATATGGCCACTTTTACCTACCATAATTCGCCAAGTTCATTACCGTCTCAAAATTAGGGTGAAATTTGTATAAACATCATATTAGGTTCAAAATCTAGTTTGTTCCAAGAAGGCAGCTTGACTTAGTCTTACTTATCGATTCCGAGATTTTAATTTTGGTTTTAGGGGTATCTGTTTATTTTGCATACTCTACAATTCAAATTACCGTATTCGTAGGACATCATTTGCACGGTATAGGATTTATTTTTCTCGTGGACCTCCTAATATTATATAATAAGAAAGAAACTATATTGCTTTCCAATGATACAAGTGAAATTGTAATTATTTACGCGATTTTTCGGTTTCAAAATACTGCATTTGTGACACACAGTGCGATCAATCGTCATAAACAATATCGGCTAACGAACGTTGACAACTCGGAACGTTTGTCATAGATTGCATTTAACGATAACTGCTTTCCTATACTTTATTTCAAAAACAATCTAGTTGTAAACATAAACAACTGTAGAAATTCGTAATTCACGTCACGAGGATAAAAAAGAAAGTACAGGGTATATCAAGACTGCTACCGAAAACGAAGCCGGGTGGTAGTTTAAGCGACTTCAGACATAATGCAACAGAAAAAGTTGCAAAAAAAAGCGACATTTTTTTTTTAATTTTTTTTTCCTATGTCCATATTTGGGTGGTAAATACATTTTTTCCTAAAATAATTGTGTATACCCTTTTATTTATAAATAATCTAAGGTATAAAAGTGTTTAAATTATTATTTTAGCAAAAACCATGGATTTACCACCCAAAAATGACGATATTTAAAAAATCATAAAAAATAATTGTTGCGTTTCTTTTCGAAATTTTTGGTTGCATTGTGTTTGTAGTCACTATAACTACCACCCGGCTTCGTTTTCGGTAGCAGTCTTGAGATACCCGGTATACCCACTTAATACCAAAAGAAATACGGAATAACCATTACAATGGTATTCAGAAAGCAGGCACGCGCGGCTTCGTTTTAAAAGAAAGAAAGTGAATATAGGATTGATGTACTTAGCCTGTTGTAATTCATGTACAATTTTTGTTCTACATTTAAATTATTGGCAAAAGTAAAGCACATGACTATAGTTTATATATGACGATACATATAATTGTGAAAACTTATTTACAGGTGTAAATAGTATTTAAATATTAGAGGAATCTGGACCTTGTACATATGAAGAAGTAAGAGGAGCAAGAAATTCTATAACCCGCTATGTTCAAGACTTTCCTAGCTAAGTGCCGATTACATTATTATCAACACGTGTCTGAAACATTAGTTCCTAAAACAGTAAAATTCTATGACATTCATGGTCGTTTACTGTTGTTATTGGTTCTTGTTGCAATAATATCCCATAGTACAAGAACAACAATCTTTACTTAGTGAACAAAATATGAAATGCATAAAACTTATTTTCTCATCTAAAACACATTATAATACCACAAAAGTTTGTGTTGCAGAATATTTAAAAGCAATAAACACACATCAAATGCTATTCCGTCCTTGTAAAATGCATTACAATAAATATGTACATGTTCTAGTTTTTGTGGCTGGAATACTAAATAATGCGAGAGTTTCTGTTGGAAAACAGTCAAACGCCCTGACCAGCACTATTGGCTTAGAGCCAGTCTCATCACTAAGTTCCTTAATATAAATTATCCCTGTGTTTCCTTGAAGTATAAATTATTAATGGACATTTTTGTTTCAAGAGATGAATTTTTAAAGTAAAGCTTTTTGTATTCGAAAATTCACAAAGAATTATGTATACAATTTGTTCCAACTTTCTTTGATCTGTATTGTGTATTACTGCTTGTCAGGCAACCTTTCAAAGGTATAAATTGTTATTAAATTATAATCTACTGATAAAAGGGACTCGATAAAAATAAACTTGGGTCATTCACACTCAAAACATGTATGTATGTATGTATCAGCCCATATACGTCCCACTGCAGGGCATGGGCCCACTCTATAATCGAGAATATGATTGAGAGTGGTTAGGCCATATAGTCCACCACGCTGGCCTAGTGCGGGTTGGCGGACTTACATACCATAGAAATTCTTATAAATTGCTATGGTATGCAGGTTTCCTCACTATGTTTTCCTTCATCGTTTTAGTGCGTGGTGATTGACTATCAATACACACATGACTCCGAAAAGACAGAGGTGTGCCCTGGGATTCGAACCCGCGAACACCGTGAACATGTGGGCAGCCGCGTCTAGTCCGTTTACCAGCAGGCCACCACGCACTTCACTCACACTCAAAACATACTTTCCTAAATTTGTGCTCCTGTAAGTATGATCTTCAAGTAAAACAATACTTTTCGTATGAGTTGTATGAATCCAGAATTAATCCCTGTCAGGGTTAGATATAAGCTCACTAAGCTAACTATAGGCCAGCCTATAATCCTATAGGCCTGCTATCAAATCATGGGACGAATGTATCTAAACCTGGCGGGCAATGTCCGATACTAGTGACACATTTGCCCACGCTTGGTGACCTTTAGGCGTAATTTTGTGAACTTCGTAAAGATGAAATAAATATAAATTATAACATTTCATTTACCTTTTAGTTGTCCTTTTATCCCATACACAAATACTACTTCTTAATTCACCAATCCTTAGGATTATGCTTTTATGACCAAGGTCAGCAACAAAGACACGTTTTATTTCGATGCTACAAGGAAGGCTGAGTTATAAAATAAAACATTTTGATGGCGCTGCGGCTTCAACAAGAACTGAAAACCCATTTGTACACAATGCTCGAGGGAAACAATAACACATTTCTTGTTTTATAATATTATTTCAGCCAGATGGAACCGAGGGAACAGTATAGTCAACGGATTCATTGATTAAGAAAACAAAGTATTGCAATACACTAGCGGCTGTAAACAGAAAACGGACATCCTTTGAATTTAGCACAAAGAGTTAATTATAAAGCATTCATTTGATAAATTAATTTTGTATCGAAACACCATAAATGTAAATATACCGGTGCCAATTACTCACAGACAACGTGAACCGAAGGGAGATTTTTCTTAAAAGAAAAAACTCTAAGATAAGAAAGTATTTTCTTAGATTGAAAATCCAATTTCATTAAGCTCACTCTTAATTTGGTTAAATTGATTTGTGTAAGAAAGCATCTGCATCACAATGAACCGATGGGTTTTATTCGATTAAACACGAAACTGTGACACTTCTTCACAATTAGTTACAAAAGAATGAAATCGACTGAGGCTGAAGTCACTATTACTTTAATTTTAATAAATACAGTATTTAAACCATGGATTTAAACGTTTCAAATGACATTATTCTTTCGAAAGACAATGGGGCATAATGTATGGTTTTCTTTTATTAAAGCTAGTATTGATGCTGTGCCAAAATTTAAATGCTAACGAGCATAGCGTTTTTCATATTCAGACGTAGCTGTGTGTTTAAGAATGATTTGTATCAGTAATATTTTTATATGCGAAGATAAAATATTCTCATAAAATCTAGAACATTATAAGTTCAGTAAACTTAGAATTTATAGCAACTATCCGTTTTACAAGTAAGCTTAATTAACCTATTGCTATTGATATATTTTTACGCTTCGTTAAATTATAAGACGGATCTAAGGCAATGCAGAGATGAAATATTTTACCCTACCCCAACTAAATAGTAAACAAGGATTACCAAGAAGCGGAACATGTAAAACATAGATGAATATATCCAACGCTCACATGCTGTGAATTATGAGATTCGAAATCCGATTCTCCTATCTGGTGATCAAGTGGGTTGGTTTATGAAATCCAATACTTACTTTGAACTAGATTTATCTCTTTACAACTGAAATCTGACTTTAGGCTGGAAGCCCTTGGAAACGTTATAAAACTTCATGCTCCTGTGTAATAAATTCTTTGTATGTGTGGCAGGCATAAAAAAAATATAGGTTACAGTTTGGTACAAAAAAGGTGCACGTTAAATGAAAACAAGATAAAAGTATAGTACCTGCCGTCTTAAAAGCTCGGTTTTCGTATTCACGACGCGTGACTCAGCGTGTGGTTTATTCTAACATTAGCACTTTACCCGATACCTGCTCTCTTTGCACATACTTCAGCTATCTATATTATATATTATATAGCTATAGCTATGGTGTGCTACTAAGGCATTTTCTTAAGCGAAATTTATTGACTTTCGTTCAATACATTTCCAACGTATCAAAACATGATTAAAAATGAATTTTGATCGAATTCATTTGGTATTCAGTCAAAAATCCAATGTTTAATTAAAAAACAGAAACCTGTTTATTCTTGGAACAATAGGGATTTTTTTTATTTTGATTGTTATCAAAGACATAATTACCTTAAATGCTTGCAACAAGCGATAAGCTTTAATTTAAATGGCCTATTCGGAATTATAACGATGTCTTCATTAAAACTTAATGTTGTACATTAACAGTAACTGTAACTGAGCACTTGGATTTTCCAAGATCCATTACAAGGCTTAAAATGTTTATCTAAGTTGCGGTTGCGGCAGATGAGGCTTTCATCCGGTTTGAAGAGGGTACACGAGATAATTTCCTGCACACTTAGACAATGTTCTAATAGATTTACTTGATATCGGCAATTATAGATTAGAAATGTTAGCTTTTTGCGATTATTTCTAAAATTATGATAGACTACTTCTGTGTGGTGATAGGTAATTACATTTACATAAGTTTATGCTAAGTCCGCCAATCCGCACTAAGCCTGCGTGACGCACCATATGGCCCTAACCACTTAAGAGCCTACCTCGAAAAATATTCGCAGCATTCTGGGGCGTGGTTAACGAAAGTTGCCGCATCACGCCGCGGCACTGCGCTACTGGCGCACATTCCCCGATTAAATATTATCTACTGGTATTATTAACATTAGTAATAACAAATTAATGTAGACCTATGTATATTTATAATCCGTATGATTCTGACAATGTGCCTATATATTGTTTATCATACTTTTGTATTGATAAAAAAATCTATTATAATCTAAGTGTTAAAACACGAACTTTAAACTATTACTTTACGAAAACCTCAAAAACATTTACAATAATATCTGTATAAATACAAGATCACTCTACTAGTGTGAAGCGCTAATCGCCTAGGCGCCCTTTGATAAATACCGCCAAAGGCATTGCGCCTAGCGATGATTTATTTGTTTCTACTTCATTTGACCTGTGATTTGACCACTGACTTTCGCCTATAAAAGAATGTCATTCTTAGTTCTGCTGTTTTGTGATTTTTGACTTACGATACAACTGTAAATTTAACAAAAATGTGTGAAATAAATTTGAATTTTGTAATAACAACCAAACTAAACTGACTAGGTATTCCTGAAGTATGTACACAGAGCGGAAACGATAAGTAATTACATTAGATTATTGTTTAAATTCCACATAAAATAATTATTATTGATTTTCGAACTGTGCGGTCACACCGGCGCTCACGCTCTTATTATTACTGCTATGCGCTTGGCGCGAGAATGACGGCGATCACACCCGCCCGTTCCAGTTTGAACCTTCTTTACAACCAAATAGGGATAATTTTTGTTTAACAATGTTTCTTTTATTTACGCTAGACAAATTTTTCGGCGAAATTATTTGATATCAATTACAATTATTTTGCTTTTGTTATATGAAAAGCATTGTAAATATTAATTTTATAGTAATACTAGCGATCGGGCCCGGGTCCGCCCGGTGCATACACGTTTAAAAATGGCGGTCAAAATGTTTAATTCTGACTATCAGTTTAGAATATCGACCAATCGGACCAAGAAAAACGAACAAAATATCCTCGTATTTGCTAGAAATATCACTACTGCTTTCCTCCTATAGGTCATAGCGTGATGATATATAGCCTATAGCCTTCCTCGGTAAATGAACTACCCAAAACTGAAAGAATCATTCAAATCGGACCAGTAGTTCCCGAGAGTAGCACGTTCAAACAAACAAACAAACAAACAAACTCTGCAGCTTTATAATATTAGTATAGATATAGACTTTCAGTGACATATAAAATAGATTCGTATAAAAAATATTCTAAATCTGGGGGCACGGCAACGCCCCCACCAAGTCGAGCTAAAAAGTGGCACAGTCGTACCATCCTTTTCTAGAAGCAATTCAGATCATTTTAAACCCCCCATAACTTCGTTGTGGTTAAACGAAGCAAGAAACCTGAATTTTCAGTTACTAAGCAGGCATTGTGTAAACACGGTATGTTTAAAATTTCATTCAATTTGAACCACTAGTTTAAGAATTGTAACTAGTCAAACTTTCTTAATTTTGTCACTCACTAACTGACTGACCGATCATCAAAAGTCTAAGGCACTTCTAGCAGACATAGAACCTTTAAATTTAGAATATAACTAGCTGTGCCCGCGACTTCGTCCGCGTGGAATTTAACACAAACTTTATTTTTCTAAAATAAAAGAACTTTTTTATAATAAATGTAGCCTAAGTTACTCCTTATTATATCAGCTACCTAACAAAAAAAGTCCGTCAAAATCGGTCCAGCCATTTCAGAGATTAGCCGGAACAAACAGACAGAAAATAACTTTTATAAAATAAATGTAGCCTAAGTTACTCCTTCTTATATCAGCTACCTGAAAAAAAAAGTCCCGTCAAAATCGGTCCAGCCATTTCAGAGATTAGCTGGAACAAACAGACAGACAGACAGACAGACAAAAAAATTTTAAATATCATTTTCGGCACAGGTATCGTGTATATAACGATATGTAGTAGGACATTTTTTTTTATTTTCACTCTTAAAACAGACACTTCAATTTTATTTATATGTATAGATTAGTGTTTAGTGTCTTAAGTAGGGAAAAATTTAAACATTTCGTAATTTCTGCCTAGTGTTCTAGATACACCAACTGCGTGAATAACTTTGTAATCCCATATAAATGTATAGGATTACAAAGTTACATTTGCAGTTAATGAATAATTGTACCCGTATATAATGGAATAATAGTTCTAGATAGGTATCACTACATAGTATAAAACAAAGTCGCTTTCTCTGTCTCCTTGTGTGCTTAAATCTTTAAAACAACGCAACGGATTTTGATGCGGTTTTTTTAGTAGATAGAGTGATTCAATAGAAAGGTTTACCTGTATAATAATATCCATTAAATAGTGGAGAAATACTGTTATATTTGAGGTTTCTAATGTGATGTCGTTAATTATCAATTTTTTCCGCTTACATTGCAAACGCAGGCTAAACCCTACGAGATTTATCAAAATAATGTAGTAATTATTTGTACACATTGAAAAGGTCTACAGAAAACTCCGCGATGGTATATGTCCATCTCTTATGGATATCCCACAATAACAGTTTTTTGTCATTTACTTTTTACGAAAAATACAGCATTAATCCTTCTCCAATTAAAAAGCTTAAATACATTGTTGGTTTAATATAGATCTATATGGTCCTTTACAGCACGAGATTTAAATGAATATTTTCGAAGATATTACAGATTTGAAATTGCGGGACGTAGCGCTTGCGGCGGTACTGGCCGGCCAGGGCGGCAGTAGCGTGCCTGAGTAGAAAGGTTTATATGTATAATAATAATACGTACATATTTTTGTACAGAAATCTATTTGTACCCGGGCGAAGCTGGGCCGGGTCGCTAGTCTATAAAGGGTATATCAAGACTGCTACCGAAAACTAAGCCGGGTGGTAGTTTAAGCGATTTCAGACACAATGCAACAAAAAAAGTTGCAAAAAAAAAGCGTCAATTTTTTTTTATTTTTTTTTTCCTATGACCGTATTTGTGGTATATATACTTATATAAATGTATATAAGTATGTATATGTAAAATACTTATGTATGTGTATACAGGGTATATCAAGACTGCTACCGAAAACGAAGCCGGGTGGTAGTTTAAGCGACTTCGGACACAATGCAACAAAAAAAGTTTCAATTTTTTTTGTTTTTTTTTTCCTATGACCATATTTGGGTGGTAAATACATTTTTTCCTAAAATAATAGTGTATACCGTTTTAATTATAAATAATCTAAGGTACAAAAGTGTTTTAAATCATTATTTTAGCAAAAACTATGGATTTACCACCCAAAAATGACGATATTTAAAAAATTATAAAAAATATTTGTCGCGTTTCTTTGCGAAATTTTTAGTTGCAATGTGTTTGTATTCACTAAAACTACCACCCGGCTTCGTTTTCGGTAGCAGTCTTGAGATACCCGGTATAATATGTATATATATGTGGTATGTATATATATAATGTATTTATATGTTTTTTATGATTTTATTTGTCTCCATGCTTTCGTTATCTTTATTTTACACTGCCCTATCTTTTTTCCTGCTCATATATCCATCCCATGGTTGTCTGGTAGAAATTGCCTTAGAGCGATAAGACCGCCATTTGTACTTTGTTGTTTTGTATTATCTCTAAACTGTTATTCCTTTTTATTGTGTACAATAAAGAATTAAATAAATAAATAAATAAATATTTGGGTGGTAAATGCATTTTTTCCTAAAATAATAGTGTATACCCTTTTATTTATAAGTAATCTAGGTATAAAAGCGTTTAAATTATTATTTTAGCAAAAGCTATGGATTTACCACCCAGAAATGACGATATTTAAAAAATCATAAAACATAATTGTCGCATTTCTTTGCGAAATTTTAGTTGCATTGTGTTTGTACTCACTAAAACTACCACCCGACTTTGTTTTCGGTAGCAGTCTTGAGATACCTAGTATATAAAAGGCATAACAGGAGAGGGTATTGAGAGGTAAAGGGTGTATTCAGCCCATGAAACTGTACAAAATTCCTCTAGAAAGACATAACGAAGAAAAACTTGCAAATAAATAGACTAAATAGCTCCAAAATATCAATTACCATGAAAGAAAGAATACTAATAATCAAATCCGTGATATTTGTGATAAATTGACACCTACAAAAATAAGAAAAAACCATAAGACTTTATGAAAAATTGTTGGTGATATTCTAGAAGTAAAAGTACCGAAAAGAAAAAAAGTAGGACTCTAAAAAAAGACGTGAGATCCCATCAAAATCATCCTGTAAAAAAATTCAGCCATCCAGCAGCATTATGTATGAATTGTACGATACATTATGGTTTCATGCGATGGCCAAGGCGATCCATTTATTTATAACGTAAAGAATTTTTAATATGTATATGATAATAGCTTACGTAATAACTTTATACAGAAGGTCCCTTACGCAAGGACTAAATAAATTAATCGACTTGGTATCGGTATATGCATGTAGCATCTCACAATTTTTTTAGGTAGAAACCCTGAGCTGCGAGACTTGGAATTTTTTTACAGGATGTTTTTGATGGGATTGTGTCTTCATCTGTCTATTGATAGAGGTGCTCCCGAAAGGTACTATTTTTCTAATGGTATTATACTGGATGGTTTTGAAAAATATCACAATATTATGATGGCCAGTTCATGACCAGACACAAAACAGTTCAAATGGCGGCCTCAACTATCAATTCTGACTTACTCATTCAAATGAAGGAACCATTAGATATCGATTTAGATATCAATCGAATCAAAAGTAAAAAAGTTCATAATGGCGACCATAATTTTCAATTCTGACTTTGAATTTAGTGAAACGGAATAATATGGTAAAAAGGTTTTTCTATTTAATTCACTATTAATATATTTATTGGGCAAAACCCGATTAAAGTTATAAGTAAATTCAATTGATAATAAAGTTGGTGCGACCTTGGTGGGAATATCGCGTAGCCTTCATATTATAGGAGCTAGCAACAAGAAATATTGTGATATCAGATGAAAATATTTTTGATGAAAATAATGATAATATATACTGAAAGAACAATACAACGAGAAATGAATTTATTTAACCTAATTAATTCGATGACAATGATCGCAATTTCCATATCATAGGGATTACGTTGGATCCCTTATTTTCAAATTTCTCGTATGTCGTGGATCTACATACATACATACATAAACTCACGCCTTTTTCCCAGAAGGGGTAGGCAGAGGTGCCAAGACCCACATTTCGCCATGTATGTTCCGTCCCACGATGTGATAGGTGGCGAGCCTATCGCCATATCGGGCACAAATTCCTGACTCTGGGCTGATAATGAATAGAAAAATCCAATATCACTTTGCCCTACCCGGGATTCGAACCCGAGGCCTCACCTTTGTAACCGTACCTTAGTACAACTACGCCACTGAGGCAGTCTACAAGTCGTGGATCTACAAGCTCAGGTAATAGTTGAAAGTTGAAATTAATCGGCCAATTGTCAATTCAAGTGCGTGGTGGCCTAACTACTCTCAATTGTACTCTCGATTGTAGACGAGGCCCGTGCCCTGCAGTGGGACATATATGGGCTGACACAGACTTACCAATTCTGACCTTGAATTTAGTTTATGGAAATGAAGAGTCTCTCAGATATCGAATTACAAACCAATCAGAACAATAACAAAAAAATCAATAAAAATGCTGACCACATTTTTTTTCTGAGAATATTTTCATGTTTTCATGAACGAAGGTTCTTTCAAATATCGATTTGGAATCATTCGGATAAATAACAAAAAAACAAAAATTAAAATGAGCCGGACTCGAACCCGAGACTTCAGCGTCGTAATCATATTATGAGGCAAAAATGTATAAAATTTCACGGGAATAATAACAAAAAATCAATGAAAATGCGGATCACATTCTTTTTTCTGAGAATATTTTAATTTTTTCGGAACGATGGTTCTTTCAAATATCGATTTAGAACCATTCGGATAAATAAAAAAAAAACAAAAAGTAAAATGACCCGGTTTCGAACCCGAGACTTCAGCGTCGTAATTATATTACGAGGCAAAAATGTATAAAATGTTACGCTCCCTTCGACTAATTTCGTTGAGCGTTTATACGTAAGTCAATGACCTTTCTCTTTTATTTTGGTAACTTAGCTAGTTAAAAATGAACTTAAAAATTAATATATACTGCTATTTATTTTTTAAATATATGTAAAAAAATTAACATGTACAAACAAAAAGAGTACCACCTAAAATAATAAGAATTACGTAAATTTGAAATTACGTAAAAAATAATCGGCGGGCTAGAATTTCGAAACGTCGAGCGCAGATCCGTCGTCCACCAAGGCCCGCGGCCGTCTGACGGGAACGCCCCCAATGAGATAGCTTATATGGCCGTAACGTACAAGAATGGGATAGGATGGCCCATGCGCTTCTCAAAATAAAACAACATAAGCGCCAAACCATATTTTATTTTATTGTCATCGTACTATTTACTTTTTTCTTGATTTTTTCTCGCGAAAAAATAATATTTAAAAATATGTTTATGTCAAATTAATCTTGAGTTTCTACACGGGGTAAGTTAGGAGTTCTGAGTTCTTAAAAACTTAACAGCTGCTACTTTGGACTGTATTTTTGTTAAGGCAAAGTGGCGTAATCATGTATTTTGATTCATAAAATTGTTAATTATATCATCAATTAAAACATATCTGAAAATGGACTACCAAATCTTAGTAATTTATGATATGTAGGCTTTTAAAAAGCCAAATTTTCGAGGTATCCCCTTAATCGTACTATCGATTATAGAGGAGGTTCCTGTCCTACAGTGGGACGTATACGTGCTAATACAGTATATTAAAATTAGATATTTTGTGCATGCATGCAGGCATGATCTTTATAACTCCTGTGTCAGATTATAATATAATTATAGTAGTATATAGATTACGAGTATACTTATACCTATATTACCACTCTTTTTGCGTAGTGGTTTAAAAAAGCTAAGATAAAAAAGGAAGTCCATAAGTGAAAACAATTGAGTATACATAATATGACTTTAGAAGTACTAAGTTTAGTACTGAACATTTTGAAAGCATGCAACGTGCATATCAAACAATAGCTTACTTTCCACAAATAAGAGAATAAATTGCTAATTGCATGCTTGTTTGAGCGGTAAACATTGCTCGTGAACTAACGTGGGCCGGGACCCAGGGCTCAATGTATTCGGTTTTTCTTTTAAGAACAGTTCGGTTTTGTAAACATAAGTTTGTTTTCAGTTGTTTATTAGCTGGAATTACCAGTTGTTTTTGTTAGAATAACACAATATGCAAGAAATAATAGCTATTTATTATGATTATATATTTAAAATGATTTCAAAAGGGATAATAATTTGCAGCAAAACAAAAATCACGTATACATATCGCTAGCTAAAACTAGCAGGAGTCTCACTTCTTAATTTTTAAAAATTAGCTCCGTCTATGTATGCTTAGAGACACGGTGCTCGTCGGATGGTTTCGGAGAATTAGGAAGTTTCCATCTTATCTGGCTCTTTCTTCTTGCACTCCCTTATCCTACCTCTCTAATCTTGGAATTGTAATATAATACTAATGAATAAATACCGTCACATACATAGTCCTGACCCCACACTGAGATCGAGTTTTGTGTCTTGAGTATTTTTTTTAATATTAAAGTCTCAATATGTCCAGTAGCTACTCTGGCTACAATGTCCTTCAATCCGAAACACAACAGTGCTTTTAAACTGCTGTTTGGCGGGAGAAATAGACATTGCGATGGTACCCACCCAGATGGCCTCTTACATATGAGAGACCTACCACCAGTAAAAGTAATAGTAAGTAAGTATAAGCGTCAACGAGAGAATTTTTGGTCTCATGAAAACCTAGAACCAAATCAAATATTTATAGTTCACTCAAACACTTATCTCGTTGTGGAGTTCGAAGCCGCGACCTCTCATCTTACAGATAGCGTCTAACCACTTCGCCACGGAGCCTGTCAAATAATTGTTTAATATCTTTAAATTAATTCTACAAAGACAACCTTTCATCATTTATTTAATTAAAGCCATCTGGAACTACACCACAAACAATTAATATAAATCCCAAACTGCATTTTAACAGCGCTGATAAGCTCTTTATAATTAAGTGTTCAATTTTATACATGACAACTAACTAAACGAGATCCATAGAAAGACACTGTAAGATATTGTTGTGCTTCTAAAATGATATCTAATTAAGTGAGAATAATTGAAGAAGCAAAAAAATTACTTAGTAAGTGCTAAGTTATCGATATGCAACATGTATAAAACAAAAGCATTTTAGAGCAACCAAAGGTAGTAACTTAGTATTTTTTTAGAATCTATATTTAGGAAAAGTACAACATACAATGTTATACACCATAGTAAAACATTGAAAACAAGACAATTCCTATCCAAACCAGACATTGCAATCATTTCTAAAAATCGTCTATATTGTTTTCCATTACTTGTTAATCAAACCAAAATCTATTTATGGTATAGCTGTTCTATGATATTAAATCTTATCCGTTATTTATAAAGATATATCTAATAATAGCGGTAAACACTCATGGAACTGTTAACACGGCCTCGAAAGACCTAACCACTAATCCTGTTCATGACATGTTCAGCGAGAAATCATAATTTCAGATCTAGACATTAAAGAAGAAATTGAGAAACTGCTTCTTTGACAATGGCTGAAAAATAAGTTAATCAACACAGTGATTTTATGCCTTAAATTATTGGGAAGATAGTTTTTTTTTTTTTTTTTTTTATTGCATTGAATGGCGAGACGAGCAAGCCGTTCGCCTGATGGTAAGCGATACGACCGCTCATGAACAGTAGCAATATTCCACTGCGCTCGCCATCCTGAGACATAAGATGTTAAGTCTCAATATGTCCAGTAGTTGCTCTGGCTACAATGTCCTTCAATCCGAAACACAACAGTTCATTTAAGCATGTTGTTTCACGGGAGAAATAGACATTGCGGTGGTACCTACCCAGATGGCTTCTCACATATGAGAGACCTACCACCAGTAAAGATAGTTTGAATTTAACAACTGAAATATTCATATTCTCTTTCTCTTTAGCCACCGCAAGTGCACTGCTGAATATAAGCATCCGTCCAATATTATAAACCTAGTAAAAACGACCTGGATTCGTATTCTACTTAAATATTTTATTAAGGTAATTACTTACAACCAGAATCGACAAAATTATCAAAAAAGTATAATTTACCTAAAGCTTTTGCACATCATTAAAGTTGCGGCGTCAAAAATACACAAATTAAAATATTTGCCTGGTCGCGACTAAATAATCACTGAATCGGATTAATGTGTTCAATAAATGCGAATACCATTTTAGTAATAAACCCAAGAATTTAATTAAATGACTGTGATGACGTATGGTCAAGTGAGATTAATTTGAGTAATTTCATAACGACATCCTGTTTATATGACTTCATCAAAAGTTTAAAAACTAAAAAAATATTTTAATAAGAGTAGAAAAGTTTAAGCTTAATGACATTTGAATGTTTAGCGACCAACTTATGTTGCTATCTATACATACCACTCCTTCCCGCTTCCTATTTACTTATCTTTATATATGTATGTCATCACTAGAAATATTGCAGCGAGTTACATATTTTACAACTTGTCACTAGAAACGGACCCTCGAGAATAATCTCAGCACTACATAGAAAAGTTTTTCAATTACAAGATCTAACAATTAAGAATTTGCTTGACAAATGAGACCACTCTCATAATTTTTAAAGCTTTATTCTTTGTGTCTGTGACAAATTACACCTCTTTCTAAGAAATTTCAAGATTCTCAATCTTATAAAAGTAAAGAATTTTTATTTTTCCTTATGTATATTTTTTCTTTGTTTCATCCTGCTGCATTTTTGGTTTGGAACATTTAAATACCTGCCTTAATGTTTAACGTATCAGAGACATTAAAAGTATTCGACGAGCCTCCGATACGTATTTAAAATATAGGTATATAAGACCGATACAAATTTTGATTATAAATATTACATTTAATATTACAATTAAAAATACAAAATTACTTTTCTAATTAATAAATAATAATAATAAATAACACCCAACAGTCACATACATAGTCCTGACTCCACACTAAGATCGAGTCTTGTGTCGTGGGTATCAGGAACTACGAGAGACTTTTCGGTCTCACAAACACCCAGACCCGGAAGAAATATTTGTGGGCCGCACAAACATTTCTCTCGGTGCGGGGATCGAACCCGCGGCCTCTCGTTTCACAGGCGGCGTCTAACCAACTGCGCCACGGAGGCTGTCAACCTAATATTCCTATATATGTTATTTCCTATATCCTGCACATTATTTTACATGTAGATGAACTATCTATTTATAATATAACTTACCTAGGAACAATTTCGCCAACACGCATTAGGCCAGCGTGGTGGACTATATGGCCTAACCTCTTGCTACCGTATCTTCGATTGTAGAGTAGGACCGTGTCCTGCAGTGGGAAGTATATGAGCTGACACAGTACAGTAACAATTTAAAATTAACATAAAAGAAGCATTTATTTCAATAGAATTTCTTCCATGACTAGTTGTAAATTCAACGTGTATAACATTTCGAAACAAGGTGACAGAGAAAACGGAAACCTTTATTACAAGGCCAATGATTTATTACATTTGTTTGACTAAAATTTTAGTTAGCAATGCCACAAATTTTACCTGTTTCAATAAACATTCACAATTCGCAGCTGCGGCGCTTAATAATTCATTTAGTTTTTTATGGTTCAGTACCTAAAAGGTAAAAACGAAACCCTATACTGAGACTTCGCTGTCTGTCTGTCTATCTGTCTGTCTCTCTCTGTCCAGACTGTATCTCGTAAACCGTGATAGCTGGGAAACTGGAATTTTCACAAATTATGTACTATTACAAATAAAAAAAAGACGTGTGGCACTCGGAGACTGCCGCGGTAAAGCTATTGCATAGCATTTTTTATCAACTTATGTAATTGTAATTATTTATTTATTTTATTTATGCAGTTCTTTTTCCTTTGTTTTTCTTTGAAATTAACTGTACAGATATTCACTGTTGTACGTGCAAGCTTCGTAGAGTCGTACCATGAAGTAAATACAAAGAGGAGGTGCCCTAACGCCGAAACTCTAAGCAGGTATGAGTCACCAGATTGCGGGGCACAGAGGGGGATTACGCATGCGCAGTAACGCCGATACAACCAATGCCACCTAGAGGCGAGTTGCTGAACTAAAGAGACAAGCGTGATATTTCAAAAAGTCATTAAAAGTTCTGCTTTTCATCGATAGATGGCAAAACTAAATATCGAAAGAGGTTAGATTACAATTAATCACGTAATAGCTTTGCAATTCGTATTTAAAAGTACTGGCACATATTTGAATTAAAATAAAAATATTAAATTTAAAAGTACTGGCACATATTTGAATCAAAATAAAAATATTAAATTTAAATTTTTGTCGGACTTAGGTTTTTTACGTTACGGAATTTCTGGATTCGGTCTCCTCGTTCAAGGCCCGCGATAGAAGCTATGCAATAACTTAAAAATGAAAATATTATAGGGGGGTTCTCATATTTTTTTGCTCAATATTAGTAACGGTAACAGGTAGACGCTTAAAATTCTAACAGAATATTTAGTTGTATATTACTTTTCAAAATAAGTAATTAAATAAAAATAAAGTAAATAGTAAAGTTGTTGTTGTATGACAAACATAATTTTTAAACAATTTTTAACCCGAATTTAATTAACAGGAACAAACATGATTTTTTAGGGTTTCTTTTATAGATGATGGTATAGGATGCTTCGTGCGCGAGTCCGAATCTCACTTGGCCGTTTTTTAATCTATTTCTTTGTGACTTGAGAAATATCTATATTTCACAACCCCTATTTGCAAGCAACAATAAGAGTTAAATAAGCAATAATGAGAGTGTTGTGTTGGGGACATTGAATGTAATACGCTGAATGAAGATGCACCAGTGATGCTATTGTCTTCTTGTTCACTTCAACATAATACACGTCCAATCTCCATGCTGCATGATTTTCATCGTATAACTTTACCGTGAGGGGACATGAAGGCCTCGCTTGGATCGAGTACACCTTTATAAAGTATTGTAATAACTTTACGGGCAACTCGTTCCGTTTGAATTATAAAATACACTAAGGAATTTATTATTTTCTCGTTTCCATCCACTTGGCAAAACTCTCGCTATAAGTTATAAACATGACATATTTCAAGATCAACTAAAGGCAACTTTTATTAAAATTCACCTATTTTTATTTAACTAAAACTATTTTAAGGAAATGTAGGAAGCATGCCTAATGCATATTATAATGGTTAGAAGGCCTTAAGGTTTCTTCGATTTACGCGAATTTTACTAAGGATAGTAAAGTCCGTAAATAATAGTTTTATTTTAATGGTTACAAAGGCCATTAATATTGCAGTGCAATTAATTTTGACACGTAATTATATGTTATATTTTTCTAAAGATCATCGGATCAGAACACGATGATGAACAAATGAGTAAAACTAAAATATCCAACAGGAATATAATGTTGTAACATCATACGGTACAATTAACTCTCTATAGAAGGGTTTAAAACAATGTTAAGCTGAACAAAGATTCAAAAATTATATAATTATGATTTATAACAAAGGTCGATTCTGCTTCGTTAACTATCTTTGTTGAATTCTGTACGTAATTCATAGTACGAGTACCAGTTTGTTAAGAAAAGATATAATATAATGTCATGTCACACAAAGAGTTTAGAAACTTTTTTTTCCTTCGACATTAACAAATAAACTATTAGCTATATTTGAATACTATATTTAAATTCTTAAACTAATTTTAATTCGTTAACTACGAGTATATTTGAATTCTAAGACGCACATGAATAATAATACAATACCATTTTCCAATATCAATTTAAGTTTATTAGAGATATATTGTGTAAATAAGCACCCCGCTACGTATTAATTGCGTGTGTGTTTTGCCAATGTGTGTACAATGTACAAACCAATTCATACATGGAGTATTCCTGAACCGAGGTTAACAACATAACGTGTTTACTATTCTCAGACGGAGGAGTTATTGGTTCAATTACATTTGTTTCTCAGATACGAGGGTGGTGGTGGCGAATGGCAATGTTGTGTTTTCCATATACAATTATTGGCCTCATTATAACGTGAAGAAGACGCTAACTAAGCACGTCTACGGTCCGGGTACCAATAATATTACTCTTTTGGAAAACCCAGTTAGTTTACTTTCCTCCTACTTCTCACCTCTATGTGTATTTTTGTTTCTAAATTTGTTGTTGATTTATCTAATTCGTTTTATAATCGACAATATTGTAACTTCAAAAATTCTAGTATATGTTCATTTGGAAACTAAATTGTAACAGATGAAATTCAAAAATAAGATGAACATATAAATAATCTACCACTTAGGTTTAATTGGTTAATATATATATCAAAGAAAGAGAATCAAATTGAAGAAGTTATTGTTCGACGAATATTGCATGTCTTCGTCTTGCTCGGAATCTTAATACATTGCTATGTAAATGATTTCTTCTTTGAAATATGGTTTATCTGCAGTCACGTCTCAGAAATTCTTTGAATAGTTCATTACTTTCTTGATACATTTTCAAGCAATTGTAGATTTTCTGAAAACTCTATTGTAGGTTTCTTTTACATTGAAATTGGTTGATTAACTTCTCGAATAGCATGAGAACCGGCCGACGGTCTCTTCTAAAATATTACTTGTATTAAACATTGTTTATGCATGTATCAGCCCATATACGTTCCACTGCAGGGTCCGGGCCTACTCTACAATCGAGAATACGATTGAGAGTGGTTAGGCCATATAGTGGCAATTATCTAAAAACCCAAAAAAGGATTTAACAAAGTATATATTTATACAATACGAAACATTCTTTGAAATTAGTGAGATCATAAGTAACTCCTATAATACCGAACTGAATTCTTTCATCATCTGCATCACTAAATAGCAAGAAATAAAATTCAATATCATCACCGTACGCAGAGTTCAAAGTTCGAAGCTGTGCGGTTATTTTCATGTTGTTTAGCTCGTGATTGATGGTAGGTAACGTTGGACAGACACAAGTGGCATTACATTCGCATGATTTACTGCTTAATTACGCTTCTCGATCTACATACATTATTCATGGCCTTGGTTCAGACATAAAAGATTCCCCATTATTTATATATCAAGCACATTGATGTATCTACTAGTTCTGTATATTCATGTACATTGATGTATTCATCACATATTTGTGAATATTTAAGGCTAAATTTGATACGCAGATTGGAAAGCACATTCGTGAATACATTGTCAATATAATTCATACTTATATTTTGCGGAAATCACAATATGCTGTACGAATTAATCAGTAATCAAATGTTTTAAAGTACTGTTCAAATGCACATAAAGTTTCAACTAAATGGGAAAAAACGAATAGCCTAAGTTAATTATACAACTAAGTAATTAAATGTTTAAAAACTGTTCTTAAAATAACATATGTAGGTAAGAAAGAAAATTTGTTCGATGAGGGTTTTAAATAACAGCGCTGATTTTAGTCCTATCAGCATCCAGAAGAAAAATTGCTACTGCGCCTTTTAGTAATTTGCCACTCACACTCATAAGAAAGTAAGTAAAACCACGTTTACAGCGCTTTTTCATGCGCGCCGCCCAACCGCGCCATAACGCAGCTTCTGAAATGGTTATTTGAAATTTTATCATTTTTACGATATGTGGAAGGAAAATGGAAATTAATGGCTAGGCTTATGTTTACAAATGAAAAACAGTTTTATTAGTGCTCTTGGATATGTAAACTTTGAGATATAATAATTACATGGGATGTGCGTATTTTTTTAAGTCATCGCGTGCACTGCGAGTTAGTTATGTAATCGTATACAAAGCAATAATATGATCTTCCGTTATACATCGTAAATACCACTGGATAAATATCAGTTTATTGTTTATTTTTACACTTTACATCTTTTTGCATATGTAATAACAAAATGTACTAATATCACAGTTACAATCTACTTTCATGCAAAATGTTATAAACGGTCACAACCATGTAACGTACTTATAGCACCCTAGACAACGTCGTATTCAGAAAATAAATAAACAAAATAAGAATGTTTAATATTTATTTTAAAAAGGTGCACCTTAAAAAATTAAGCAACATTTTTATTAAAATGTTTCAGACGCACAAAAAACATTTAAACTGTGAATATTGTGGAAAAATCTGCTTCGGTGTTATTCCAACTGTGTCTAATTCGAGGACAATAGTTCGTTTTGCCGCAGCGAAGAGCGCGTGTGGCCGCGATAGATTTAATTTTTGTAACCCCACTGTCCGCAACAAAACTGTGTATTCGCACCCTTTCTTAAAAAAGCATTGTTGGGCGGTTTTACGCGCGCGAGTTGTGTTTTATTGTTCAGAAACATGAAATGAATTGAAATAAAAACTATAAATAAATATAGGTCGAAAACTACAGATAAAAAAAATAACTTGAGTTTTTTTAACGTTACCAACCGTTTTTACGGTTTCTGTTCTAATTTAACACAAAAGAGTTTACAAACCCTGAAAAAAATCACACGTTTGTATAGCTGGCAATTTGGCCATTATAGTGGTAAGCGAAAATTCAAAATTAGAATTGAATTTGTTAATCCTAAAATGAAACACCGTTTGAGACAAATGTGTGTTGAGTGGTTTAGCGCTAATATTAAAATATTTTGTTCTTTATTTATTTACTTTTGGACGTCTGAAAAAGTTTTTTTTTTCTTTCTATCGCATATGGATACTTCGTCCGCAGAAGCCGCCCAAGTTTTTGTATGCATTGCTGTATTCTGGACTTAGTCAGCGTGTTGTAGCTGAAAGATGGCATCTAAGCCTGACGTTTGTTAATAGAGTCTACAAAACGCTATCAGAATCGGGTCACGTCTGAGCGAGATGATCGATTTATTGTAACAATTTATTTACGAAATTGACGCCTTAACCCTTTTCAACTATAGCAGCAGCTTCATGTTGTACGTAGGGTGGCTGTAAGTGACTGTACAATTAGAAGAAGTTTAAAGAATATAATGGAATGCTACAACATACGAGTATTTTGATCGTGACTCTGATCCGATCGAAAAGAACCGTATCGAATTCCACAATATACACATTTTTTCTGTTAATTAAAATTTGTGATAATTAAATTTAAATTCCTTAGAAAACATAAACTTGCAAATTGTTAAAAATTTTTTATTGAGAAGTGTATATAGACTAGAAGTAAATCACGCTTTCCGACGTTAGTGGTGTGGCGCACCAGTGCATCTTTAGTGGAGTTTTGGTGAAATCAGTCGTCCCTCGCAATAATTTTGGAAAATAAATTAAGTTAATTTAATATTTTCACTACAATGTGAAGATGCACAATTATTGTAACCAAGTTATAGTCGAACACAGATAAAGTTCTTCGAATATACTGTCCAATTACAGAAATATTTTCTCACTTTTGTTGTTTCGGTTGTGAAACTTCTACGATAAAAGAAACATTTACACACAAAAGACACGATACAACAAGCTATCTAATTGAAAGTTCGAGCATGTCTACAAAATAAATATACTTTTGTGTCGCTTATGATCAAGTACAGCGGTATTTTTGTGGTCCAATAATATGAAACTCTTGAAATTATAAGAAAAAAGTGATTGAAATGTACATTAATATGTCTTAGGTTCGAATCCCGGATTCGACAAAGTGATATTGAATCTTTCTATTCAATATCAGCCCAGAGTCAGGAATTAGTGTCCGATATAGCAATAGCTTGGTCATTGACAGTGTAGGACGGAACACATAACGCGAAACGTGTGTGTTCTGGTTGCATATTAGCCTACCACTTCTGGAAAAAAGACGTGAGTTTATGTATGTATGTACATTTTATCTTCCGAATCATTACTGTAGATAATCAAATTATTTCAGTGTAATAACGACTAATTAATTATTTATTAGAGTCATAAATTTCAGATAATATAACAAAGCAAATGCATAATTAATAGATTATACGCTACTTCAATCAGAATATACTTTATGGCTTGCATACACATTAAAATTAGTCGGCTATTACCCGTGGTGTACGGCTAATTCGAGTAATGTGCGATTTGCATGAAACAAAGTGCCGGCAGCGTTGGTGGTAACGCATGCAACCAGGAAATGCCCACATTAATCAACCGCTTCATTGAAACCACGCTTAATGCTTCCCAACAAAATGAATGTAACTGAATTCCAAGTTCAAAATCCAAATTTGTGACGACTTTTGTTTTAATGTCTCCGTAATGTTAAGTAAACAAAGAAAATATTTTTGGATCTTGTGTGATTGTTTAATTTGCAACGGGTCAAAGCTCTAATTCTTTTATATTCATAAAAAGAGTATATATCTTTTTTATAAACTCATTTGCAAAAAAAACGGGCACCTAAGCAATGAACCATTTCAAATGTTACTATTGGTTTGTTTGATAATTATAGGTAGTTTTACTTTCACAATTTTGTAAATTAATAAGGAAATAATCGTTTTCGTCAGTATTATCATAAAATTTTGATAAAATTTATGGGTTTTAATACTAAAGTTCACTAGTAGTGTATGCTCGCTAGTAGTGCATATGCTCGTGAAGTAAAAGTTAACAAAGATTTTAATTTGTTTTTTCTTTAATAAAGTAAAAGCAGATAAATGTTTAGTATCGAGCGTGACCCCCTCTAGCTGAAATCACGGCTTGAATTCGTCTGGGTATGCTAGCGAGGATATCCCGGATACTTGCTTGCGGAATACGTTCCCACTCCGCGGTAATCACATTCTTCAGCTCTCTGATGGTCTGTGGAGCCGGTTGTACTGATCTCACGCGTCGTTTCAGAACGTCCCAGACAAGCTCTATAGGATTGAGGTCGGGACTTCGAGCTGGCCAATCCAAACGACGAAAGCCGACCTCTTGCACATACGCTTCCACATCGCCAGACCGGTAGGCGCGAGCGTTGTCGTCCATAAAAATTGAGTCTTCGCCTAAAGCGGCCAATGCAGGTTGTGCATGAGGAATTAGAACTTCCGTTATGTATCGATGTCCAGTCAGTGAGCCGTTTTCAATGAAGACTAACTCTGTACGATTCATTGAATTTATTTCTGCCCAAAACATAACAGAGCCCCCACCATAAGGTGTGATTTCTTCAAAACAAGCCTCTGCAAAGCGTTCTCCTCATCTTCGTAGCACTCGCCGACGTCGATCTTCACCGAACAGAGATATCCTGGCTTCATCGGAGAACAATACCCTATTCCAGTCTTCTTGAGTCCATGACTCACGATTTCGAGCAAACCTAAGCTTGGCAACTCTGTGCTCACGGAGTAACTTAGGGCCGCGGGCCGGGCGATGACTGCGTATATTGGCCGCGAGAAGCCTCCTCCTGACCGTCCATAGACTAATATGCACATTTCTTACTTCTTCGAAGTTGTTCTTAAGGTCCACATACGAAGACTTGCGTTTTCTCAATGCGCGACTCACAAGAAAACGATCATCCCGTGGTTGGGTACATGGTTTTGTTCCAGAACCAGGCGTTCTCTCGACGGAACCGGTGTCTTGATACCGCTGCCAGGTCCTTTGATCCGTCGAGCGACTCACACTTAGCCTCTTAGCCACGAAGCATTGGCTGCAACCCTCTTCGAGCAGCGCAATAGTTTTGGTAGCTTTTACCACTTTCTCTAACATTATTGAGACAGCTAAACAGCAATAAATGAAGCTTTGACAATTAAGAATATGAAATAAATTCATAAAAATTGACTAAAAGTTATGAAAACCGATATTATCTTTTGGAACTTCGCACCAAAAATGTAGGATAAAAAGTGGTGTTCTGTAAAAACGAGCATCAAACGAAAATTTGAATTTAGAACGTACTGTTTTAAACACCACGGCATTTTTAAAACCGGCCAGTAACATGTACAAATGATTGAAATCATTTTGGTACCGTATTTTTTTAAAGAAGAATTAAAATCAAAACCGCCCGTTTTTTGCAAATGAGTGTATTACCTACCTATTTATTCATAAAATATTGTAGAAAAAATAAAAAACCCTGTACACATTCGATACTCATCTCAATATTTTTATTACGATAATAGTACTTACAAGGTAAAAAAAGATCTTGTTACGTTTATATATTCGTAACATATAAAATACTACTTACATTAGTAAAAATTCTGCGGAATATTTTACTTATAATATCTTTAGTTTATTAGCATCAATTTGGCTCTCCTTTCTTCATTTTTTATCTTCTATTTTCTACTGGACATATTGAGACTTAACATCTTATGTCTCAGGATGGCGAGCGCAGTGAAATGCAAAGCATTGCTTTGTAATTCAAGGCGTTGTTAGTTTTTGCTACTGTCGATGAGCGGTCGTATCGCTTACCATCAGGCGAACGGCATGCTCATCTCGCCAACCATTGCATGAAAAAACATAGGCCTGAAGAATACATTTTACGTGGCACGCCTGTTAGAAAAACAGCGGCAAGTTACACGCACATATTTCCGGTACTAAGCCGCAACACCGGCGTACAATAGCCAATAGGTAGGAACTACACATTAATACCACCTGTGTCCACAAATTATTCCCGAGGTATTAGAAACTTCAGATCATAGATTACATTTTCAATTTCAAGTTTGAACAATTAAATTCGTGGTATGTAGATTGTATTTAATGTTTGCGACTTGACTGCAACATTTTAGGTGTTTCATTTGTATTTTTTTTCAACATTTCCAGTTATTTATTGTAGGGTACGACGCAGACGTGCTGTTGAAATTTAAAATAGCCCTTAACTTTAGATAGACTGGAAGCCCTTGACCGAGGTACATGGAAGGCGGAAATAGAGGCCTTTGCTTTGCAATGGGACGTTACAGGCTCATAATAAATAAATAATTAATGAATAATTTAAACAAGTAACTTTAGAGGGCACATAGCTTGCATACGAGTTTCAACCGCTGTACACTGAGCTCCCGCAATAAGGATGTATGGACAATGTTTGGAGAGTATTTCCATTGTTTATGAACTATCTCTACTTAACTTCCAACGTTAATTTAATGTTAGAGACAAAATGATTCCGTTTTTGGGTTTTTAATCCCTAAATATTTATTCAATGACGGCTTTTCAACAATGGTATTGGATGTTTCTTTACAAGAAAATTTAATTACTAGAGAATTTCAGAATGAAATGTTTTTTTATGAATGCTAATGGACGAGCAATTTTGAATTTTGACGATGAATTTTGAGTGTCTAAAGATGAAACTGTATAATATGTTTGCGTAATAATTATTACAAGATAATATTAATAGACTAATCTGAGAACTTGCTCTGACATAATACCATCGTCACCCTTAACATACAAGTTGTAAATGTACCAATGAAGATTATTGATAACAAATTGTACAAAATTTGCTGCGAATTCTGTTGAAGTAGTTTCAATTTAAAGGATTTTGCTTCATCACCATCCAAAAGAATAATTATTCACTGAACCACAACAGTACAACACTTCATGCTAGGTAATTTATCACAGGAATGTCCCTACCAAGTGATACGCTGGCAAATAGAGATAATGATGGATAGCATTCATTAGTTACATAATCGAGTCTTTGAAAATATAAACCAGAAATTATAAATATAATTAAACCAGAAATAAGGTTTTTATTACAATCATAATTTTTCGCGAGTCTACAGTATCTACTAATGGCTTTTAGAATATTTGCGATCGTTAGTTTAACAGCATACATACGTTTTATATTTAATACAACTTGGGATAAACTGATTAACTTGGCATAACGAGCATCAAGCAAATCTTTCCATTATTTATATCCATACAATATTTGTATTATTCCAAAAAGCGTTTAACGTACGATATTATAGCTCTTACATTTTTAGGTACAATAGGAATTACTAACTCAGAGGCTCTTTAACAGTAACTGTGTGGGTAGGTTCCAATGTACAGGTATCTTTAAGATCACCCTAGAACACATAAGGCCTATTTCCTATTCGGAAGTTAATTTCCAATTGTATTACAAAGCTAGTTTAATTCTGTATCAGCCCATATGCGTCCCACTACAGGGCACGGGCCTCTTCTACAATCGAGAGTACAATGGAGAGTGGTTGGGTCATATAGTCCACCACTCTGGCCGCTAATGCGGGTTGGTGGACTCTGCATACCACATTAATTCTTGTAAATCGTTAGGGTATGAAGGTTTCCTCACCATGTTTTCCTTCACCATTTTAGTGCGTGTTGATTGATTATCAATACACACATGACTCCGAAAAGTTCTGACTATTCGATGTGCCCTGGAATTCGAACCCGCGACTACCGTGAACATGTTGGCAGCCGCGTCTGGTCCGTTTACCAACAGGCCACCACACAATATCAGCTACAAAGCTAGTTTAATACATTCATACATAAACTCACGCCTTTTTTCCACAAGGGAAGGCAGAGGCAGAGGTGTCAGGACACCCATATTTCGTCTTGTATGTTCCGTCCCACAATGTGATAGGCGAGCCAACACCAAATCGGGCACAAATTCCTGACTTTTTTTTTCCTTGTACTGTCATGATGCTTAAATAGGTTTTGAAACTTATCTTTATTTTCGCTTACTTACATTACAAGGAAGTCCATATCTTACGTTTATTTTAGTAGTAAGTTAAATATTTACGTGTCCAATGAATAGTATAAAAAGTGGAATAAAAATATCCCAATAACGAGTACCTAACAAAGCCGTACACGCTGCAACCCCGTTTCAAAGTTAATTGGCAAGGCGTGTCCGCGATGAAATCATTTGGCCCGTCATTCCTTCTGATTAATGGAGGGGGGGGCGTATTATTAACGACAAAATCCAGATCCTTTTAGTTAGTTCACAACTCTTTCCATACGTAATATATAAACTCACGCCTTCGTCTTAGGAGGGGTAGGCAGAGGTGCTACCAGTCAGGACAACCACATTTCGCCTTCTATGTTCCGTCCCACGGTGTAATAACGGGCGAGCCTATCGCCATATTGGGCATAAATTCCTGACTCCGAACTGATAATGAATAGAAAAATTTTATATCACTTGGCCTGAACCGGGATTCAAACCCGAGATCTCGAAATGAAATTAAATGAAATGTATTTATTGGTCACGTAGACAATTTAAGAGCTCTTATGACAAGTCAATACACATAGAACTTAATCTCTATATACTATATATTTTCTATACATAGTATTACTACTTAATTTCTTGCTTTAATTAATTTAATTTATATAATTTATTTATTTTTAAATTAATTTTATTTTTAAGTCAAATTAAATTAAATTAAAATTATTAGTGGACCATGAATATTATTACAACGGTGCGTAACGGTTTATTGTTACCACCGGATCCAACGCGGCCCTTCCTGAGAAGACCCGGCGAAACAAACTCAATGGGCTTACACTACCACTGGAACCACGCGACGCGACCCTGTCCTGAGTATATCCAGTGAATAAGACTCAGATGGCTTGTTTTGGGTCCAACTTAAGACAACGACCATAAGTATTTCTGAAACGTCCCGTATGTTTAGGCTTACTGCCGGATCCAACGCGGCCCTGACTGAGAAGACCCGGCGAACAAACTCAGCGGGCTTTATTTTACCACTGGATACTACACGGCGCGACCCATTTCTGAGTAGATCCAGCGAGTCAAACTTAGTGGGCTTGGTTTCGGTTAATTTACTAAAATAAGTGACTTGTCTTACAAAGATTTACCATATTTATTATTATTTTTATTTGTTTTCTCGATCGGTCATCATATGATTTTAATTGGCGTTAATTAATAATTATATATTTATTTATAATTTAATTGATTAATTTAATTGTATATTGGTTAATTTTTAAGTTTACAATTTTTAATATTTTTAACATTTTTAAACTCAACTTTGTAATCGTACCGTAGTACAACTACGCTACAGGGACAACAACTCTTTCTATTGTTCCTTTACTGAGGTATAGGTAATTTACTGGAGCAGTGATTGGCAAATATCTATGAATTGCTACGGATAGTTATATCTCACTATAATTCAAGCCATCACGCAAACAACTGTGGCTTAATTAGATCTAATGACCTTATGGAGATATTCTACAAATCGAGGTTTGTGCTCTTATTGCGATGATCCCGCGACGCGACAACCTTGTGTGAGTCACTGTTTCGGGTTTTTGCACCTGTGTTCAGTGAACGATGCAACTTGCATGTAAAATGTAACCTTCGCTCGCATACGAAAATTATCAGTACCGGCATGGGCCCTCGGCAATCTCACTTCCTATAAAACAAGTACTTTGCGAATCTCACTTACCAGACGAAAGGCAAAAAAATTCTTCACAATTAAACAGTGTTTACAACTGCTTGATTCATATGATATATGTATATACTTACGTCTTAAAGCTAGCGATATTTTGGCGGCTTACCACTTGGCGTAAAATATATAAGTATGTAAGTAATAAAAACCTATATAATTGGGTTAGAATTTGAAGTACCTACTAGGGGTCTCGCACGGTGTAAAACATGTACTCTGTGGTGTACAAACAATGATAAAAGAAAAATTACATAAGTTTATGAAAGATTGTAATTTTGCAATATTGACATAACAACAATTTGAAATTTCGCGCGTTAGCCTAGTGCGCCCTCTGATGGCAAAATCATGTCGAAAAATCAATAACAAGTAGTGTTGCGCTATTTATCTCTGTAAATAATTTTAATCTATCTTTGATACTATTATTTCATTGCAGCCGCATCAACGTAAATTTTTAATTGCATTGCACTGGACAAATGGCTTTGGTCCATCGTATAGAGTCGGCATTATTTTAAACTCCACCAACTTACAATAAAGAGTGGCGCTAGTGAGGCATAATACCTAGTATGCCACGAACGATTGAAAGAGAAGGTAGATATTTTTTTACTCCGGTCCCCCATCACCCATGTGATAAGTCCTTTTACTGTTTGGCATTTTGCGCTGTCATAAATGTCAAAATAAAAATCGGAATTGTATCAAGGGTGCATCGAAGTGATATTGTTATAAAATATAAACCTTTTAGTGTACGTTTATAGGCAGTAATATAGAATCATAACATTCCTACATCGTATTGTAGATATTGTTTACATGATTTTCTCGTTCCAATGAGCAGTGAAACATAATGGGCTGTCTATCGTGTATCCGAGGTATGACGTTCAACCTTGCTTATTTTAAACTATTAAACGCTATTTACACTCTGTATTTGTCCAATAGTTCATTACATAAAAATATCCATGTAATTACACCGCTATTTGCTTAGCAAAGTGAGCATGTCGTAAGCAGTTGGTTCTTTAGTATTACTATTTACAAGTATGACCTTTTCCTTGAATATATAGTATTGTAAGGGTGTCCATAGATGCCACTTAACACTGTTCCGGCTATTTGAACATATTTCTATGTTGGTGTATATTTGATGCATTAATAACCACACAAGACCTCCAGCAAAGTATCTATTTATAACATTATTTTTTCACTCGGTTAAGCACTAATTAGTATTGAGAATCATTAGCAAGTGCTGTGTACGAAAGGAAATTCTGCCCATTAAGGAAATCACCTCTAACTTGCTAGTTTAATACTTTTAATCAATGGTACATTAATTATTATTTACAGTTAATTTTCCTCATTCTTGTCATCATTTTAGTATAGCAAATTGAAAATTTGTTAATAATAATGATATCAATATATTACATTAACTAACTTATACCAAGCGTTACACAAACACTTTTTTAATATTATTTATGCTTGACCAGCAATGACAATGATTAATTCATTACTTTTCTGACCATTTTAGTCACATTTGGACCAGATTATTCTTAAGTTACAGTTTCAGAAGTATTTTTTCTGATTTATAAAACTACTTGTGTTGTTTACATTTTGTCTGGGAACCTGTGACTCTTGAGCGTTCTAGTTGAATAGCCAAATATTAAAATATTTTAATCTCAGAATGGAATGTGAAATGTGTAAATGGGATTATAAACTCCATATATTAACTGACCAAATGATGTCACTAACACAGATTTGAACCTTTTTGGACACTCATCATTATAGCAATAGATCCTTTATATACACAGGTATATAAAGAGGAAAAGACGGTTGGGTGTTATGTAAAAAAATAGAATTAAAGGATTGAAACTGAATTTCGGTGATCAAGTTTATTATTACAAACTTTCTCAATACTCAACATATATCATCATTGAATTTGTTTACTGAACTATTTTGCAAGTTACAACTCATGTGAGAAATACATGCATAAAAATGGTGGAATATACCAACCATTGTGATGTAATGACTTAATGGGCATGACCCATCCTTAATAGAGCTTGTAAACTTCAGAATATTGTTATGTATGTTTAAGGTAAACTTAAATTTTTAGAAGTATGCTGACCCACAACTATTTTCACCCATAATGTATAATAAAACTTCAATGTTTATTGTTGTAATGGTCAACAATTTGTGCGACTTTAACTCACACTTTTATTCTGTCATATACAGCTATATAATAGTGAGGACATTAATTAGCTTATTTGTATTTTTCTTATTGGTTTAATCTTATGTAGCAGCTTGTGGTCTTCCATGAAATAAATGAATAAGTAGTTTATTTTTATACATATTATAAGAATATGGTTTTTGTAAGTTGTATGTTAAAAATGAGTTAATAGGTAAAAATAACCATTGTGTAATTAGATTTAACAGTTATAGGGAGGAATTTACATGATTCCTTTAAACATGGTCATCTATTTCACTGAACTTAACTAATGCATGTCACATTGTCATATTAATTATTTGATAATACTTCCAATAATTATGATACAGCTTTATTTATAGAATATACATTTAAGAGCTGTACTTCACAACACCTGCATGATAAAAATAATAATTACTTAAAAGTTAGTTAACTTATTTATCATTCAAGGTGTATTTTTTATTCAGATTAAATGATTTTAAAATTAGCTGTAATAATACAGCTGAAGCTTTATTATACATAATTTTAAAATAGCTACACCATTTTATTTTTCAGGTATTAAATTATCATTTCCATTCAAAGACAAGGAATTGAACAAAATAGCAGCATTCTTCAATGTATCAACATTTCTGTTGACTTGTGCAGCATTGGTGCAACCAAGTTGGTTTAGAATAAAAGGATTGCACTGCACACAAAGTCTTTCACTGGCACAATTCTTTTCATTTGATGATGATGATGATGACCAAATAAACATTCGTCATGACAATATTTTTGATCCAATAAATAAGTCAGATTTAATTGGTAAGTAACAGCCTTTCTATTCATTCAAAGAATCTGCTTTGACTAACACTTTATAAAATAAACATTTAATCGTTAAAATAGGTTTTAAATCTGTCTATGAATAAGTCCATTCCAATATATACAATTTAAATCATAATTATGTCTTAATTTTGATATACCATTTTCAGGTTGGCCGCCATGTACCACTGCAGAGACAATAACTTTAATGAGAGTTCTTATATTATTATGTTTTATGGTGCTGCTTTGTTCTTGTATTGGTACACTAATAAACCTGACGAGCCTTAACAGTAGAGTGATAAAGATGTTGCGAAGAAATGCAATACCAAGCATATTGTGTGTGTTCTGGGTGATTGCTATTGTAGGTGTGTGTTACTATACCACTGTGGTATTGGGCAATGCAAACAATAGTGATCCAGATACCATTCAAGTTGATTATGAATACGGATTCTACACAATTACGGGAGCAGGTCAGTATACCATTATCGATGTTTTTATAGGCAGTTGTAGGTGTAGTGAAAACATGTTTGGGCTGTGAATGTTGTGTTCTAGAGATATGTCAGTAAATTTGTATTTTGGGCATAACATAAAAGTTTAAAGCCCCATTTACACGGAGAGAGTTTTTTGACATAACCGCCATAAGTTATTTTGTTTGTTATACAGCCAGGACAGCCTCCGTGGCTCAGTTGATTACCACTGTGAAACGTGAGGCCGCGGATTTGACCCCGTTAAGAAACAAATATTTGTGTGATCCACAGGTATTTGGTTCGTGTCTGGGTGTTTGTAAGACCGAAATGTCTCACGCAGTACCTGATATCCACGATACACGAATCGATCTTAGTGTGGGGTCAGGACTATGTATGTGACTGTTGGGTGTATTTATTTACTTATTTAATGGTTATACAAAGCAACATTTTTATATCCCTACGATAATCGTATCGTTGACGCGAGAAACTCTCCTCGTGTAAAAGTGAAATATAAGTTCGTCGAACTAAGGATGCTAGGAGAATCTCTGCCTACATCCTTGAAGTTATATTTGATGTATTTTCGTATAAAAGTAACTTAGCAATTATTAACAAGAATGTAATAATATTCTATTTATGTTACATTTGAAGTTCTTAATCATAAGCTAGTTATTTGCAATGCCTAAAATATTTTCAAGATTAATACTCTTTTTATTACATAATATAGTGTACTTAAAAAGAATATGACTACCTATTACAATCCAATATCAGTAAACAATACCACGTTAGTCAGTGTCTGTTTTTTCAAATGATACTGTGATAAAACATTTAGTACATGCTGTCCATACTTTTATTATCTCTAATGCTGACATAAACTATTCTTGTATAAGTATTATGTATCACAAAGAATACTGTACAAATAATTGTAAAAAAATTTTAACAGAAATTTAAACAATTTCTTTTAAATTCCAGGTGCTCTAGCCTTATTAGCATCTGCTGCTAATCTATGGGGTGCACCATTGACTGGCGATGAAGATATTCAAAGGAGAAATCTGATGGAGGATTGGGATGGATATGAAGCCCATAGCGTTGGACCTACACCAGCTGTGCCTACATTACCGCCTTACACGCCAAGTGCCGAATACATCCCCACTCTGCACCCACCATACGCGCCCCCTGTACTAGGTACCCAGCAATACTTTCCCTTTGACGACCTCTCAGTACTTCCACCCCCGCCGCCTTATACGCCTTGAATATTAATATTATTTTCAAATATTATTTTTATTTACAAATATAATATTAAGTACTGTAAGTGAACATCACAGGCATGCATTACGCCGTCTGTCTATTTTTACTACTTAGTTGTTTTGATGTCGTCATAACAGTCATATGTTAACTACTGTACTAATCGTTCCAAATCGCAGTTATATGCCTTTGAATATCTGATACAATAGGAAATAAACTGTTAATAGACTATTTACAAAGATTAGACATCTCCGACAATAGTATTGTTAGGACTTTAATATTGCGTATCATATTTTACAGTGTGATTACTCCTTAAAAATATTTAAAAGCTTGTGAGGAAAACGGCAAAACTTATCAGTAGGAATAGCTGTTCTATAATACTGGTTAATTTTATTATAAATGCGACTCAGTTGCCGAAGATCGAGTAACCAGATATAATAAATATTTTATTGCCAGAGGAATGTACTGTATTTAATATTCATAAACTTAAAATTTATGAACACTTATTTGTTTAATAAATACACTTAGGAAATGTTAAAACAAGAATGTTTTAAGGCGCAATTTCGTATATGCCCATTACTCTAATAAATTATGTGGGGCTCTACTACTTTACCAAATGGATTGATGTATGTATTATTCCTACTTTAAAAGATGTATTTAAGATATTCCGTAAGTATTATTTAAATATCTTGACACTGTTTTTATTGACTATCAAAACAATAAATTATGCTTTATTATCATCGGCCTTATTCATAGAGTTCTAAATCCTATTTTAATTGTCGAATGTCTTCTTCGCACTGACTGAGTTCAAAAGTCGTTCGAAGGGTATATAACATTCAATAACTAAAATAGGTTTTAAATCTGTCTATGAATTAGGCCGTAAGTGTATCATGGTATGAATGTTATGCATCCTCTAGACGTCAACAAATGCATCTGCAGACGTCGTCCTCGGATGTGTGTTGCAACCTTCTAGTGGAACGCACGGTACATATAAAATATTAATAATAATTAAAATCCAAGAAGCTCATACCCAAATGGAGTGAATCGATGAATGAACTTCATACATCGATCACCATAAAGAAAAGGATAGCAGGCAACAGCAACGTCATTCAAGGTCAAAATTTTGAGCTTCAGTGTTTTATACGGAATGCAATCTCCATTTGGGTATAAGCTTCTTGTTAAAATCTAATAAATGACAATGCGCGCATTCCACTTGACAGTCGCAATACCCATCCAAAGACGACGTCTGCAAATGCATCTGTTGACGTGTAGAGGAATCATACGTTTGTTTGGATTTATTTCAAGAAAGATCTAATAATTCTAACTCGAATAATTATATCACTGAGCCACGGCTTTTACTAGCATATTATTAATGATTTGTTGTACCTAAGTAAAAATGTTTGCTGAATAGAAAGAATGATGTAATTTTATTTTCATTGATAAATTGAATCAGTAGATAATCACAATGAAACAAAATTGTCTTTGGTATATTATGTATATATATATAGTGGTTGTGAATTGTTAACACAATGACCTTACTGTTCACTTCTACGTGTGATTTGCCATTTTAGTGCCTATTTATATACTTCTTGAAATGATGCTTTAAGGTTTCTGTAGAACATTGTGTTTGTTAAAGCCTAAGTAGGATTAAGATTTGTCACACGCAACTTATATTTTAAATGTAAAATACTTCTATATAATCCTTATTTTGCTTATTATCACATTGCTTGTTTTGTAAAAAAAACCTTTTAATTCACACTTTATGAAATTGAGTTAGTATACAAAAACGAATATTATTATATTGTTATGCAATTTTAAAATACTAATTGAATTGCAATAAAGGCAACATTTTAAATTTTTTTAACTTTCATACCTTTTTTCTTGGCCTTTTAAAAAAATATTTAGTTTTCATATAATTCACACTCGGTTTGCAATTTCTTGAATTGCATAATAATTTTGAAATCACATTTTCTTGTGTTATGATTTTAAGTGTTGTATATAAACTGTAAGTAACTGAAGATCAACAAAGAATATGAGCTTCTAGGATTATAAATTGTGATCTGATGTCCATATACTACAGATTGAATGAAATGTACCTAATGTAGAAAATTCAATCTATAACATGTAATAAATAGTAATGGTAGCATCCGAATAATATTCCATGTTACCAAAAATATAAGAATGTTATAAGTTTTGTTTGTTAATGTATAGATTACTTCTAGTAGTAAGAATAGTTATTCCCAGTCTGTTAGCTGGGAAGTTTATTTTTACATTTAAAATGAGAGTAAGATTTTATTTTTGTGTAAGAACAATATTCTGCAATACATATCTTAATAATGAACCATCTTTTATTTCCTTGTCATGTCATTTATTGTTTACGATAATACCTAAAACAATAACATTTTATATATACAATTGTTAACTTCTAGTAATACAGATAACAAGCCAATATACAAAAAAAACTAAAGAAACATTAACCACACTGTAACCCCCTGTATTCACAAACAATACTATGAGGATGTGTTGTCTGGCCTAATGCACAAAATTGCCAATTTATAAACAATACTTGAGAGACAGGTCAAGCTATGCATTCACTTATAGCAAAAGCGAATAGCTTGCCACACAAAAATGGCTGGCCATTACTGGCCTTACTTAGAGTGGCATTCCACTAACACTAAGTAAAGTATTGTTTGTAAACACAGGGGTAAGTTAACATAATAAAATAACAAAAACATTTTGCCAGCAGTCTAACATTGAATGCGGCACCAAACTATTTCCAGGGGGTTCCATTAACAATGTATAAAATAACAGCATATTAGTTAAAGTAACAATGGTCTAAACATAAAAATAATGTGTGGTGTGCTGCAGTGAATATGTGAGAAAGGTGTATCCATTTCTTATTTACATCAATTTGTGTCTTTTAAAGCACTCAGATCAAAATGTGATTGCTGTACATGTCTGTCACTAATATCTGAATTGGTTGGCCTGCTTTGAGATGTAGTTTTTGGTGTAGTTGGTCTTAACATAGGATCTTTATAAACACCATCACTTTCCAAGTTTAGTGTTGAAAAATTATTCAACAAATCATTTGATGAAGGCAAGTTTAAATATTTTACTCTTTCTTTTTCCAGATAATTAACTCTTTCTTTTAATGTCATGTTTTCATCTTTTAAGACTTCTACTTGTAATACTAATTGTTCAACAAGTGAATGGAGGTTTTGACTCAATATTTGTAATTCTTCTATAACAGTGTCCTGTGTTTTTTCTGTTCGTTTTCCATCAACAACATCTTTAGGAATTGCATCTTTTATCATTTGTTCTCTGCCTGCGTTTTTTCGTAGGGTTAGCAGTAATGAATCTGTTTCATTGATTGCTCTGTATATTGCTACTTGTAACTTGGCATATTCATGACCTTGCAAATTAGACAGAGGTTCTTTCCCCAACCATTTTATTGTATCCATGGCTTTTTTGACACGAGCATATTGTTCTTTCTTGGTTTTAATCAAATCTTTCTGCTTCAGATGGTAACTATGTTGCAATGTAATTGATTCAAGCGCAAAAGACGATGTGGTTGACTTCATAGCATCTAGAAGGAGTTCAGCGGCGTGGTGATGGCATTGCATGGCTTCATCGTATCTGTTATTCATCAAGTGAGCTTCTGCGCGTCGATGTTGCTGATGAGCCTAGAAAATATCGGAAACCATTGATGATTCCATCTACTTCATAGTTTTGTAATTATATTAAGAACGCACTTACCAAATTTAATGGATGTGACTCCATTTTTACTGTATACCCCGACTATTTATTAGTTTGTACATAGACTATTTTGTAATTCTACCAATATTGAATAATCGCAATACACAAACATGAAACAAAAACAAATGTCATACACACAACTGACAAGAAATTAGAAAAGTCATACACGTCATAATGGGTGCGTTCCATTTGGCGTTTACGGCGCTCAAAGCACTCACTTCGCCGTTCCATTTGACGATCACAATCGTGGTCGCGGTGAACACGTCATTGATGACGTCATGACAAACGCTCACGACGACCCATGTCAAGAGGTAGGTCGTGGTGGGCGTTGAGAATATTGGCGGGATTTTGAAATATCAAAACAACAAAAATATCACTGGAGAAAATTACTTTAAACGCATAATGCAACCTAACCTTTATGTAGCTATTGTAAAATATTTATTACATAAACGCTTATAACGCTCCATAACCCGTTCCACTTGGGTTTGCGATCGTAACGCTCACAAGCAAGTGGAACGGTAAATATCGCGGTCGTGAGCGTGGTCGTTGCGATCATCAAATGGAACGCATTGAATGTCATTCACGAACAGCTGTTATACATACATAAACTCACGCCTATATCCCAGAAAGGGTAGGCAGAGGTGCCAGGACACCCACACTTCGCCTTGTGTGTTCCGTCCCACAATGTGATAGGTGGCGAGCCTATCGCCATATCGGGCACAAATTCCTGACTCTGGGCTGATAATGAATAGAAAAATCCAATATCACTTCGCCCAACCCGGGATTCGAACCCTAGACCTCAGCTTTGTAAACGTACCTTAGTACAACTACGCCACCGAGGCAGTCAGTTAATACAGATAATAGAATATAATGATCGTAGACAGATAATACTAAATAATGATGCAAATTCATTATAGGACGCACAGTAATGAGTAATGATTCTTGTTTACTCGTCTGCTCGTCTGTAATGATTTCACTCAAAACTGACAAACCTCTGAGGTATTGCCCCAGCACCTTGGCAGGTGATTTTCACAAAAAGTGTCATTTCACCTGGCAACAACGTTAGTTAACTTTGCAAGACAGCAAACAGAGGACCTAAACAAAGAATAGACTGTGGAATAGACCAATGTATAGCCAAATATTTACTAGCTATACTAATGTTTTACTATCAATTTATTTTTCATATGTTAATTAATTTTGAGAACACCTAAAATTGTATGCCTTATTTTCGCTAAATTATAGGTAAGGTAAAGTAACAAGTAGATGACCACTTAAGTATACTGAATCCCATCAAAAACATCCTGTAAAAAAAATCCAAGTCTCGCAGCTCAGGTTTTCTACCGCAAAAAGTTGTGAGATGCATGTAATACCAAGTCGATTAATTTATTTAGTCCTTAAGGGACCTTCTATATAAAGTTATTACGTTAGTTATTACCATATCAATATTAAAAATTCTTTACGTTTTAAATAAATGGATCGACTTGGCCAGCAGCCTTATGTAAACCAACTTTTTGCGGTAGAAAACCTGAGCTGCGAGACTTGGATTTTTTTTACAGGATGCTTTTGATGGGATCTCACGTCTTTTTGTAGAGTCCTACTTTTATCCTTTTCGGTACTTCTTACTTCTAGAATATCACTAACGATTTTTCTTAAAGCCTCTGTCTTATGGATTTTTCTTATTTTTGTAGGTATCAATTTATCACAAATATAGCGGATTTGATTATTAATGTTCTTTCTTTCATTGTAATTGATATTTTCGAGCTATTTAGTCTATTTATTTGCAAGTTTTTCTTCGTCATGTTTTTCTAGAGGAATGTTGTACAGTTTCATGGGCTGAATACACCATTTCCCTCTCTATATCCCCTCCTGTTATGCCTCATATATATAGATATCTATCTACAACTATTATTCCATTATATACGGGTACAATGATTCATTAACTGCAAATGTAACTTTGTAATCCTATACATTTATATGGAATTACAAAGTTTTTCACGCAGTTGGTCTATCTAGAAAACTAGACTCAAATTATGAAATGTTTGAATTTTCCCTTACTTTAGACACTAAACACTAATTATATTCTAAATTTGAAGTTTCTATGTCTGCTAGAAGTGCCTTCGACTTTTGATGATCGGTCAGTCAGTGAGTGACAAAATTACGAAAGTTTGATAAGTTATAATTCTTAAACTACTGGTTCAAATTGAATGAAATTTTAAATATACCGTGTTTACACAATGCCTGCTTAGTAACTGAAAATTTAGGCTTCATGCTTTAGCCACAACGAAGTTATAGGGGGTTGAAAATGGTCTGAATTGCTTCGAGAAAAGGATGTTACGGCCATGCCACTTTTTAGCTCGACTTGGAGGGGCTCGGCCGCGCCCCCAGATTTTCTTTTTTTATGTTTAACTTCAATTAACATCCGAACTCAATGAATGTGTTTTTATAAGCTCTATGCAAGTCTGTTAACGAAACGGACCAGTATTTTTTGTATAATGGTTGATAAAATAAAACTTCGTATGAGAGATTTAGTAGTTGACGATCTAAAAACTAGTAGATGGCCATATTTTGCATCAGTAGTTGACCATTCAGAATCTAACATTTGAATTGGCTTATTTGTGTAATAAGAAACAAATAAAAACTTTTTCTTTCTTTTGTCTTGGTTTTGATTTATTTCTTTATAAATGTAACTTTTGAAGTGTTATTCTTGGTACACCGATTTTTTTTGCAGCCGTTCTTATGGGTGTTTTAAGAAGATGAACATCCTTTATGGCCGGTAGAATTGCACCTTCAGTATAATTTAGGAATGCTCCCTTTTTCCCAGACATCTACAAGGCGAAAAAGTCGTTTTAGTAACTGATCATACCTTACAACGAAGAAAGTCAACTATTGAATAATATTAACTTAATGTAAAAGTAAATAAATTAGTTCATTCTAATGAACTAATAGCACTGACCACTTAATATGGAATTAGTTTTAAAATATGCCACGTATTCTTATTTAATCGGTTTATGTGCATCAGGGGTCAACTATTGATGCATGGTCCATTACTAGTGACCTTATAGGTAAGGTACTAGGGTACCTTAATGTAAAATTATTAAATATAAGTACGTTGAGCACTTTTTTTTGTAGCCTATGTGTCCCATTATTATTCCAATATTTTTTTTAATGGCCTGGCATAGTGGCGGCATTGCATCTGATGGTAAGTGCCAATGCCGCCCAGGCAGAGTATCCATTGGCATCGGACGGCAGTCCCATGCCAATGGAAACAATTATGCCGGCCTGCTAAGGTGCCTCTTCACACCACGCCGGAAGGACCCAGGATTGTAGGAAGGAGGGAACACGTGAGACGGCAAACAATTCCACAGCCTGACGGTGCGGCACAAAAACGAATTCGAGAACCATTTGGTTCGCGCCGGGATAGTGTGGACCGTCAAGCTATGGCTTCGCAAACCAGCACGCGTGGTTCTGGTTAGGAATGGAGAGGAGGGGATCAAGTTGAACAATTCTTCAGAGCACTCACCGTGATACAGGCGGTAGAACACGCTTAGAGAGGCGACATCTCTCCGGAGTTGTAGCGACTCTAAGTTGCTCGTAACGTCTGCATCATTCACAATGCGGATGGCCCGCCGCTGCAATCCATCCAAGGCATCGAGCAGGTACTGGGCGAACCCAGAGGTGCGAGCAGTACTCCATACCCGGCCGGACCTGCGCTTTATATAAACGACAAAGCTGACCGGGCGTGAAAAACCGACGCACCCTGTTCAGGACTCCAACCCTGCGTGATGTGGCAGTTATTACGCCCTCGATGTCATTCCTTGGATTGAGATTACAGCGGATATCCACACCAAGGATACTTAGGTCATTCCACATTGAGAGGGGAGCACCCTGAAGAATGGGGAGGGGAGAGAACGGGGATTTTTTGCACGTGAACGCACACACCTGGGTTTTCTTGGCATTGAACTCAACCATATTCCTGGAACCCCATGTAGAAATGAGATCCAAGGTCCGGTTGGGCTCGATGACAAGATCTTCGCGTCCCTTCACAGTTGAGCCTATCCTCGGCGAGCTCTTGCCATTTTTCCTCAAATGCATCCAACTCGTCTTTGCACCGCATATTAGGTCTGTCGCGTTTCCCCCAGCCATTCACGAGAACCTAGATTGTAGCCTGGCCTAATAGTTTGGATGCATTCGAGTCACATTTCCTACCCAATTCCATTTCTAAGAGGACACCTTGCACCTTACATCCATATTGCGAGTTCTAGAGCACAGTTCAGTGTTCCGGTCAGCCTAACAATAAAAACACTGCACTACGCTCCATTGACAAACCTAGAGTTTGAGCTTCTGAGATGCAGTTAATGACTACGTTTGGGTGTCATAGATTAGGACGAGCAAAATACACAATATGTCAACGGGTTTGCATTTAAGAGAGAACGGAAGATCACCCCTTCAGCGCCGGATCTAGATATTTTTCGAGGCGGGGTAAGAACTGAAGAATGCCGGCCCCGCTTGCCTATATTTTTATCTTTATCATCACCATCATTTTTAGCAACCAGACGCTCACTGATGACACAGGTCTTCGGGAAAGAATGCCATTTTGCCACCATGTTAAGCATTTTTTACACGCTTTATATTAGCTTCACTTGCATCAAGCTTCACTTTTGAGGGTTAACGTCACTCGCGTCCGTAGGCTTTGACTCTAGTTTCACTACACGTGACCCCTAGGTAGTGCCAAAAGAGTGACACAGTTCGTGGTGGTAGGACTTAAGTGTCCGCCCGGGTAGCAAGTAGTTCGTGCCGGTGCCCATTCGGCCTTCTTGATGCTCGGACTTAGGCTCCTCGTTGCCTCTACACCAAACCCATCCTTTCAACCTCATGCAATTAAACAAAGCGGGTCCTTCAGCGATGCATAACCCCACCACCGCGTTCCCTATAGAATTTACCAATATCTGCGGACTCCATATGGACCTCAAAGCCGTCCACCACCATCTCGAGATGGCCCGGCCTGCGTTCGTTGTCCGGCCGAAAATTCCTACCTGCTGTACTCCGGTTATTGCTTGAAAAAAACTTCAAGCCTAAAGCCGGGGTATTCTTGTATGTTCGGTCAGACATCTGTTGTCAGCGTTTGCGCTGCATGGAGGATCTTTCCTTCCCTGCTCTGTGGGTACATGTGAAAATGAAAATGAAAATAATTTAGTGAATCCATTAAAATGTTCAACATCATATAGATTCAGTCATTTTTTTTATCTACCACCCGGTTCGGAAAGCGGTTTTCACTAGAGAAGAACGGGCAAGAAACTCTGTGTTGCTCTTTTCAAAACCAGTTTACAATGAAGTGAGTTATTACAAAATTTACAAGTTGGTTTGAATCAGAGCAGTTTAATAATAATTTGTTGTAAATTTACAATAAATATTTTTGATACGAATATTATTATATAATAATTACTATGGCAGAGTGAAGCGAAGTCGCCCAGAACGAAGAATCAGTATACTCTTTTTCACCAAAGCAGTGAATAATTTTATTGCGAAAGCCTTATGTAATCAATCAATGAATCCGTTACAATGTAAGTAAATTGGATAGACCAGTCTACGCAAGCAGCACCCGTTCACGAGTATGACGCATGTGCCAGCCGTCGGCCTCCTCAACCACGTGGATCTTGGTTCCCAGAGCCGCATCTACGTGTGCCTTTACAGGTCTCACAACGGGGACGATGAGACGACTCGGCTGTTCAGGTATCTTAGCCAGGCGGCTGATGACGCGCGGGCGCAGTTCCCGTCGGCTGAAATTGAGGTCTTGGGGGATTTCAATGCACAACAGGAACTGTGGCTGGGCTCCTCCGAGACTGATCATGCTGATTCCTCTGGCCTCTGAACACTTCAGATCGCTGCCTGGTTGGGTCGTCAGTAACGTTAGCTTCACCTCTACGTCCAGTGCAAGTAAAGCGGAGGTTAAGCTAGGGTCGCTATCTCCTGGGCCTCACGGTGGCCCTTAACAAGACCGAGGCCGTGTGTTTCCACGGTCCTCGGTGTGGGCCTCCGCCTGGGGCCCACATCACGGTGGAGAGCGTGCGGATTCCCGTCGGCTCGAGGATGAAATACCTTGGTCTCGTTCTCGACAGTCGATGGGATTTCCGCGCGCAATTTGAGGAGTTGTCGCCGAAGCTGGTGAGGGCGACGGGCGCACTGGGGCGCCTGTTGCCCAACACATCAGTGTTGGGCAACAGGCGCAATCCCCAAGGGATGCCAGGACCATCAGGTCCTGGCATCCCTTGCCGAAACCTTTATGCTGGAGTCGTGCGGTCCATGGCCCTCTACGGGTGTCCCGTTTGGGCCGGGTCCCTGGGTGATCGTTGCGTCCGCCTGCTGCATCGTCCGCAGCGCATGGTGGCGCAGCGAATAATCGGGGGCTACCGCACGGTCTCGCACGAGGTGGCCTGCGTATTGGCGGGAACCCTGGGTGCTGGATGCTAAGCCCCTCTCGTCGGCTTTCTTCCGGCGAGAGGAGGCGTCCGGGCGTGGGCAGAGGTTGGTCCCCCGAGAGGTCGAGGCCATGATGGCCTCCCTCCGCAGGTCTGCTGTGGAGAAGTGGCGTTCCAGGCTGGAGAACCCTAGTGCTGGTACGAGGACCGTCGCGGCAGTGCGACCTGTCCTCGAGCAGTGGCTGGACAGGCGCCACGGTGCGCCGACTTTCCGGCTGACGCAGGTGCTCACCGGGCACGGCTGCTTCGATGCGTACCTGTGTCGCATAGCCGGAGCGGAGGAGTCCGCCGTGTGCCACCATTGTGGCAACTGCCGTGAGGACACGGCCCAGCACACGCTGGAGGAGTGCCCAGCCTGGGATGAGGAGCGCAGCGCTCTCATCGCGGTCGTGGGAAGAGACCTTTCGCTGCCGGCCGTGGTCGCCGCCATGGTCGGCAGCCGGAGTTCGTTGCGGGCCATGCTCTCCTTCTGCGAACGTGTCATGTCGCAGAAGGAGAGCGACGAGCGGGATCGGTCTGCTCCCGATCCCGCTCGTCGCCACAGGAGACGTAGGAGGCGCCGGGACAACATCTAACCCGGCGCCGCAGAGGCCACATGGGGTCGCCGTCCCTATCTTGGCGGCCCCCGAGACGTAACGCCAAACGCGTTAAAAACCGCGTCGCTTTAAGCGGCAGTGCACAAGGAGGCGGTCCTGGCGCGTCTGTTGAACGGTATCCCGGGGCCGTCTCCAAAGTGCACCGATGGTGGCCAACGCGGAGTTTTTAGTCGGTATTTCGGTGCGCAGACTACGATAGGGACCCGACCCAGCTCCACGTCTCGCTGGGCCGGAAGGCGCACCGGTGAGTCCGACACACCCCCGCCCCTTCGGGAGTGGGATGGTCCGTAAAGAGATTTTCCCCGCGAAAAAAAAATCCTGCTATGTCACGAGCCGCAAGAGAAGGCTGCCTTACTGACAAATCTCTAATTACCGCCTTGAGATCGTGGTTTCCAGACGCTGCCAGCAGGCAGGCAGGCAGTGTATGCCTGATTGCGCTTTCTCAATGGCGGATATCCACATTAGGCAGTGCGGCGTGAGCTAGGGTCTTTCGATGTGCGAAAAGCCCCACTGGCTTTTCGCCCGGATGAAATTCCGGTGGGTTTAAGAGCTTGTGCAGCCTAGTTGTCTCTTGCACTGACTCGCTTCTACCGAGCGTCCGAGGCCAATGTGCAACTGATCCCAAAGAAGGTGATCGGTCAGATCCTACCAACTATCGCCCTATTGCTATCACCTCAGTAATGTGTAAAGTCATGGAGCGAATCATAAATGTTCAGTTTTATGTTGATTTTTGTAAAAAGCCTTCGTAGAGTTTACAATGTAATGTAGTTGTAACGATATACATAATGGTAGTTTGCTTTAACAACAATATTATCATAATATACACGTAAACGAAGTCGCGGACGAACTCCTGTACCACATAAAAGATGTTCGTTCTTCTTCGTTCGGTTAATCAACTAAAACTAACTAGTAAACACAAATTGAATATTTGAAACCAAACGTGGTCGTTGAAATCGATGAAGGAGTTTCCAAATATAGCTTCATCTCTTTTTCACGCGCCCCTGTCGCATATCCATAAATATACGCGCACCGCGAAAAAAAAATAAAGTTCTGCAGTGTTCGTGTAAGTGGTTACGTTATTGATGAGTTGTTGTGGAATTGTCTCCCAAGATTCAATATGCCGCCCTCTAAACTTGCCGCCCGGGGCACAGACCCCGTCTTGTCCCCCCCCCCCCCTAGATCCGGGCCTGCACCCCTTAGATACCTATCTATTCTTTTAAGGATCTCCCTTATGGGTTCGTTTTCCTCCAAACGATTATCTGTAATTATCTTCTTTTATGTTGCATCCTTTTCTATTACTCCTACTACCACCAACTTTTATATATTTGTAACTCCCGTAATACTTGACGAATTTAAAAAAAATCTTGCTGATTATGATTATGCATAAAGTAACCTTTCGATATAACAGTAATAAAAATTATGACACCAGCCTATTTTAGACTACGCCTTAGATAAGTTTGCGCGCGAACTTATCTACTGTTGAAAGTATTTGAAAATTTTAAGTATACAAAAATGAAAACTAAAGTATCTGTAGCAAATGGAGTAATTCTATTCTGATCCAGTCGGCAGTCTGTGACATCATTTTTGATGTTTGTAATTCATAGATGTAGTATAGAACATAGATCGGCAATGTGTCATTTTGAGCGCGACCAAAACTGATTTACGATTGTGTGCGTGAAGTTTACATGTGTGCTTGACATAGATGTAGTATAGAACATAGATCGGCAATGTGTCATTTTGAGCGCGACCATAGATTTAGTATAAAACATAGATCGGCAATGTGAAAGAGATAGAATAATTTAACTCATACGTTAAAGCGAGATGCATGATGCGACCATTCGTTTACACAGAAGTAGCCAGCAGTGACCCAGAATCAAAATATGTCAAACTAAGCGAGCAACAAAATTCGCTTATTTTCATAATTTATTTAATTTTACAGTACTTGGTTATATTTATTAAACGTAGTTTATTATAGTACATTGTGTAGTGCCAAGGTGTGGTTCATGCAGGCGTAAAAATCCGAAATAATTACAGTTTTCACAGGTACCGGCCACTTTTGCACAATACTTTTTTGTGACGATATTATAGAATTAAATGGAAATCCGTGTATACATATCGGTAGAAAAGAATATAGCATTTCATTGTATTAATACGCTGAAAGCATCCATTGCGTATAAAAAATAATATCAAATACGTGAATTTACAATAATTTCAACCAAAAGTAGCTAGGGATTGACTGACAGGTTCGATCAATACAAGGTTGTCGATAAAATCGTCGATGACAACATATGTTTCCCTACATTTTTATGGGGCTATAGTATGTTGTGATAGTGTGCATTTTTCTCCTTCTTCTACCTGGCGTTATCTCGGCCATATTTCCCCGGCCATTATTATAGTATTCATTCTACAATATTACTTATTACTTTACTTTTTCTCATTTTTTTATATTTGTGGAATATTTATTATAACACTTCATGTGTGTGATTTATGAATTAAGAACCTGTTTCAATCTCTGCCAAGAGGCTGTCAATTTATAATAGTAAAACAAGAACACATTAGATATTATTATAAAATATGCGATACTTCTATGCACAATATCATCATCCAAACCTTGAAGCAACATTATTCATTTATCATAACATTAGGTATAGGTAACGTGACCATTTATTTTTTGTACCAGAGCGGGACATCTGAGGAATTAAATAATAATAATAATAAAGTTTTTACAAGTTTTTTATAATAAAATTTTATATTATACAATCTATAATATAAAATTATAATCGTAGTCGTATTTTTGTATTTGTCGCCTAAACCAATTTATTTCAAAACAACGTGTATAGTTTTTAAATAAGTGTGAAACTTAGTACATGATTAATTTATATTTATTTTCGTAATCAAAATAGTTTTCATTACTGCGACACTCAACTGTGTTTTATCACTTGGCTATATTTTGTTAATGTGAGTTAAATATCTTCGATAGGTGCGTTACTTCCAGACAGACATGTTATTTACTCAATAATTGAGTAAAAGTTTTTAAAGCAAGATTGTATTTACGAAAGTGCTGGAATAATACGACCACGGTTTTTAGCAGTAGTTCGGTAAAGAATTTCGAGCGGGAAATACATTTTAAATTATCGTTTGGTCTGTTTGCAAGAGCGGGACTATATCGGCCTTGCTGGGGACACCGGGACAGACTTCCTGAAAGCGGGACTGTCCCGCCCAAAGCGGGACGTATGGTCACGTTAGGTATAGGTTTAAAATGTATAATTCTCATAGGAAAAACATTAGTTTAGGTGACGAGATCGAGAAAACCTTTGTAGTTTATTAAACTGTCTCTTTCTTCAGTCACAGGAATGCGACTAATGAACATAGGCCTTCCACAAGAATGTCTACATCAGTTTGTTGTAAGCTGCCTGCATCCAACGACTTCCTACAAGCTCCTCCGTACACCTCCAACGCGGCCTAGCAGGCGTCCAACACTTCCCAATGTGTTACAAGTCAATTAATTGACTTAAATAAGCATATTTTTTTAACTCTAGTATAAATATACTTACGCGAATTTTACTCATTGAAAAAAACTAATAATCATGGATTTTGTTGCAGACTGAGTCCACTCTACCTCTACGAAAGCTGTAAAGTAATCGAAACTTCGCGACGGGAAATTAAAAAAATAAACCGAAAACGCAAAAACTTTGTAAATTATAGTTTTATTTTATATTGTTCTCAATTTAATTAGATGTCTGTACTAAAGACTCATACAAAATATCTCAAACAAAATGTTTTCCAAATAATATGACAATTTATCTTTATTTATTTGTGTGTTTATCAATCTGTATTGAAATAAACACATCAATAAGTTTCTGTTAATATATAATAAAATGTCGCATATATCCATAACATTTTATTTCACAACTACAGGCCGACAGCTATATCGATATCGATATGATACTATCGAAAGTGCATGGTACACCACTATATGTCAAGCACACATGTAAACTTCACGCACACAATCGTAAATCAGTTTTGGTCGCGCTCAAAATGACACATTGCCGATCTATGTTCTATACTACATCTATGAGCGCGACAAAAACTGATTTACGATTGTGTGCGTGAAGTTTACATGTGTGCTTGACATATAGTGGTGTACCATGCACTTTCGATAGTATCATATCGATATCGATATAGCTGTCGGCCTGTAGTTGTGAAATAAAATGTTATGGATATATGCGACATTTTATTATATATTAACAGAAACATATTGATGTGTTTATTTCAATACAGATTGATAAACACAAAAATAAATAAAGATAAATTGTCATATTATTTGAAAACATTTTGTTTGAAATGTTTTGTATGGGTCTTTATGTTCACCTGAACAAAATTATTTTTTCATTGTGATGTATACATAGTACATACACCTAATTAAACTGAGAACAAAAAACACTTTTATAAAATAAAACTATAATTTACAAAGTTTTAGCGTTTTCGGTTTATTTTTTTCATTTTTAATTTCCTGTCCCGAAGTTTCGATTACTTTACAGCTTTCGTAGTCACAAGGTGGACTCAGTCTGCAACAAAATTCGTGATTATTCGTTTTTTTCAATGAGTAACATTCGCGTAAATGTAAGAAGCACATTTTTACTATATGTGTACTAGAGTTAAAAAAATATGCTTATTTAAGTCAATTAATTGACTTTTAACACATTGGGAAGTGTTGGACGCCTGCTAGGCCACGTCGGAGGTGTACGGAGGAGCTTGTAGGAAGTCGTTGGATGCAGGCAGCTTACAACAAACTTATGTAGACATTCTTGTGGAAGGCCTATGTTCATTAGTCGCATTCCTGTGGCTGAAGAAAGAGACAGTTTAATAAACTATGAAGCTTTTCTCGATCACGTCACATAAAGTAATGTTATCCCTATGAGAATTATTAATTTTAAACCTATACCTAATGTTATGATAGATGAATAATGTTGCTTCAAGGCTTGGACGATGATACTGTGCATAGAAGTATCGCATATTTTATAATAATATCTAATATGTTCTTGTTTTACTATTATAAATTGACAGCCTCTTGGCAGAGATTGAAACAGGTTCTTAATTCATAATTCACACACATGAAGTTAAATTATTCCACAAATATAAATAAATGAGTAAAATTAAAGTAATAAGTAATATTGTAGAATGAATACTATAATAATGGCCGGGATAACGCCAGGTAGAAGAAGAAGAAGAATACACACTATCACAATATACTATAGCTCCATAAAAATGTAGGGAAACATGTGTTGTCATCGACTATTTTATCGACAACCTTTTATTGATCGAACCTGTCAGTCAATCCCTAGCAACTCTAGGTTGAAATTAATGTAAATTCACGTATTTGATATTATTTTTTATACGCAATGGATGCTTTCAGCGTATTTATATAATAAAATACTATATTCTTTTCTACCGATATGTATACACGGATTTCCATTTAATTCTATAATATCGTCACAAAATAGTATTGTGCAAAAGTGGCCGGTACCTGTGAAAACTTTAATTATTTCGGATTTTTACGCCTGCATGAACCACACCTTGGCACTGCACAATGCACTATAATAAACTACGTTTAATAAATATAACCAAGTACTGTAAAATTAAATAAATTATGAAAATAAGCGAATTTTGTTGCTCGCTTAGTTTGACATATTTTGACTCTGGGTCACTGCAGGCTACTCCTGTGTAAACGTATGGTCGCATCATGCATCTCGCTTTGACATATGAGTTAAATTATTCTATCTCTTTCACATTGCCGATCTATGCTTTATACTAAATCTATGGTGCTTGACATATAGTGGTGTACCATGCACTTTCGATACTATCATATCGATATCGATATAGCTGTCGGCCTGTAGTTGTAAGACAAAATGTTATGGATATATGCGACATTTTATTATATATTAACAGAAACTTATTGATGTGTTTATTTAAATAAAGATTGATAAACATACAAATAAATAAAGATAAATTGTCCTATTATTTGAAAACATTTTGTTTGAGATGTTTTGTATGGGTCTTTATGTTCACCTGAACAAAATTATTTTTTTCATTGTGACGTATACATAGCACATACACCTAATTAAACTGAGAACAAAAAACACTTTTATAAAATAAGACTATAATTTACAAAGTTTTAGCGTTTTCGGTTTATTTTATTCATTTTTAATTTTCCGTCGCGAAGTTTCGATTACTTTACAGCTTTCGTAGTCACAGGGTGGACACAGTCTGCAATAAAATCCGTGATTATTAGTCTTTTTCAACGATGAATGAGTAACATTCGCGTAAGTCTAAGAAACACATTTTTACTATATGACTACTATATACTATGATACTAGAGTTAAAAAAATATGCTTATTTAAGTCAATTAATTGACTTGTAACACATTGGGAAGTGTTGGATGCCTACTAGGCCGCGTTGGAGGTGTACGGAGGAGCTTGTAGGAAGTCGTTGGATGCAGGCAGCTTACAACAAACTGATGAAGACATTCTTGTGGAAGGCCTATGTAAATGAGATATAAAAATGAATAATGTTGCTTCAAGGTTTGGACGATGATAATGTGCATAGAAATATCGCATATTTTATAATAATATCGAATATGTTCTTGTTTTACTATTATAAACTGACAGCCTCTTGGCAGAGATTGACAGGTTCTAGATTCATAAATCACACACATGAAGTGTTATAATAATTATTCTACAAATATAAAAAAATGAGAAAAAGTAAAGTAATAAGTAATATTGTAGAATGAATACTATAATAATGGCCGGGGAAATATGGCCAGGATAACGCCAGGTAGATGAAGAAGAAGAATGCACCCTATCATAATATACTATAGCTCCATAAAAATGTAGGGAAACATGTTTAGTCATCGACTATTTTATCGACAACCTTTTATTGATCGAACCTGTCAGTCAATCCCTAGCAACTTTTGGTTGAAATTATTGTAAATTCACGTATTTGATATTATTTTTTATACGCAATGGATGCTTTCAGCGTATTTATATAATGAAATACTATATTCTTTTCTACCGATATCTATACACGGATTTCCATTTAATTCTATAATATCGTCACAAAATAGTATTGTGCAAAAGTGGCCGGTACCTGTGAAAACTTTAATTATTTGGGATTTTTACGCCTGCATGAACCACATCTTGGCACTGCACAATGCACTATAATAAACTACGTTTAATAAATATAACCAAGTACTGTAAAATTAAATAAATTATGAAAATAAGCGAATTTTGTTGCTCGCTTAGTTTGACATATTTTGACTCTGGGTCACTGCAGGCTACTCCTGTGTAAACGTATGGTCGCATCATGCATCTCGCTTTAACATATGAGTTTAAATTATTCTATCTCTTTCACATTGCCGATCTATGTTTTATACTAAATCTATGTTGTAATTATATTATAGTCCCACAAACTTATCTGACCCGGTGAGAGAGTCGCTGTTGTCGAATTTGGTGTTGCCATTAAAAATAGATATAGCAATAAAGTGGGTGGAGTAAGATTTTTCAATTCGATCAATAGTGTCAGGAAAATGAGTGGACCAGTTTCCTTTGCATGTTATTTTTCCTTCCCAAGATTTCTAATAAATCGCTCCCCATACCCTTAAACAAGTGTATCTGTATCAGTCCATATACTATATGTCCCACTGCTGGGAACTGCCCTATTCTACAATCGAGAGTGCTATTGAGGGTGGTTAGGCCATATCATAGGCCATATAGTACACCATGCTGGCCTAATGCGGGTTGGTGGACTTACGTACCATAGCTGATATTCTTATAAATCGCTATAATATGCAGGTTTCCTCACTATGTATTCCTCCACCGTTTTAGTGCGTGTTTATTGACTATCAATAGGGTATTTGACTCCTATTTTTTTATTGTATTTATTAAATCGTAGTCATAGCTATGATCTAACAAACAAAGAAATTTATAAATCCATTCAGAATGAAACGAGTTAGAAACGTTTCAAATCTTGTAGTGGGGGTAACAGAAAAGAAATGCAAAACCAAGATAGTGACGTCATTAGGGTTATTATACATTACAGTGTGCGCGTGTGAAAGAGACAGCAAGATGTCCCCACTACAACCCTACTCTTTAATTTTAAATATGAATATTTGCCTTATGTTACAAGCTACTTTAATACTTTTTTGACAGCAAGGGTTTATTTTTAACATATTTGTGTTTGTAAACGAAATAATACCAAAAATCGATAATAGTCAAATACCCTATACACACATGACTCCGAAAAGTCAGATTTGTGACCTGGGATTCGAGCCCACGACCACCGTGAACATGTTGACAACCGCGTCAGGTCCATTTACCAACAGGCCACCACGCACGTAACGATACATTTTAGTTTATGATATGTGCTTACACCTATTCTACTAGTACGTACACAATTCTGTTTACGTGGAATTTATTTTGAAAAGCTGACAACACAAGCCTGTGGTGGCAGCTACGCGTTGATACAATTTTTCGAAGGGTATTAGTGGTGTCTGAAAACGCTTATTTTCCTTCGTAAAATTGAATACCTACAGTCTTACTAATAAAAATATATTATACAATTGTTTAACGTTTATATACTTATTCAATAGATAGGGCGTGAATAGCTACTTATACAATACTTTACTAATAAACAGTGTATAAGCCTTGTATAACTATTTAATTGTTATGACTCCAACTACTGGTAACATTTTGGGAAGCGTTCCGAAACCTTAAAACGTTGTACACCACTTATTTCTTTTTTATTTTTCTTTAACATTTACATGATTTTATTTACCAATGGCTTGAGAAATAGGTCAACAAGAATTTCTTTTTATCAAAAAATATTTTCGGTGTAAAATATATTGGTTTCTAAATTGTTCATTTAATATTTCCCATTCTGTAAATTATCATCGAAAAATAGAGAACATGTTTTGAACGCGCATTGAAACGTCAACTGTCATTTTCCGCAAGAAATGTAAAAAGTTAAAAACAATCCGTTGGAAAAAAAAGCGCGGGAAACGTTTGAGCGTGGCGGGTGTTTCTTTTTCCACACATTGAATTTTTAAAATAATTTTGTACATACAATAGTCAGATAAGTTGTAAATTGTAGATCCCATCAAAAACATCCTGTAAAAAAAAATCCAAGTCTCGCAGCTCAGGTTTTCTACCGCAAAAAGTTGTGAGATGCATGTAATACCAAGTCGATTAATTTATTTAGTCCTTAAGGGACCTTCTATATAAAGTTATTACGTTAGTTATTACCATATCAATATTAAAAATTCTTTACGTTTTAAATAAATGGATCGACTTGGCCATCGCATGAAAACATAATGTATCGTACAATTTATACATAATGCTGCTGGCCAAGTCGATCTATTTATTTAAAACGTAAATAATTTTTAATATTGATATGGTAATAACTAACGTAATAACTTTATATAGAAGGTCCCTTAAGGACTAAATAAATTAATCGACTTGGTATTACATGCATCTCACAACTTTTTGCGGTAGAAAACCTGAGCTGCGAGACTTGGATTTTTTTTACAGGATGTTTTTGATGGGATCTCACGTCTTTTTGTAGAGTCCTACTTTTTTCCTTTTCGGTACTTCTTACTTCTAGAATATCACTAACGATTTTTCTTAAAGCCTCTGTCTTATGGATTTTTCTTATTTTTGTAGGTATCAATTTATCACAAATATAGCGGATTTGATTATTAACGTTCTTTCTTTCATTGTAATTGATATTTTCGAGTTATTTAATCTATTTATTTGCAAGTTTTTCTTCGTCATGTTTTTCTAGAGGAATGTTGTACAGTTTCATGGGCTGAATACACCATTTCCCTTTCTATATCCCCTCCTGTTATGCCTCATGTATATAGATATCTATCTACAACTATTATTCCATTATATACGGGTACAATTATTCATTAACTGCAAATGTAACGTTGTAATCCTATACATTTATATGGGATTACAAAGTTATTCACGCAGTTGGTCTATCTAGAAAACTAGACACAAATTATGAAATGTTTGAATTTTCCCTTACTTTAGACACTAAACACTAATTATATTCTAAATTTGAAGGTTCTATGTCTGCTAGAAGTGCCTTAGACTTTTGATGATCGGTCAGTCAGTCAGTGAGTGACAAAATTAAGAAAGTTTGACATGCTACAATTCTTAAACTACTGGTTCAAATTGAATGAAATTTTAAATATACCGTGTTTACACAATGCCTGCTTAGTAACTGAAAATTTAGGCTTCATGCTTTAGCCGCAACGAAGTTATAGGGGGTTGAAAATGGTCTGAATTGCTTCGAGAAAAGGATGTTACGGCCTATAGCTCGACTTGGAGGGGGCTCGGCCGCGCCCCCAGATATTTATCCTTTTATTTTATTTATTATTAATAGTGTGTATGTAAATATAGTCTAGGTAAGTGTTTCAAAAATTTATTAGTTAAAGAAAGACAATGAAGGAACCCCCAGACCCTGGGGAAGATGTCCCCTTGCCATCGCAATTTATTACCGTGGAGACGGCATCCAGTATGGATATTACTGTAGAGACAGCATCTAGTATGGACACAGATAGCTCTGTGTCCAATTTAAATAAACGCAAAAGAACCAGACTACATAGAGTATGTAAAACTTGTTTTAAGAAAAAACGCAAAAATCAAATGGCCGCTGATCCTTCCAGAACTGGTTGCACTTGTGATGATAGTGATGAAAATGCATCTCCCACAGAATTGCCACAATCGCAGGTACTGCCACCACCAGTTAGTGCAACCCTTCCCGCTGCTTCATCTTCCATTAAACCTGGAAGAAATGAGTATAATAGTACAGACATTTCACCTTTTGTTGTAAATATTGTTAAAAAAAGTACTGGAGATAACCAAGACACCTCCATCCTATATGCTTTGGACGTTTCCTACATAAATTTAATATAAAGGATGTAATATAAGGCAGTGTTAAACGCATTGGTCGTAACAAAGTATCAATGGCATTTTCCAACTTCAGTTCTGCAAATGCTTTTCTGCAACATACAGCTTTAATAGATCGTGGCTATGAAGCTTTTATCCCAACTTATCAGATCACACGAATGGGGCTTGTTCGGGGCGTTCCAGATGACATGTCCTTAGAGGATGTAAAAGACAATATTAGCGTTCCCTTAGGCTGTGGAAAAATTGTTAAAGTCAGACGACTAAATTACAAAACTACTGTGGATGGTTCTATTACTTGGACACATTTAACATTTGATGGGCAGATCCTTCCAACTAGGGTATTTATGTGCTTTAATTCATTACCAGTGGACTTATACATTTATCCGTCCATCCAGTGTTATAATTGCTGTAGATATGGACATACTAAAACAACATGTAGGTCGAAACCAAGGTGCTACAAATGTGGTCAAGATCATACTGGTGTATCATGTGATTTGGACAATGATGCAAGTTATTGTTGTTTATGTGGTGGTTGCCATGTTGCCACAAGCAAGTTTTGCCCTGAAGCCAATAGACAATTTAATATTAAAAAATATATGGCACAAAACTGTGTCTCATATGCTGAAGCCTCTAAAATTCACCCACCAGTAATAAAATCTTATGCTGATTCTGTAAGATCGCCTCCTACAAGTTTAAATGCCCAAAATACACCCATACAGCCACAACAAAATAAATCATACATTAAAACCGTTTTCCATAAGCCCCGTTCTCCGCCGAAACTGGGAAAGGGTTATGATCGTGATGCTCACCAAGCTCTGGTGCAAGATTATAACCCTTCCTACTCTAATGGATGTGCTTTACCTTTAAAAAAAATTAATGAAAATTCAAAATAGTAATATGACAGAAACACAAAACTCACAACCAATATCTGACATAATTGTTGCACTAATTGCATCATTGTCCCACTCGATTTTACCGTCCAACGTTGCCCCTTTACTAGAAAAAAATTCACATATTTTAAACAACAATGGCTCAGATAACCAAAGTCTTGCAGTGGAACTGCAGAAGTGTAATAAAAAATAAATGCGACTTAATATACTTGATAAATAAATTTGAACCCAGCATTGTAGCTCTTTCTGAGACATGGCTTAGACCGGAGTTTTTGTTTAAAATTCCTGGATATTCATGTCTCCGCGAAGATAGAGTTGACGGGTATAGCGGTGTTGCTATACTCATCAAAAATTCCCTTCATTTTTCCAATTTTGACCTTCCATCTCACAACAATGATTTTTCTATAGTTTCTGCAATAGTAAATAATATCTGTTTTATTTCAATATATATTCCTCGACCTTCTCCGTCAATTTTTCGGGAAATAGATAATATCATTTCTATCTTACCTAAGCCTTTTTTGATTTTGGGAGATTTTAATTCCCATCATCAATCTTGGGGATGCTCGTCCACAAATACAAGTGGAAGATATCTGCTAAATTTAATTGATATCCATAATCTCTGTGTTTTAAATTCTGGTTTACCTACTGGCCGTACTAACCCTAATGAAGGTCTTAGCGCCATTGATCTAACTTTAAGCACATCAAATCTAGCTTCTTCCCTTACTTGGGAAATTCTACCTTCTACCTATGGAAGTGACCACTTCCCTGCTGTGATTGGCTTTCCAAGTAATAATAAACCTTCCACTCAACCATCGCCTCGTTTGAAGTATAATTTAAAGGATGCGAATTGGGATCAATACAAGAAATGTTTGGATGATAAAGTTTGTCATCTTCCAAACATTCAAGACGAAGAAGAAACAACATGTGCGGCTGCTCTAGTTCAACTTTTAACAGACGTTGCTGATGAGGTTTTCCCTATTAAAAAGTGTAGGAGTACAAAGATTCCCTCCCCACCTTGGTGGGATCAAGAGTGCACTGAAGCGGCAAAAAACAGAAAACAAGCTGAGAGAATATATTGTCAAAATATGACAACGGAGAACTTTCAGTATTACCAACGAGTTTCTAAGAAGACAAAAGTCTTATTTCAAAAGAAAAAGACTGAAGGATGGAAATCTTTTTGTTCCACCATTTCTCCACAAACACGCCCTTCGATTGTTTGGAGCAATATGCGGCGGGTTAGGCCGCCCGCAGGTAGGGGTAGGTAGTTAAATGAGAACTCAGGGTAGTTACGTGGTTCGGGCTTTAATAATTTCGCATCACTATTTACACCCGGCACTGTTGCTGGTGGTATGCAACAGGAGTCACTGGCCTTCACTGGACACTGATCCGGGTCTTCGGCACGTGGCGGAACCCGGCGACAGCTCGCCGGCGAAGTCAGCTGCCACGTGGCCGGGCACGGTGCGCAGGTCAGCGGCAGGCGCAGGCTCGGATGCAGTCCGGCAGGAAGCGGTGCGGAGCAAAGCGGGCAGTAGGCACGGAGTTAGCGAAAAAAACGCCAAGTACGCCAAGTACGAAGAAGAAGAACCTGGAATCAGTATCCAAGAGATCGGAATGCAAACTAGGTTTGCATTCCGTGCCAGCGACTCATGGTAGCTCACAAGCCCGGCAGACAGAATACACTGACAAACAAGCAGTAAAAAGCGGTTAGCAAATAGAACACTGAACACTCACCCCAGCGGGTTCGGAAAGACGCGTGGTAGCACGCGGCTTTCAGGTTAGGGAAAAGGACGCGAGCGCCGTTACACGCGTATTTATGTGAACGCCGATGACAGTTCGCACGTCAAATTTGACAGATGTCAGTCAGTAAATGAATCGACCAATCAGCGCAACGGAGGCGTTGATTGGCATAGACAATAGGATTTATGTCGACTATTGAACTATAGATCGCAAATATAAAAGGTGACACTCTCACAACGTCACAGTACCCCGCCGAAAAGACCAGGATTTTACTTATAACTGAATATGAGTAAAATCCGTCTGCCTATTTAGCATTCTTGTTAGATTACACTTTCATTCCATCCTCTTACATACTTCATCCTTACAAAATGTCTAGCATCAAAATATATTATGACCAAGACCCTATAGACAAGAGAATACTTTGCGATACTTAAGGACTCTCCAAAACTACAAGAAGAAAATTTGTAAAATAGACGATGTTAGTAAATTGCGGGATCTGTTAAGTGTCGCAGTTAATGTCATGTATTTAAAAATAAACATAATGTTAAATGTGTGAATATACATTAATATTTGTAGTTAGTAAGTTTTAAATCTTTGATGTGCCAGGTACCTAGTGGATTACCATTCATATCTTCTAAATCATATACCAAAGGTGATTTTTTAGAAATAATTTTACACTTTATAAACTTGGGAGCAAGTTTTCTATTAAAACGTTTATCTTTGTCACTTTGATAAAAAGTTTTTCTCCAGACTACATCGCCAACATTAAATTCAGCAGGTTTCTTTCTTAGGTTATAGTTAGCACTATTCCTCTTATGGGCCTGCAGGAGCAACGACTGTACTTTGTTAAAAATATTAGATAATATGCCTAAGTTTTCAGCATAATGATCTCGAGGTATGAAAATAATATCCTGGTCCGCATTAGTGTCCACATAGTGTGAGCCACAAGTGACTAATTCACGACCGTATACTAAAAATGAGGGAGTGTAGCCAGTCACCTCATTAACAGAGTTGTTAATAGCAAACTGTATTTTGGGAATCAAGAGATCCCATACTCGATGATCATTTTCAATGAATGTAGAAATAGCTGTCATGATAGTCTTGTTGTAGCGTTCGACAGTATTTACATGAGGCGTATATTTAGGTGTAAAATGAATATTTGGAATTTTATACTTTTCTAACATATTCTTTAAAGTTGAGCTAATAAATTGACGTCCATTATCCATTAGAATGGTTGATGGAATGCCATGAACAAGGAAAACATTTTCTTCTAAAATTTTGGTAATAATTTCCGCGGTAGCGCGTTTTAATGGAAAAAGTAAGCAATATTTAGAAAAACAACAAGTGACTACAAAAATGTAACAATTTTGCTTTCTAGTACAAGGGAGAGGTCCAACAATATCTATACTTAACATTTGAAATGGTCGGGAACACGACTTAGGTCTGCCCATTTCACCCAAAGTGGTGTGGTTTTGATGCTTATGAGAAATACAGGTATCACAAGAAGAAACAAATTCTACTACACTAGCATGCATTCCTGGCCAGTAGTATTTTTGTGCCAGCCTTCTGTAAGTTTTGAAGATACCAAAATGACCAGCTAAAGGGTTACTATGGTTTTCAGAAATAATAGAAGACCGAAGTTCCTGAGGTACAACTTCCTTCCACTCAAATTCAGTATTAAGTACACATTTAGATTTCATAAACCGATAAAGACGGTTATTTTTAATTATATAGTTAGGGTATGAAGTTGGTGAATTTTGACAACCGTGAAAGATATTTAGGTACCATTCATCAGTTGTTTTATTAACGTGCATGGAAGTATCAATAGTAGTAATATGCTTAGGACAAGAACGAGACAAAGCATCAGGAATAACATTATCTGCACCCTTACGATGTTTAATATCGAAAGAAAATGCAGAGAGGCGGACACCCCAGCGAGCGAGCCGACCTGTAGGGTTATTAAGGTTAAGAAACCATTTAAGAGCTGAGTGATCTGTATAGACAGTAAATTTTTTACCATTCTCTAAATAACATCTCCAATGTTCTAAAGCAACTAAGACTGCTAAAGCTTCGCGTTCAGTGATGCTGTAGTTACGCTCCTGTGGAGACAGTGATTTACTCATATAGGCAATGGGATGTTCTACGCCATCAATAGTTTGAGTCAGTAAAGCACCGACACCATAGTCACTAGCATCTGTGTGAACTTCGAAGGGCATGTCATAATTAGGACACGACAATATGGGAGCTTGCACTAGACAATCTTTTAGCTTATTGAAAGAATCCTGCGCCTCTGGAGACCAAATGAAGGGTTTAGCTTTCTTACTTGTAGAAGTAAGTTTATTGAGGGGACCAGCAATTGAACTAAAGTTAGGAACAAATCTACGATACCAAGATGCAGTGCCTAAAAAACGTTTGACCTCCTTAGGGTTGGTCGGTGTAGGGAAATTAAGAATGGCATCGACCTTTCCAGGATCGACTTGCAGACCATTCGAGTTAACAACATAACCTAAATATTTTAGTTCAGTACGAAAAAATTGTGATTTAGAAAAATTTATTGTCAAATTTGCATATTTTAATTTATTATAGACACGTAAAAGCATAGCCATATGATGATCAAAATTAGGTGATACAACAATGATATCATCTAAGAAAACGAAAACGCAATTCTCAAATTCAGGACCATAGAATAAAATATCAACCAATCTTTGCTGCGTTGCAGGTGCGTTGGTAAGACCAAACGGAGTAGTGACAAACCTGAACGAACCACGTGATGGAATATAAAATGCTGTTTTATCACGATCACACTTCTCAATAGGTATTTGCCAGAAGGCTTTCGAAAGATCGATAGAACTTAAATAACAAGCGTTACTTAAATTGTCCAAAATTTCTGACATGTACGGTAATTTGTAAGCATCTTTTTAGTAACTGAGTTAAGTTTACGACTGTCTAAACAAAATCTCAATGTTCCATCTTTTTTAGGAGTTAATAAGACAGGTGAACACCAAGGACTTTCACAAGGTTCGACAACACCGAGTGCTAACATTTCATCCAGCTCGTTACATAACACGCGTTGTTTTTCGGGAGAAAGTCTGTAATATCGTTGTCGCATTGGTTGTGAGTTGCCAGTATCAATGCGATGAGTGATGAGATGTGTTCTGCCTAGGCCTTGCTTTTCCGTAGAAATAGAACGAAATAGGTCAATAGTATTATCAGCGTTTAGACGCTGCGATTTGGTTAAATCGTCATAAGAAAATAATTTACTCTTGTTATTATTCAAATAAGAAACACTACTGGTATTAGAATCACCTAAAGTTATTGATTTTAAATACTTGGGGCAAATCTCAAACCTAGACCAGAAATCAATACCTAAAATTAAATACGATGATACTGTAGGTATCACGTAGGCTTTAAGAATATGAAAATTATTCTCAAAACTTATAGGAATATTTATATAACCTATAGGGTTTAACCGTTGGCCGCCAGCGGCAACAAAATATATGTCGTTAAGGTCTGTACACAACTTAAAACCAGCTGATAATAATAGTTTATGTGAATCGTTCCCCAGTATAGTCACTGAAGATCCAGAATCCAACAAAGCACAAAAAGAAATTTCACCAATTTTTACATTAAGATACGGGCGAGAATCATTCTCCGGTTTACGTTCCCAGATTGATGTGATGTTATAAGTAGAAAAAATATTTTAATAGTGGAAAGCCATTGTTCCCAATCTTCCTTATCAAAATTAACACTTTTAGTAGTAATATCACAACAATCTGGCCCTAGAAGTTTTTTGGTTTCGATTTAGAATGACAATTCGTACAATTAGTATAAATAACACCTTTGGTACCACATTTAAAACAAATTGGAAACCTATTTTGTTTACACTCAGCGAGCGTGTGGTCATTAGTGCGGCAGCGGGGACAATGTGAATGACTACCTGAGCGTCTTTTGTTCTCGAGCGATAAGCGAGAAACCGGTTTACTTGTACCAATAGATGTATTTAAAGTGTTAGTTTGTGTATTTGTTAGTTTATTGAAATTGTAGGAATGTGTAAATTTTTTATTAAATTGAATATTAGGGTTAGTAGTGTTATTAGAGTAGGCTAAATCTGGAGCTAGCGTATTATTAGTTATGGGAGGCGGTTCACGATATTGAGCTGTCCTACATTGGATATTTTCGAAATTTTTACATATCAAACGGAGTTCCTCGATACTAGAAATTTTTGGTGAGCATGCTATAACGTTAGAGTAGCACGGACGGATGTTGTGTAACAAAATTTCCAATTTTTCCGACTCAGGCAATTCTTTAGAAAGACGAGAAAAAAATTCAGACATTATAGAAAAATATACAGTGATGTTTTCAGTTTCATGCTGAGTACGATATTCTTCGCCGCGAATCAATACTTCGTAACACAGTTCATTTTATTTAATAAAAAGTACTTGATAGGGTGAGTGTCCATTATAAGTAAAAATGAATGAATTGAAGAAGAAGATAAGACGGAAAAAAAATGCAAACAATGTAATTGGATATTAGTTATCACGATTAGACTTTACACTTCACTTAGTTAGAAAAATTGACAAACCTGTTTGCACTTTTAAAACCGCTCGCTTGCCCAGTTGCAGACTGCGCAACCGGACTGTGTGTGGAGTACCGGGTATAACGGTGATGCGAAAACCCACGTATTACAAAGAATTGGGCGCCACTGCGGCGGGTTAGGCCGCCCGCAGGTAGGGGTAGGTAGTTAAATGAGAACTCAGGGTAGTTACGTGGTTCGGGCTTTAATAATTTCGCATCACTATTTACACCCGGCACTGTTGCTGGTGGTATGCAACAGGAGTCACTGGCCTTCACTGGACACTGATCCGGGTCTTCGGCACGTGGCGGAACCCGGCGACAGCTCGCCGGCGAAGTCAGCTGCCACGTGGCCGGGCACGGTGCGCAGGTCAGCGGCAGGCGCAGGCTCGGATGCAGTCCGGCAGGAAGCGGTGCGGAGCAAAGCGGGCAGTAGGCACGGAGTTAGCGAAAAAACGCCAAGTACGCCAAGTACGAAGAAGAAGAACCTGGAATCAGTATCCAAGAGATCGGAATGCAAACTAGGTTTGCATTCCGTGCCAGCGACTCATGGTAGCTCACAAGCCCGGCAGACAGAATACACTGACAAACAAGCAGTAAAAAGCGGTTAGCAAATAGAACACTGAACACTCACCCCAGCGGGTTCGGAAAGACGCGTGGTAGCACGCGGCTTTCAGGTTAGGGAAAAGGACGCGAGCGCCGTTACACGCGTATTTATGCGAACGCCGATGACAGTTCGCACGTCAAATTTGACAGATGTCAGTCAGTAAATGAATCGACCAATCAGCGCAACGGAGGCGTTGATTGGCATAGACAATAGGATTTATGTCGACTATTGAACTATAGATCGCAAATATAAAAGGTGACACTCTCACAACGTCACACGGACGGTTAGACGGTTTAGATCAGCTTATAAGGAAAACTCTATTGTTACTCTTTCTCCTACTTTGACCAATAACTTTTTAGACCATTTGGCTCCCCCTTCTGTCCCTGAATTTATTTCAAAAGTAATAATCCCAAAATCCGATGAGTTTTTGAATTCCATATTTTTACTGTCTGAGCTCAAGGGTGCATTGAGTGACGTTAAGGACTCTTCTCCAGGAGAAGATGGCATTCCGTACTCTTTTCTTTGTAATCTCAGTGATGATGCCCTCGTCTACTTTTTAAACATTATTAATTCTGTTATGTTATCTGGTAACATACCGAAGTCCTGGAGATCACAAATTGTGATTCCTATTTTAAAACCTGGCAAGAGTCCATCCCAAGTTTCATCTTACAGACCCATAGCCTTGTCATCGGTTCTAGTTAAAATTGCAGAACATATGGTTAAAAATCGTTTGGAGTGGTATCTGGAAAGCAATCGTTTATTAACAGATAGTCAATATGGATTCCGTAAAGGAAAAATCACTATAGATAGCATTAGTATATTTGTATCTGATATTCGGATAGCATTTTCTCAAAATGAATCAGTAATTGCATCGTTTTTAGATATCAATTCGGCTTATGATAACGTAATTCCTTCAATTCTGAACAAAAAACTTCGTGACCTTAATGTTCCTAGTATACTGATGAACTTTATTACTAATTTATTATCTGAGAGATACATTACTATATGCTCAAGTGATGATTCCAAGTTATCCAGACGTGTGTCAAGAGGGCTACCACAAGGATCTGTACTGAGCCCTATACTTTACAATATTTACACATCTGATCTGGAAGCCACCTTAAACGATTCTGTTAAAATTCTTCAATATGCCGATGACCTTCTGCTGTATACTTCAGGAAATTTGATTGCTAATATGAATTCCAAAATGTCAGCAGCTATGGACTTATTATCATCTTGGATGACTTCAAACGGTCTTCCCTCTTCCCCCACTAAAAGCTCAATAGTATTATTTACTAGAAAACATATAAACCCTGTAATCGATGTGAAATACAAGAATTATCCCATTCCCGTTAAGAATGAGGTCAAATTCCTTGGCGTTATCCTTGACTCGCGACTTACGGGTAGCGCACACTGTGAATATGTTGTTATGAAGTGTGAACGGAACTTAAATATATTAAGATGCCTTTCGGGAGTGTGGTGGGGAGCGCATCCTGTTTCATTGCGACTCCTGTATAACGCATTAATTAGAAGTATTATCTGACTCATACAGCGCTCTTCAAGCGATCAAAAAATTCCCTTTTAAGTTCAAATCTTTCCATGCTATAGTGATGCAAATAAGAGAAAAGCTTTTTGAATGCCATTCGAAAGGCTTTTTTGTGGTTCTGTCTTGGATTCCTGGTCACTCTGGAGTAAAGGGAAATGTTAAAGCTGACCGCTTAGCTAACGAAGCTATTACAGATGGCGATATACATCCATACATTAATTATTCGAATGACCTAGCTGCTCTTCCCTTGACTTTTCTTAGGGAGTCTTGGGCTAAGTCTTGGGAAGACAGTCACCGAACAAAAGGACGAGTATATTCAAAGATTCAGCCAGATATTCCTAGAAAACCATGGTTTTGTGGATTAACGCTTGGGAAGAGAAGTACTAGTTGCTTAATACGAATGCGCTTGGGTCGTGTTTGTTTGCCTGCTCACCTTGCCAGAATCGGAATAATTGACAGTAGTGCTTGCGTATGTGGTGAGGAAGTGGGTGATATGAATCATTTATTCTTTTCCTGCCCTCGATATGACCGTTCCTCTTTTATTAGTCAACTTATATCCCTCCGGGTTCCTTTCCCAACATGTATTTCTTCTTTACTTATATTTAATATTAAAATATATAAAACCATATCTTTGTTTATTGTACATAACAATATTAAATTATAATGTGTCTTTGTTTATCTATTGTATTGAAACGTATCTTGTAATTTTATTTTATTAACCAATTTTACCAACTTGCCTGACTTATCTTGATTCCGATTTCCGAATATTCCTTTTTCCTTGAATCACGTTTCCCTACCTTAAATCCGCAACTTGTCATTGGCGTAGCACAGAAAAGTGCTTGTAGCCACAAAAAAGAAAAAAAAAACAATCCGTTGTTTTTCATAGCTATAATTCGTATGCATTTTATTATTGATTTTGTACAGGTGTAAACAAATAGCTACTTAGCCCATAACCTGCATCTCCAAGTAAGCGTCCATGGAATTCTCCATTGCCGAACTTCTGTCGCATACGTGATTCTCTAAATATTAGAGAGTAATGTGTGCTGCCTCTCCAGTGAGCTACAATATCTCTAATTTGTAATTTCGAGTCACAGACTTGCACGTTAATTGAGGATGATGATACAATATTGGGCATTGTGTCCGCCAACTTTTTAAATTTTAATATGTGTGATTGCAACTATCACATGTCCAAAGCCACAAATACTACGGAATCTAGCCATCACTTCTTCCTCTTCCTTGCGTGTTCCTGGTATATAGATAAATTGCGCTGCTTTACTTGCTAAGGTGACGGCAGCGCGGCGACAAACAATAGTGATTGATTATTGACTCATGCCATGTATGTCAGCTGCATCGTCTTGTACTTCTTCTGTATCAGCCATGGTATCAGCCCAAATACATCTCACTGCAGGGCACGGGCCTCCTCTACAATCAACAGTACGATTGAGAGTAGTTAGGCCATTTATTCCACCACGCTGGCCTAGTGCGGGTTGGCGGACATACACACTATAGATTATTTTATAAATCGCTATGGTATGCAGGTTTCCTCACGATGTTTTCCTTTAACGATTTAGTGCATGGTGATTGGCTATCAATACACACATGAATCCGAAAAGTCAGAGGTGTGCCCTGGGATTCGAACCCGCGACCACCGTGAACATGTTGGCAGTCGCGTCTAGTCCGTTTACTAACAGGCCACCATACACATATTTCTTGCCGCGCCCATACCCTGAGAGTTGTACAAACTTGAAACTCCACAGAGAAGCCACTACCCTTCATTGACTGTTCTATATCTTCTCGGATCAAGTCCACCACTTCTTTGACATATCTTTTAGTAAATCTGTATATACCTCTAAATTCATCTTCTTCCAGAGAAAAGGGATCGAAGCGTGTTTTATAAGCTTTTCTCTTTCTTTGCCGTTCCTCATCGTCCACAAGTATATCAAAATAGTCGAAATAATACAAAAATCCATATTTAACACTAAATTAAAATACGTCGCGAGATGATACCTGATAATCATTTAAAATTTGTAGGCTATATACACTCTAAACAAGGTCACCCAACTGAATAAGGATTGTATAAAATGGCATACACTTATACAACTGTTATAACAAGCGTATAAGGTAAAAATCCCTATACATCGTTTATTAGTAACAATTTCACTATAACGCTGCTATAAAGGATGCATAAATGTTTATTAGTAAGACCGCTAGAGTCTAACGTTCCTAGCGTCACTTTTTAAAGTTTTCAGCATTTTTCACAAATTTTTAATAATGCAGGAAAAATAAATACATTGAGTAAACAACCAATGGCGGTTATGTCAGTGAGTGGCAGGTAAATTGTCAATTCCAAATGACATCGTTGTTTCCACTTTAGGCCACCGGGCCAGATAAGTTTGTGGCTCTATACCTTCTTATAGGATTAATAAAATTGTTAAATAATATGTTAGAATTATAAATAAAGACCCAGTTTCAAATAAATTGTATCATCTGTCAACTTATCAAGATTATCCTCCTTGTCACCTGTAACTTCGTAATTTAAACATAGCTTCACGAGAAATTAAAAAAAATCATGTTTCTTTGTTACGATGTAAGCTCCCCTAATAGTACAGGCAACGAAGCAATGGGTTACTCTTGTCCGCAATGCATAATTTGCCAGGAGTTTTTTTTTTTCATGAAGATGTGGCATATGACCCCACTAAGTTAAAAACCCAAAATACTTACAAAAATGGCGTCCGCTACAGCCGCCATTTTGGAAAACGCGTTTGAAGCCATATCTCCGGAACCGTCCACTTTAGGCCTACCATGCTAAGGACCTTTCTTGTAGATAATTAAATCTCCCATCTTTTTTGTTCAATATTTTTTTTGTACCATTAACCGTTCGCGATTTACAATGTTATTAAATTTCATTTAATACCTCTTTTACAATAAATTTTACATGGATTTTTAACAAAATTTACTATTTCCTCATTGCTTTGTTCCCTTATGCCATCAGTATTTAATTAATTACGTGATAATCATGGAGAAATCATTGGATTTCATAATTACGCTATGCATCCTTCGTTTCCATTGACCTTGATTCGGTAGAACACCATTCAACGCGCGATAACTTCTAAAATATTGATTTTAGAAAAAAAAAGTATGGGTGAAAAGTTGTTAAGAGTTTATTGATTTAAAAGTTTAGTCATTAACAATTTTTTGTTTAAACAATTATTAACAAAGATATCGGCAAAAAGGCATGAAACGAATATTAATAACATTGTAAATCGCGAACGGTTAATGGTACAAAAAAAATATTGAACAAAAAAGATGGGAAATTTAATTATCTACAAGAAAGGTCCGTAGCATGATGGGCCTAATGTGGACGGTTCCGGAGATATGGCTTCAAACGCGTTTTCCAAAATGGCGGCTCTAGCGGACAAAGTAGTTTAAAGTATAGTATTTTGGGTTTTTAACTTAGTGGGGTCATATGCCACCTCTTCATAAAAACAAAAAACTCCTGGCAAATTATGCAGGAAAAAATGCTTCGTTGCCTGTACTATATGGAAAATGTATAGTTTGAATTCTGTTGAATAGCAAACAACCGCCAACGGTATTGTGTACTTATGTTTTCATAACAAAAGTAGGTAAACAGCGCCAACTTGATTATTCCTGCATCCATAGTGCGACAACAATTCCTCAATAGTACAATTTCTCGCTCCCTTTATCCAAACTATGTTACCTTTATTCGTATTTTTTATGTCCGCTTGTACGGCGTATGGAGTGACGTCTCAATGTTCATCGACTGATATAAAGAGTCTTCTAGAAGGTTGTGATAGATTAACTGGATTAAATATAACAAGCGTCGGTGGAACCATTGTTAATGATCACAATTGTGATGTATTGTTACCAAAACAAGTGTTTTTAGAAGAACCGCTATTTCAATACTCTATGGCTGATTCGGTAAATAATTTAGTATTTTGTCTCTTTAGTTTAATATAGGTGCACTATAATATATTTAACTTTTTGATATTTTCTTCAGAAAAAGTTCTACACCATAATAATGTTAGATGCTGATGCGCCACCTCAGGTAGAAGGTGAATTTTTCTTGCACATGCTGAAGTCCAATATTCCTGTAAGTAAATATTATTGCATGTAATATTTTAGCTCTAATGAAAATTTTGGCGTGAATGTATTAAAAACATATGCACTTATATATTTTCAGGGTCTCGCTTTGAAGGCGAAAGAAAGCAGCAAGACTGTAGGAATTGATTATCGAGGTAGATAAAATCATTGTTTCGTGTTTATGACTCCATCGTTTTCGCATAGTGTACAATATTAAACTTTTTTACATGTCTACTATATTATATTATGTTGAAGCCTATTGCCAGAATATAGTTCTTTCACGGGGATACAGGTTTAACACATTTTAAATTACTGTAACTTGTAGCCAATAAAATAAAGCTGGAGCTTGGTAGAGTTTAGTTTTGTTAACATAATATTTCTTTAAATTAATTAAATGTGAATATATAAAATAAAAAAGACTGGTATAATAATATTATCTACTATTTATACTTGGTTCCAATTTAACTAAGCATGTTTCAGGTTACAAGCCCCCAGCGCCACCTCGCGGCACTGGCGTGCACCACTACATGAGCTTACTTTACGAACAAGCTGACGGCAACAATTTCCTCCCAACAGTACCAAGCTCACGAAGCCGCTTCGTACTCGCCAAGTGGCTAAATGGAAAGAACCTCTGCGGACCGGTCGCCGGCATTCAGTTCAAGTCGGAATTCTAGATGGCGCTACTTGTTCTAAATAGCTTCTAAAATTGTTATAATGTTTTAAAGGATAAAATTTACCCTTATGAATATACGATAAATATACTTAAAGATTTATGAGAAGTTCATACTATATCACCAAGAGGCAATCAAAATATTTTTAAAATACTAAATTATCACATTCAAATTAGACAAACAAATACCAAACAGAAGAAAACATATTTTATATATAATAAACATATATTATACATCTGCGATATTATTCCAGAAATAATGGTGTATTATAACGCTTTTTGGTTAACGAATGTGTAATATCATTAGATCTACTGAACCACTCTACATAGAGTTAAAAAAACGACTCTTCGAGCCACTACTTATTGATTGTAAATCAGCTCTATTCTCTACAGGTACAAATGATTATTATTATAATTCTAGTATATTACTAAGCGGAAATTTTTGTATGTCATGAATACATTATTTATATTTAATAGAATAATGACAATTTAATTACATGTCATTTTAATTGTATCAATGGACTGTATCAGAATGTAATATCTATTGCTTGATGTAGACCGCAATCCAACAAACCACTATGAAAATCTGCCATCTGTATACATTTTAATAGTTTTAAAGATTTGAAATACCCAATAACTCTACAAAAGTTGACATTCAATATCTTTACAAAGCATCAAATTGAAAACCAGTTTGCGCATACTAACTGTATATTACAGCATAACTTAATTAAACCGAAGCCCATTCGTCTCGCTTGCCAAAACACATTTCTTTTGTTTCGTGTTGAGGCTCGAGTTGAAAAATAATGGTGGCACGGGCTGCGCGTAGGCTGCGCACGCGCACACGACACTTCCCTCTCACTCACGCCACTGCGCCTAATTTATATAAACAAATGATTTTCTCATCTCAACTACTGGGTTTTATATCTAGTGATTTATGCGTGACGGATGAATGATATAAAACCGCTTAAGGTTTTATGTTTCCATGGGTGGTACTTTTGGCATACTTGCTGGAGACGCAAAATGATATAAGTTAAAGTGTTCAGTTTTCGGTTTTTTGTTCATGAATGCAAGATAGATTAATTTTAACACTTTGTCAGTGTGTCGTTAATATAAAGGATGACATTGCCTATTTAAGACAAGAAAAGTAATTTATAATATTGAAATTAACTAAAGTAGGTATTTTACAAAACTTTATACATCAAACTCGGCTTTACGCACTACATTAACCATACTCGAGTATATTCCGAAACGTATGTAACTCCTTTATTATCTTAAAATTTAAAAATGTAATTTTAGTCTTGCATCATTCTGGCACTCGACAATGCTGCCTTAGGTCACCAAAATAATGTCCATGTCACGTGATGAGACATTTCTCGGAATAAGCACCACATGACTCGGGTGGTCCCCGAGTTTTATAGTGGTACTTAATATGTCAAAGTATTATAGCGGCTGTTGTTTTCGGACACTTACAAAGACCCATTTTAAAGTACCTACATTAAAAGAACAACTTCAACCTACGTTCAAGACAATGACGCTTGTTGTTTCTATAATGCATAGAATTAATTCCATCCGTAGGTATATTTTATTATTTAAAATTATCCATTGACGCTTGAAATTCTAAAGTAATCCGTTTGCTTATTTTTAACATAATCCCATTTTAATTGGATCATTCTTATCACTTTTCTAAATAAATAAAATGTCGAGGGAAATATTTGTGGGCGGTTTTTAAAAATATCGTGTAGTCAGAAATGTTACAAAGGGCGTACCGGGGCTGAATTCACAATAACACCGAACGTATGAGGAAAAATACTGCATGGGTTTTGTCAACGTTATTAGCGTTACCCAGAATTTGTTTATCAATTTAATGAAACGTAGACCCGCGTAAATCTATACATAGTATCATAATTCGGTGGCGAAACAGATTTCCTTACATATCAGTAAATATATCAATAGACCTTTTCTCTTAATGTTCTATATAGTGAATAAAAATAAACAACAGCGCATACAATCATCGTAGCAAAATTAAACGCCCTTCTAAGAATTTTATAAGAATCACTATTGTTGTTGAATGGTCGCCAGATGATTAATTTCGGTTAACCGCAGAGATTTATCTGCACGGTTATTATACTTGGCTATTAAGTTTCGTTTGCACAACTGCTTTTAAACTCGTCAACATTTAAAAATAATTCCATAACTAAATTATATATCAAATGACAAATTTTTAATGGCGCATAAAAACTAGGAAATTTTTCGGTTACATAATCAGCCACTTATCACACGTAAATTTATGAAATTACTATTCAGATGATAAAATAATTTCGAATTCCGTTTGATGGCGTGTCATTTACAGGTGCCGTCAATCGGATAATTCGAGGTTTCATCTCCTTATCAATTTAATTAACAAAACTGTTGAAAGGTAAAATGAAATATTTTTTTATACATAAATGCTTGAGATGTCAAATCAAGTACTCGAATGTCAGAATCAGGGCCGTAGTTGGTAGCTTTTTTGGGAGCTTAAATAAACGAAGAACTTTTAAAAATATATTTTAATTTATTATTTATCTACTGCAACTGGTATTCAAATCTACAATTTCGAGTTGTACAGTTTCCTTAAATTACTCTCTACTTTATTTTTCAAGAGTGTTTTAATTTTTGGTGATAAATTGAAAACAATATTTGTAGTCAATTTCTTAAACCAAATAAAAACCATAAATGTTTTTTTGGAAACTGTCCCGCCCTCACACCCGTCACTGCAACTCTTGCAACTTATTTTAATGACACTGAGCATTGAAGCTCGGCGAGTCTCCGGAAATGTATATGTCTAACCATGAATGATTTATGATACATTTTTTTACCATTGTGTATTTTACAAACTATTGTTTTACAAACCATAACACATATCGTTTTATACATCAAATCCCTACCCCTAATTCACCCACACAAAACTCAATCAAAATAACAGCATACACGACATCCTTATTCCGTACCCTGCAGTATTTTTTTGGACAGGAAGCTCGTCTATCGTAAATTAATCGACGTGGCTATCCAGAAACACCAAATTACAAAACCGGTTTGGCGTGTGCGCCGAGAGCGGTGCCAGCGACCCGGCGGAAATGCTCGCAAGACACCATCACTAACAAACTTACGACGATTTTCTTATTCAAATTTCAAAATTAAATCCAACCAATCACGATATAATAGTTTTAGACTCGACGTGCTTAATTAATAGAATCTATTAGATAAAAAAATAAACAGCGAAATTAACTGTTTAATGTTAGAACGTAATTGATCTTTTAATGATACAATTTTATGGTATGTTATTAATATGAATAAGTTGTTCCTGATGCGTAATTCCAGTGATTGGATACTCGTTTATTTTATTTTTATTAAACTGGGTAAGAGTTGGATCAATCTTTGTGTAGCAGTAGATTACGGCCGATTGAAAAAACATTGAATAAGTATCTAATTGTTGCGGTCAAATATATACATATACAGTGAATTTAACAATAGGTATTTTGTACATTTATTGGGCTCGTTTTTTTTTGCTAGTATTACCTACATTTGATAAGAAAACAACACTGAGCTAGATATTCTTTAAATATTATTCCATTAAGTACCATACATTTTAACATAGGATTCAACGTGCTCTAACTTTTATTTGAATACAGTTAGTTAAAACATAAGAACAAACAAATAATTATTACGAGCCCTAGATTTATTTAAAAATATAGGTATGTGTTACAAGTTTCGCGACCCGTGTCTATGTGAAAAGCCGAAAGCTGCGGTTTCCTTCCGGTCGCCCACACACAGCCCACGCTTGGCCATCGCCCACGCCCTAACAATATCTATCAATTCCACTAAAGTCTCTACTATGTAGTAACCTTTGTTTTAATCTTTCAAAACTCATTTAATATGCTACAGAGTAAATGTCAGAGTACATCTGAAGGAGTTATTCATAACATGCATAACAATTAACAAGGCTTTGGTAGTTTTGGAAGGACTTTATCAACCTGAAAACCAGTGGGCTAACAAAGGTTCTGTAAATTAATTATTTATTAACGCAATAATTAACTGATATTATGAACACCTGTGTAAGTATTTTAGCGCTGTTTCAGGGCTAAAGTTCAACATGGTTTATTCAATTTTTTAAATTCATGATTATACTTTTTTATTCGAAACAAAAAAAACAGTAGTTGACTAGTGATACTTTTACTCCACTGTATGTATGGAAAATGTATGTAGATTATGTTAATTATCATCACTGTAGTATGAAATATTTGCTCATAGATGTGAAATTTCAGTTCTTTATCAGCCAGTGCTCAGAATCATATATTTTTATACAATATACAAGACAACATTGCATACATAATTTATCCTTAAACGTCACAATTTCGATATTAATACTCATGCCACATACAGATCAAATTATGCGCGGGCAGAATTATGAAACGATTGGAAAATCAAACTCGGTTGCGTAATTAATTAGTTACATTCAAACTTTCGTTTTTGAAACACGGATTTAGTTGCCGAACAGCTCAAAAATATCATAAAAGATATTTCACAATATGCAACCATTGATATTAAGGATATCGTCAATGTCGCAATTCACTTTCATTCTTCTTATCTTAAAGCATATAATTTCGATCGCTAAACACAATTATATATTGTCATCTATCCAGTATACGATAAACTAAACGGTCTTTACGAAATTATTGTTTACGAGTTCGATATTGAAATGGTAAATAAGATTATTAATAACTTCGTATTATCGCCGATGAAATATGAAGGCTTATTGAATATTTGATATACTGTGATATTTTAGACATATTTAGGTAGCACCAAAGTCTACTTATCGCTAATAAACAAGTAAAAAAATTTAAAGTTACAGCCTATTTTAATCCACACATAGGCGTGAAATATGTTCAACAAAATAAAGAAGTGCGTACTTCAAAAAAATATATAATTTCTAATGCACTTAAAACTACGAATTTAACCTTAAGAAGGGCGCCGCCTCTCATTTATTTTTCTGAAAGTTTCAAAATATTTTAAATAGCGTGGGGTGGACGACGAAAAGCCTTTTCTGAGAAAGTAGAACATAGACAAGTACGCCCACGCCAGTGTCTCTTGGGTCACTACCCAACTACTACTACAACTACCCACCGGTAGAGATGCTTCTAGGGCTATTTTCAATTCGTACCAATCCTAATTCCTACCAAAATTGAATTAGATTATCGTCATATCTTGCAAGAATATCAGTACCGGCCAGTTAATGTAATAGGTCTATTCTTGAATAACTAAAAAAACCCACACAACCTGCGATCTGAACCCAGTCTCTAACTATGCGTAGTCTACATTAAAAGCTGCCATGAAACCAATATGGGGTGACAGTGATGGCTTTTATATCTACTTTGGAAGAAATGAAGTTTCATAAACATCCATACGCATAGAATTATAGATGCGACCTTAAAACAGATATGAAAACGAGAAAAATCGGGGTGTGACGTAATTTAAAAAAGCACGTTAAAGGCGTTAAATGTTATGAGCACAGTTATAAGAATGATTATTTTACAAACACCATATACCCTGATTTTAACCTTTCGAAATTTATTAGTGCTTTCCCCGAGTGTTGTCATATTAAACATTTTTGGATGAATATTCATAGGATATCTTATAAAGATACTTTAAAGATGGTTTCTTTTTCTTTATACTTTGTGTTATTACTTGCAATACACATGCTTGCCTTTAACGGTGAAGGAAAAAAAGGCCAGCGTGATGGACTATATAACCTAACCACTCTCAATCGTACTCTCCATTATAGAGCAGACCCGCAGTGGGACTTATATGGGCTGATACAGTACAGTATGCATGCTATTTCAAAGAGTTTGATATAAAATTCAACGATGAACTGATAATAGTATAACAGCAGTCGTTTTTTTCTCCTAAATAGGCTATCGCCCATTTAGAATAGTGCAACAGTTAATACTGCTAAAACTAATGAAGAGCATGGTATACTAATTAACAACTTTTAATTTATTGGGATCGTTGGATATCCAAATTCCCTTTCCTCTTCTTACCTTTCTTCCTTCATACTCCGTTCCCCATTTAATGAACTGCACGCAAATCGATGATTCAAGAGTTGTGGATGTGACATGTTTGCTCGTTTACTAGACCTATTAAATAAAAACATACTATATAATTCTGGGATTCTAATGCATTTAGTTCAAATCTCAATGAATGAAATCGAGCCGATTGTTGTAAAGTCACGTTAAGAGTCTAATGCAGTCATCGCCAAATACAGCTCGGCTGGTCTCTCGAGATAACTGAGTCGCGACTACGTCATGGTTAAATCTGAACGAAGGCTAACTGGAGGCGTTAACAGTGCCGAAGCAATTAAATTAATTAATTATTTCCTTTCCAATTCGCTTGAATAAATCATGTAAAGTTACACTTGTGTATTCAATATTTGGAGGTATGAATATTAAATTTGGAATAGTGAAATAGATGATATTAAGACCACCATAAATGAAAATGCAATAGGTTATGAAGAAATACATGATTGGTGAAATTTCAGTAATCGTATAACTTCAGTTGTTAGTGCCTCTTTTACTCATATCCTTACTAATATTATAAAGGTGAAAGTTTGTATGTATGTATGGATGTTTGTTACTCTTTCATGAAAAAACGGCTCAACAGATTTTGATGAAATTTGGTATAGTGATAGCTGACACCCTGGATTAACACATAGGCTACTTTTTATCCCGAAAAATGTAGTGTTCCCGTGGGATGAGTCAGGAAACCAAATATACATATTTTCTACTCTTTCAAATTCAAATTGTTGGCACGGGATGTCCTCTCCTACGGAAGGGAAATATAGTCGACGGCACGCGGGAAATATAGTTAGTAGACACGCGAAATAATATGTTCTTGATGTGGATTGGACTCAAAAACTATCTGCACCCGGGCGAAGCCGGGCCCGACAGCCAGTTATATCATATAAGGCTATATACCAGCATCATATAAAATATCCATATAGGAGTATCTTATAATAAAACTGAAGTTAAACACCAATGCAGTTGCAACACAGTGGAAGGATTAGTATTTCAACGTAAATTACCAAAGTATCAGCAGAATTCAAATTATGCATTCAACTAAAATAAAAGTTAATAGAGCGGTTGCAATTGATTAAACTTCGCAGTATTTACACATATAGTGTTATGTAGGACTGATACAAAAAATACGACAAAGTATTTAAAAAACTAGTTAGTTTATAAAAAGTGTCCATTTAGTCGTAACAAATCGATCTACCTGAGACCTGAGAGCAATCTTGTATATTGCATAAAACGTTAGACTGCACAATATTAAAGAACATTGTTTGGAAAGGTTATATTATTTATTCAGAAAATATAAGATGTTCACGCCCGCAAATGTTTCTACCTCTCACATGGAAGCCATTCTTGCCAAAATAGCAGACCAGAAATAAATATAAATAGGGCTACAAACTGGGACGGGCCGGCAGTTTGTCATATACAAAACACAGCAGTTTGGCATGCATTTGAATGAACATTGAAATTATTGGTTGTGTCTGATTTAAAAATGACATTAAAATAACAGTATTTGGAAAGATAGAAGCATCTGCTCGGGAAGGATTTGCGGTTAGAAACGGCAATATTAACATATTAGCATTTGCGGTTAATTTCCACGAGCTATTTAAGAACAAACGTACTGTTCTGTAAGCATCAAGTATAAGATGCGTGTGACAGTTTGTTTGTTTCGCAACGTTATCGCAGGGTGAGCACACGAAACTCAAACAGAGATGTTCCCATCCAAATTAAAATTTAGTTAGTAACGCAATGCGTTTGTGTGTCAGCGTGGATTGAGTGTCTATTGACATTCTCCATTAGCGGCGCTGGTGTTGTCAGGCTGCACGGTGGCCGCTCGGCCATGACACGGAGCGTCGTGCGTACGCCACAAATTCGCCGTTCATTGATAAAAACTGCCGCCCACTCGCGGCGCGGAGGCTCCATTCACCGGCGCCAGTGGTTGCGCAACGCGCATGCGTGGCCCCCCGCACGTCGCGCGCACGCCGCCTCACCGCCAAGACCTTCATTCGAATCAGTAACTGCCTTCCGCAATGGTTGTCACTGTTTGTCTAGAAACGCAAACTCTCGCATACTTCGTCAATCTTGCATGGAGTTATTGTGATTGTTTACTGCTACGCTGCGGAATTTCGCTCGACACCGTCATGTGTTGTAATCATCTTGTAAGCGTTACTTATGTCTGGAAACGTAATGGTTACACGTTGTAAAACATGCAACTTGCGAGCAATCAATATGCTTCTTTAGCAATACCCTCAATGAGGTTCATTGAAATATTATGTAGCTACAGAGTACAGAGTAGTAACAGCTGATTTCAAGCATTGCGGGTACTAAAATCTATACAACATCAAGTATATCATGAAATCTTCTAATAAAAGTTGTCAGTAGTCCACCTAATTACGGAAGGGAGAAAAGCAATTCGTCTGTTTGTCAAGATATTAGAAATGGACCTAGTAAAATATAATCCGATGTTAACGATGCTTTTACACAGCGAACATTAAGTACAGCCATAAAAGGGCGAAAGGAATCTCAATTGAGATTATCGGTTTACACACCACAGATAATATAATATCACTCCACGCAAGTAGAAGTCGGTTCGCTATCACATTAATGTCCCTAAGAGTTATGCGCCTATAGTATTAATTGATGTTAAATTTATACAAATTTACAAGCACCATAAATACATAATCCCGTCTTATTGCGGTACTTATTAGGGACCTCTTGTCGTGAACCGCTTCTACATACGTTTTACTGAGGAAGGCTTAGTTTGCGTTACAATTTGTCGATGCAATTTATATGCACTAACTACAAATGTACTAAGCCAAAGAGTAAGTAAATATCGTATTTAAAAATACTCAAACAAATATTTTTAAACTGATGTACTAACTAAATTAAGTGCAATGTAAACAAAAATAGGGCCAACCAAAAATAGGGCCAACCACCCAACGATGAGACATTATCTTTCCCCGGTCGAAGAAGCGAAAAACTTGCATGGTTCATAATGACTTTATTCGCTTTTTTATCGCAACTTTCTGGGCGAATACTACTATAGGTTCTCTGATCATTGAACCACCAGATATAAAGTCCCTGGCTATCACAATCAAATGCTTATTGCTTATATTCCATAAGCAATAAGCAAAGCACGTGAAACGGTAGTACGAGTATAAACATGATTTTTATTGAACTTTAAGCAATACTTTATCACTTAAAAAATTAATTACTTATACTAAGTTACCATATTATACTTTTTTTAAAACGATATAATTTATATTCATATTGTGAAGCTTTTATAATAAATAGTTATTTTTGCGTAGGTATATAGACTTTTAGTTAACCATCATTAACATACACAAATCAATGAACGAAATGAATTTATTGTACTGATTTCGAGTTATAGATTCTTAGAGAATATCTAATAACGAGACACGTACAAACCACACAAGACCGCGAATTATAACTTCTTAGAAATTTGAGATCGTAGTATGCAATAATTATTTTCTTAATTGGCAGGCTTGGATATAATCTTTAATTTTATACGGTGCTCTACCATTTCGAAGAATTACTAAGCGTTTCCTTTATTTGTATATTCTACAGACTTCGGTGAAATCGAAAACTTTATGTTAGGTCCATAAAAGACTATTGAATACCCACTTGAAAATATGAGACATTTTTCTAATACGTGAATTGCTTTGTTTCAGAAATTCGATTTAAAGAGTATGAATATGGGAAAAATCATTAAGTGGATATTTTGGCATGGCACGTAGTCGTTATGCATAAGTACATGCTTGTCAATGGCTAAACCATTTGCTGTATTTTAACAGGATGCACGTCAAAATCTTTTTAATTTATCTGACCACATAAACCAAGCCACAAGTTTAACAATTTAAACATTCACAGAAAGCGTAAGACGTGATCTATAAGATCATAACTACAGGAAGAAAGCATCGAATACTTACAACGAGTAATCGCCCAGCGTACTTACCTAAATGCGGGTTAACGCACCTGAACCAGTTCGTAATTAAGAATAAATTTAAATTAATTAAAGAGCATTAAAACTTTCCTCGGCCACTGATACACTTTCAATAAAAACGACATGGTTAAGTGGACGCGCCAGTACCAAACACTATATATCATTTTGGTGCGTGGCTGTCACCATGAAATGCGTTCAGGAACTTAATCCAGAAATGCAATAGATTAAGACAGATTATCATTAACCATAATTTGTTCTTGTGTAATAGATATACTGTATAATTTGAAGTGACAGAGTCTTCTAAGAATTTTACAAAATGTAAACATAATTTATAATAATTAAGATCTTTTTTTATCTTCTGTAAACTGAGCAATTATAATCATGATTTTGAATAAAAACTGCTTACAAGCTTGTCATTTCTATTATCATCATTAGCCACATACACCTGCTAAAGATAGAACTTTGTCAACGATTGTCGGAATGACCCGTTAGAAGCGCTCTGCATCCAGTCACTTTACCTAAGTATTTTGGACTTTGAATTTTATTTCTTTATGACTTATGTATTGAAGGCTACCAAAAATGCCAACAAATAGAATTTGGCTTTTAATAAATCGCACATTTGACTGATAAACACAAAAAATGTTCCTGGGATCGTTGTATTGTTACAAAGTACTAGTAATGTGAATATAATGAATAGACTATCAAACCACCTAAAGTCCTTTGAAACCGTTCAGTTATAGCACAATTGAATAAAGGTATACGATATTATTATAACTTTAGACTTAAGCGTTTACATTATTCCAGAGATAATGTGTCTAATGTGTATTAGATTATTTACACATCAACGTCATTTAAATTAAGTGTAACAGCCGAGCTCAGAGCAGTAGCTACTCGTATTAATGAGGAAATAGATACTACATAAGTTGCATAATTATTTATAGGTACTCTTGGCCAAGTCCTTAGCATATTGTAAGTAACAGCTACTTTCTAAACAAACACCTGACGGAAGTACCTACTCAATTAAATAAGAATCACTTTAAAAGAATAATATAAAATTGAACAAAGGGTATCATCACGATAACCAATCATCTCTAAGCACCTCTGCATAAAGGTGCGTTTGTTTTGTTTATTAGCTTTCAAGCCAACTCATCTAGCCTCAATTATCTTGCAAATGATTTATGAGAACTCGGTGTCGCGTCTAAGTGTCAAGACTAACTCACAAGTTTCTAGTGAAGCTCACTCAGGTCAAGGCGTTTATTTTTGTTGATTATGTTTCAATATAGTGATTGTCGTCGAGGTCTCGACTCAGGGTTAAGCGTAAACTTCGTCGAGGCGGGTCATTCAATATTATAGCCGAAAGGTGATCATTAATGCTGTTTTAACCTCTTATTTTAAATTTCACGACCCGAACAGGAAACATTTGTCTAATATTTACAACCGAAATGGCATATTATGTATGCAAATTATCATTGAATGAGCCAGATCAGGTTTTGGGTTCAAAAGTGAGACATAAACGTTAGTGACCGTAATAAGAATTATCGAGGCAGGAAGTGAGAGGCAGTTGATGGTGCAAATGAAAGACAATATGGCTGTGCTGGCAAATAATGTGTGTTGTTTTGTTAGGCGCGTGCGGCTGGCGGGGGCGTTTGGAATGAATGGAGGCGAATGATTCACTGCCATCCATTCATACGAAACGAGCGCCGCGTGCGCATCATAACGCCTCGATTCAATGCCACTTGCGTCTGCTTGCAAACCTCCATTGATGTGAAAAATAACATCTTATGTTAATGAAGCAGCTCATGTACGCCGACAACACGTGTGTACATACAATCACTTCCAAGCCATTCAAATATACTTTACTTAGCACATTTTATAACAAAGTTGTTTTATATTCTGCAGGAAATACGGTAGTGTCTAATGCTGGTACTAGAACTTATTCTACATACCCGCTAGCCTTCAGGTTTCATACTTAATTCTGGTGCAAGAAGGTTTTCATTCATATTTAGATCTGGCATATTTATGCAGTTTAGCGCTGTGATAAATGTTATGGCAATGCAAGTGTGAATAATCAGAGCAAACATGTAATGCCTAAAGGCGCGCTGCATTGCAATACTATTACTTGATTACCACACATAAATTAGCACTTAAACATGAATACGTATCACTCGTAATTTTTGTTTTATTTTATAAATCTGTTAATTTTTGTGTCGTAACATGTGAACGGCCTCTTAAATGCGGTCAATCCGTAGCTTTTATAGCAGTACAGTTGGTTTGACTTGCAGGCAAAAGGTTATGAGATTTCAACCCATAGATTTGCTGATAGCATTTAACCGGACGGGTAATTGTTTGGTGAGCGGGCTATTAATTTTGTATAATGGCTTCAAGTCCACATTAAAATTACCTAACGAAAATTATGGCCGCGGATCATTTCCGCGCGAGATGCTATTGAAATCTTTTAAACGCTCCGCACAAAGCTTCGTAAATTATAGGTTTATTTCCTTTAATAAGTGGACTTATTCGTGTTGTTTATTTAAATACAGTCATTTATAAAAGGAATACGTGTTGGCATTATATTTATTTCGCCATTGATACTCATATGGTGTGTTTACAACGCGCACGTGGATAAATCTATCGCAATTGACTCCATATATGTTACAAAGTATCGTTGCGACAAATGGTAATCGTATCAGATAAGTAGAGAAACAACCACCGATTTATTTACAACTAAACATTTGCATGTAAAAACAATCACACTTCGAAAATAGTCTGCCGACGGCCTAACAAGGATTGTCGTATATTTAGAGCAAGTTAGATAAGCAGTAGGTTAACAATAAATAGTTTAACAAGCTCCAATATGTTTACAGTTTAAGTATTTAACAGATAAGGGTCCCGGATAGTCGCCGGTCCGGCTGCCCGCCTGGATCTTTCGCAATGTAAACAAGATCTGATTAGATCTGTCCGTGGATAATCTAGCCTTATTTATTAACACCTGTTGGCAGACCAATCCAATATTCATATATCATTACGGAAAATATCCCCACTGCGCTCCTAAGGCGAGCGTGCGGCAGAATGTTACAGACTAGCGCGAGTAGCTAGTGGCGCGCACAGCCCTCTTGAGTATTTTAAACTCATTTGGAGTAGCTTTCACAGTAGCTGAGGATTGAAGAAGTACATGAGGCACAGAATTTACCTAACAGCATTTTCTTTTATTCCATAGGTCCGGCAAACGAGCAAATAGGTCATCTGATGGTAAGCTGTATGGTATCATGGATATGTTCTCAACCAATAAAATTGGGAGGCGAGCGGGAAGGAACAAGGATAAGAATAGTAAAGGGGTATTGAGCACCCGGCAATCTCAATCACCGAACAAAACCCAACAACAAAACTGTGGCTTCACGTCGATCTCTTATGTGACAGTGGTATCACCTTGGACGAGTTAATCATCACGCGAGTCATGAATTACAATATAATACCACTAACTGAATACTGCACTTATTACTTGTGCACTAATATCCGGTCACAGTAATCTTACTACCGAACATGGGCTTCTCAAGATCTTTAAAGCCTTCTGTTGGACCGGGGCTTCATTCAACGACCATCTCTAATACCTAATAGCATTTCCTTGCCGGTTAATTTTTTGAAACTGGCTCGGCAAACTACGTAAAATGCATCTGTTGTTAAGGGCAATGGCTGCACAAAGCAGCTTCTATTAAAATGAAATCTAGCGAAATATCACGCCACTGACATAGTAGACAACGCAAATAACTACACACGTTGTTCATTTTGCAGCATAAAATCAATTTCTTACCTACATAGTACCTAAAGTGTTCTTGTTTTGTGATTTTTTCATAGTAATATGTTGCGACTAATTTTTAGTAAAATGTATTTAAAAAATGATTGCATTTTATCGAGAGATAAATATTATTTTAATAAGAATGGTTTTCTAATGTTTGTTCGCAAAGTTGGTTAGTTTGAATATAGTATTTATTAGCTCATTTAAGTGATGCAATAATATCTTTTGTGATATTTATAAAGAATAGAAAACAAAAGTTACATAAAAATATGTATAAATAATTTAATAATCTTTATTGGCTTTCACAAACAATTAACATATCAAGATAAAGCATCGGAAGACAAACAACACAAAAGCCGTAATTAAGACCTCATCGTGTAACGGCTTTATCTTCGAATCTCGGTACATATTGTACGTAATGTTAGTACCGGACAAGCTACATATTTACAGTCGCTGTGAACGTCCACAAACTGGAAGTATTTCAAGGTTGCAAGTAACATTATCTGATGAAATAAGCGTTAAGTGCAAAATTTGGATTCATATCGACCCAAATATTTAACATCCACCTTGGTCGCCGCGATATTTATATTCATTCACAATCGACAAGGCAAGCACCGCTATAAACCTTCTTGTTTTGCTTTAGTGTCTCGGCTCTATTCTGTTCCTTGTGCGGTGCTTATTTAAAATTGCCAACTTGGGTTAAATTGGTTTTACGCGTATCGTACATCTGTGGTATAAAGCGACCAGCTCCATAAAGAAGTCTATGGCTGTCATGAGAGATGGTTATCGACTAACAAGCTGTTGCAAGTTCACAGCGTGTCGCGTTAAACTGTGCCATCGAATGGAATCTCTATTTCCGTAACATGCTCAAGATTTCTATTAATTTTAATATATGGAATTTCCAACTGTATTATTCTAAGTGTTTATAATAAAATTCGGAATAATTTTAGTAGAATATCTAACCAGAGCAGTCTTTTTTGTTTCACAACTCCATCTATGAGGCAAACGGATCATGTGATAGTAATTTATTATAGATATTTTACCGGCTTCTCAAAATGAGGGAGGAAAGAAAAATAAAATTAACTGAATGAGACATGACGATGATTTGGACCTTCGGAAAAGTTTTAAGAGTCCTAATTTTTTTGTGATATTTACTGTATAAACCACCACGCACTAAAACGGTAAAGGAAAACATCGTGAGGAAACCTGCATACCATAGCGATTTATAAATTTTCTATGGTATGTAAGTCCGCCAACCCGCATTAGGCCAGCGTGGTGGACTAAATGGCCTAACCACTCTCAATCGTACTTTCGATTGTAGAGGAGGCCCGTGCCCTGCAGTGGGACGTAATTGGGCTGATACAGATACAGATACTGTATAAAGATATCTAGTAGGTACAATAATCCATATTCTTGCGGACTTTTCCCTAAGCAATAATTTTGTTAAAGACTAATTTAACAGTACCAATAATTTCAGTCATAGTCCTAATTATAAAGCTTAGTTTATGATAAATAATTTAAATCAATTCATTACTAGAATGCATGAATCGTTTCGCTGTTTGATTGAACTAAAAGCAAAATTGTGATAGCTTGCAGCGGTGTTAAGCAACTCTTGTATGATTTGAAATTTGTGAGCGAAATGTTTACTAGTTATTTTGTGGCATGAATTGTTATAAACCAACTTGTGCCTCCGCCCACCCACTGGATTTGTGAATGGATCACGGTCTTCGATGTTCTATGCTTTGAACTACCTAGTGTTGTAAGTTGGCCGACCACACAAATTTTCGGGAAATTTCTCAGACTCGTTAATATAAAATCGAGACATATTTTTTTTTTTATTGCTGGGAATGGCGAGACGAGCATGCCGTTCGCCTGATGGTAAGCGATGCGACCGCTCATGAACAGTAGCAAAACCAAACAACACCTGATTACAAAGCAATGCTTGGCCTTCCACTGTGCTCGCCATCCTGAGAAATAAGATGTTAAGTCTCAATATATAGTAGTTACTCTGGCTACAATGTCCTTCAATCCGAAACACAACAGTGCGTTTAAGCTACTGTTTGACGGGAGAAATAGATATTGCGGTGGTACCCACCTAGGCAGCCTCTCACATATGAAAGACCTACCATCAGTGCGTGCGTACGTGCACATATGCGTGCTGCTTGCATTAAAATATGCACCTCTATTAAAAAAGTTAAAATATTGTTAATTACTATTTTCGCAAGGTTCCTGTAGCAGTTAGGATAAGGTAACAGAGATATTGTACTGGTTGACCTAAATGTCGGAGAGCGTCGTAGACTAGCAACACCGGCGCGGCGTCTCGATCTAATATGCTGAGGTTGCGCTCAACAACGCTTGCAACAACATTCGCCTACGTACCGACGCGACGGTTGGAGGTCGCCAACTTTCATTCATAGCCACGATGAAGCGTCTAGTTTATTTGCAATTTAAAAATTAATAATTAATACAGAATTATTTCGGAGCTTTGCCGGTTATAATTCTGTTTGATATTTCGATGTTTTAATTTTCTTAAGCACACAAACAATTTACTTATACTTGAAAACGCGTATGAGGCAAAATAAATATATTGTATTTTATTTTCTGCAGCAACTTCCAATCATTATAATATTGACTATGGTATAGTATGCAGAAAATAAAAACATTTTAATGAGCTGCAAATAGTCTTAATCCTAAGATCGTTTAAATTGGTAGTGGATATAGAGTAATGAAAAGATGATGAATAAATAATGAATTAGAAAATCTAATAAATTCAATTCGCTTTCGTAATTCATAGGCATAACGGTTATGAAATATAAATTTATAATAAACCAACGTTGAAACGAGCGTCTATTAAACGATTTAAATCATCCAACCGAACAACTTTAGCTCAACTATGGCGTCCAAAATATTCCCGTCGTTCATTGACACGTGCCAAACCTGTTTCGGGCGAGTTTTTCTGAATGGTCGCTTCCTTTGTAAGAGTAAACATATTCAAATGTTGCGATTAATTCATAGCTAGATAGTGGCTGGCTTTTATGAATGGAACTCGTAAGGCAGTAGTGTGCGTGGAGGTTGCTTGTAGAATGCACGTAACACATGCGCGCAGATTTGCATACCTGCCTAGGCAAGCCACGTGCTGCCTTCGTTTCCAACACAGTTATTCTTCAATATTCGAGAAGTTAATTTTAAATGTAAATGTTATTTGAAAGTCAAAGGCTTTAATGCTTTCACGAAATTAGGTCTAACAATGAGTGCAACACACATTAATTAACATAAACACACAACACTTATACTTACACTTTATTTAATGCAGAGATCGACTTCACCTCAAAAACATTGATTTGCATAACTTTGAGTCAAACAGTTCATGTATAGAAAAGTAATTCACAAATTAATGTGAATAGCCAAATAGCTTATGCAAGTATCCACGCGGTGACCTAATTTATTCTCATATTTTATATTGGAAACGGTTGGACTTGGGCTAAAAATAAAAAATAACTCGCAGCATGAAAAGCCCTTTTGCAGTTCATTAAAGTCCATAACTCATTAAGGGTATATAGTCGAGCGCACATTGTGTTCGCTGTCGCACAAAAGGATAAAGGTTTGCTTGCCCACAAACGCATCTTGTTAGTATGATTTATTAATGCGACTTCATGCAGATTTTAATAGTCAATACACAATAAATACTCAGCTTTATCTGCTTACGTAATGCTGAGTTATTTTTATCTAGAACCTTTGCCACAATAGGCAAACAATGAGCCATGTTCGGTGTTCCTTCCTGAGTTGTTAATTTATTTAATGTTCATATGCGACAAACTTTAGCAATCTTTGGTGTCAGTTGTAGTTTCAGAAATTTTAATAACTCTAGTTGATTCAGCAATGTTTTTTAAACGCTGTATGACGTTATTTGCAAATAAGATTTACCTCAGTGGTTACATCAAATGTAAACTGTAAAACAACTTGATCGAGAACATTCGTATGAAAAATATACTTTGAGAATCAATTTAATTCACGTTTAAGAACATTTCTACAGGATTTTATTAGAATTATCACGTATAAAAGGTTGAAATGTTTGACAAAAGCTAATAAATAAAAATAAAGGTTGTAACTGTTCGATTTCTCTAAACAATACGTGCCTACGCCTCGGCCCAATAAAAGCGATCGCGTGCTCAAGGGTTCGGATGAGCGCGGCACGAGTCATTTCCGGCGCTAAGCCTCTTGTCTACCGCGCGGTGTTGCAACAGAAGAATCGCTGCTAATAAATAATCGTCACTTTCATAAACACTGACTCACCAACAGGCGCGCAGTCAGATACAATAACACCAAATGGATGTATTTTTAAATATTGTAATTGTAAATTAAATCATTATGCTACATTACGTTACTTTCTATAAAAATGTAGGTAAATTGATGGATAAAAGCATTCTCAGGTACCTGCAATACTCTTAGTACACATTTTACGAAAAATAAAGATGACTTTTTGTATAATTACTTAAGTTTGACTTCGTGTCTGTTCAAACATTATAATGCGCACGCGGCGCGTCTTCGCGTCGCGTCGTGTTGGATTTTTATTGATGTAATACTTGTTTGCGCAATTTTTGTGCTCATCTAGGATTACACAAATATGGGTGATAATTATCAAGCGCTAGGCGCCTACTTTTTGGTGATGTTTGCGCAAGTGCGAACAGAGTCAATACTCAGTGACCTCTTTGTGCAAATCTAAGAAATTGTTTGTTTGTGTTTTATGAGCAAACTTTAAAGATTTAGAAGCGCATACTAGATGCGTTTATTTTTATACCTTTATCTTCTTTATTGTGTTGTTATTTTCAAAGTATTTGTATTAACTTGAAGTAATTTCCCAAAGTAAAAAAATCACGTATGTAAATGATGCGACAGCTGCTTGTATTCCACCAACCTACCACCACTCCAACCACATGAAGTCGCATCTCATCTAATTATGCAGAAGAGCGTTGCTCCTATTGTATTAGTTGTCACTATTGTGTCATGCATAAGAAATGGTTGTGCTAGTGGTCAGTCCACACTACACATTTCACATGTCGATATAATATTATGTAGATAGATAAACACGGTCGCGGCACGTCGCGCCGGCGCCAACCTCGAAAGCCATTGGAACCATCCCAATTTTTCCGTTTCCATATCATTAGAGGTCCGAATGCGATGTAAAATTTATTCAACAGGTTTTTATTACGTATTTATGCAAACTACGGGCAGCCAGTGAACTGAACCTAATCGCACTGTCCAATCGTAATTGATTTCGTTATCGAACCGTATGCCCGACGTATAAAAATGTCCATTTCCAATTTAATTACCTGTATCGAATTTTAGTTAATTATACCAAAGACAATAATTTAAAACGTTGTAATTTTTATTATATTTAGATAATAACCATTTCAATTATGGCTCTGTTATTAAATTTATAATCTCAGTTCATTTTTGATTTTGTAAATCATTATTAAAATATGAATGAAATTTTAACTGTTTTGAACTCACATTTACACATGGCACGAGTAAAAATCTGAAACTGATTTGCACCCGTATAAAAAATTAAATTCAGATAAATACTTGTTTAAATATAGACATTTCTCCTGCGTCATAAGCGGTTATTTTGGTACCTAATCCTTTGAAGAAAATGTTATTATATTTTCCATAAAAACATTCTTGGAAATGAACGATGGATGTATTAAGTCAAGTAGTTCGTCGAACATTTCACTAGTCTCTTCACAACAAAAATATATACATTTTGAGACCTCTTCACTTTTATTTATACATCAGACGCTTAATTTTCTTAGTATATTTATCTTAAAACATTATTATTTTATTTATTCCTAATTTGCTTATACAATCTTACAAAGTCCAAACAACCTAAGGTTTATTTAATTACAATAAATCCCATAGCAACAGTCGTCGAAGGCAAATTTAAAACGTTAAAAAATGGAATTTACTAATCGAAATTCATACATAAAAAAATCACCAATACGTAAATCCAATTTATATCGGAAACTAGGAAGAGCGGTGGCAAAGCTCATCCGTAGGCGGGTAACGGGACCGTGCGGCGCCGCTGGCTCGTCGCGTCGCGTGGTCGCCGTCGCATCATCGCATCGCGCCGTCGCGTGCGATACCGCTCGCCATCGCACCGTCCTATTGTCCGCGCTTTGACATCCGGCAACCATTGATGCCGTGCAACTTGAAGATAATTGCACCATTAATTGTATTGTTTTTATGCTTGGGTTTTATTCTGACAGACGGTTTCCCGTTTTTTTATTATAAAAGAAGTAGAAACATAAAATAGCGTAAAGTCCGTAGGTAGACGTAGTACTTGGTAATCACTTTCCATTACCTCAATTGCTAGTTTTGTATGCTATTACCACAGCCTCATAACTCATAATGCACTTTAAATAACATAGATTAAAGACTGATGGCAGAGACAGTTATTTCAACCTAATAAAACCGGGATCGCCCCAGTCCGAATCAAAATTGCGACACGTTTGCAAGAATCAATACGATGGGTGTAAACCCATTACAAGTACCATGGATTTTGTTCTCAATCCGAGTGGATACTGCTCATACCTTAGCGTAATGAAAAATAAAAGGGTGGATACTATTATTTTATTTAAAAAAACTATGTATTTACCACCCAAATACGACGATACGAAAATATAACAAAAAGTCATTGTTTTCTTCTCGAAATATTTTTAGTTGCTTTGTGCATAAAGTCTCTAAAATTACCACCTGGCTTCGTTTTCAATAGCAGTCTTGATATACCCTGTATATATTAAAATCAATAACACAAATCATCAGCTCCTAAATTAATATTAAGAGATAAGTAAAAGTGTTCAAAATTCATTTCATTTCGGACCTGCAACATCTCGCGAAGGTGCAAAGACCTACTTAAAAATGCATAAGAATAATATTTTATTGTCTTTCCGACACTGCCAAGCAGCTACTGTATTTCGAATTACAATATTATGACGCAATAAGATGAAATCAATCCGTACAGATAAGGATTTGGGATTAAGTCCTAATACCAACTATAAACTGAAATGAAGAGTGTAAATTGTGAATTTATAACTAAATTAATAATTTTCGTGTTTTTTGAATTGGTCAATCTGTATATTGATTGCCTTTATGGTCGCATGGTGGCATTGCTGAATTCATAAGCTCCATTTTTAGGTTTAGCTACCCGATGTAAGTATATTTCGATATATCCCGATTTGAAACAATATTATTTGTTCAAGGCATAACCATAAACGGTTGGCTCCCCAAAATAATACAGGGTATATCAAGACTGCTACCGAAAATGAAGCCGGGTGGTAGTTTAAGCGACTTCAGACACAATGCAACAGAAAAAGTTGCAAAAATAAGCGACATTTTTTTTTTGAAATTTTTTTCCTATTGCCATATTTTGGTGGTAAATATTTTTTTTCCTAAAATAATAGTGTATACCCTTTAATTTATAAATACTCTAAGATATAAGAGACTTTAAATTATTATTTTAGCAAAAACTATGGATTTACCACCCAAAAGTGACGATATTTAAAAAATCATAAAAAATAATTGTCACGTTTCTATGCGAAAATTTTAGTTGCATTGTGTTTGTAGCCACTAAAACTACCACCCGGCTTCGTTTTCGGTAGCAGTCTTGAGATACCCGGTATATAAAGCGTAAGTAGCCGACCAAAATATTGTAAGAAAAATCATACTGAGTCTTACACTAAGCATGCGCAAAATAAATTCATATAAAAAGCTTTATTTTTTAAGTTTAACACGTACTCATGACATTCTAAAATAATAATGTGAATATTTGCTCATGATATTGATAACAACGTAAATAAATATTACTACTTCGATACACAGAAAGTGATAATTTAAAAAATCAGTTTTATTCAACTTTATAGCGCATGTGATAATTAAGAAACCACTCGACCGCAATGTGGAGGTAAAATTGCTCGCCGCTCTCAGTAGGACCACACGTTTATCCTTTGATATATAGCCGGCGCCCACACCGATCTTCCGAACCGTATTGGTACAGCGTCTGCATACTAACCATAATGGGTGATTATGAATATAGGTCACATGAGATTCATTGACTCGGTACTTTTGTATACCCATTGTATGTCCGTAACATATGTCGAGTATGGGGTTTGTGTAGTTGTCGGCCTCATTTCATGTCAAGAGTATTATTTTGGAGAAAACAGTTGTCAATTGAATACTGGTAGGTCTCATAATGTGAGAGGCCGCCTGGATAGGTACCACCGAAATGTCTGTTTCTCAGGTCAAACAGCAGTGTAAATACACTGTTGTGTTCCAGTTGGAAGGACATTGTAGTCTGTGTAACTACTGGACATATTGAGACTCAACATCTTATGTCTCAAGATGGCGAGCGCGGTGGAATGCCAAGCATTGCTTTGTAATTTAGGCTGTTGTTAGTTTTTGCTGCTGTCCATAAGCAGTTGTATCGCTTGCCATCAGCAAATGGAATGCTATACTCACCAATAACTGCATTAAAAAATGATTTTGCTTATATTTGGTGATCAAATAGGCACTAGAGTATTATAAAGAGTAATAAAAATAATTATCTTTTTAAGCAAATTTAAAATAATTAGTTTTTTTTTATTGCATTGAATGGCGAGACGAGCAAGCCGTTCGCCTGATGGTAAGCGATACGACCGCTCATAAACAGTAGCAGCATTCCACTGCGCTCACCATCCTGAGACATAAGATGTTGAGTCTCAATATGTCCAGTAGTTGCTCTGGCTACAATGTCCTTCAATCCGAAACACAACAGTGCATTTAAGCAGTGTTGTTTCACGGGAGAAATAGACATTGCGGTGGTAATTTATTGAAATATGGTGGCAATCGCATGTTTCATCTTTCCTTACTTGTAAAGAAGTGAGGTTTGAGCAAGTAAAAGTCATATTCGCATAGGATACAAACATAAGTATAGCATGACTGTGTTAATGTTTCTCGGTTGATTATTTATATAGATTTTTATCACATCGTGATTTTCCACCATCTTGCTAAGGATGAACTTGCTCACGTACGCATCGCTATACCAAACAAGGCTATTCGATATTTGATAGGCCATAACTTACAATGTCCCCCGCAGAATAAATCAAATCGTGCGTTCAAATTTGCACATATTTTTACGCCAATACATTTAGCTTATGTAAACAATGGTTATACGAAAATTGACCTGTTGTAGTCACGATACGAATGTTGGTATAGTCGTATAATGAGTGGGGCGTTACGTAAACAAAGAGTTGGGCGGACCTGCCACCGGACGCCACCTCACAGCCCCTCCCCTCTTCACCCCGCCACTACACCCCCCTCGCCCCTCCACGGCCCGGGCGCCATCTGCGCTTGGGCAGATTTTCGCAATCAACACGAAATTGAATAGCACAAAGTCCGCACAAAACGTGATCGCCAATGGCGTGCTGTTGCATAATGGATAAGGATTTTTTAATGCCTTGTGGATGTCTTACTTTTTAAATCTGCAATGAATTTGTATGATGAATACTATGTTATAAATTGATATGTTGACACATTAAACTTGGGCCCATCATTTATTATAGGCATTAGGTGATTGTTTTATAGATGCCTTAACAATACTGTATTTGAAGTGCGTGGTGGCCTGTTAGTAAACGGACTAGACGTGACTGCCATGTTCACGGTGGTCGCGGGTTCGAATCCCAGGGCACACCTCTGACGTTTCGGAGTCATGTGTGTATTGATAGTCAATCACCATGCACTAAAACGGTGAAGGAAAACATCGTGAGGAAACCTGCATACCGTAGCGATTTATAAAAAAAAAAACTATGGTATGTAAGTCCGCCAACCCGCACTAGGCCAGCGTGGTGGACTATATGGCCTCACCACTCTCAATCGTACTGTCGATTATAGAGGAGGCCCGTGCCCTGCAGTGAGACGTACTGATACAGACGGTGTTAAACAATATTTCGATACGAATGTATACCAATAAAACTGCCAGCAACAAAGCTCCAACGGAGCCGACACGAAAAAGTCAAAGGTAAACACTAATGATTTTCCTTCCTTTACATTTCACATTAACAAAAATTATACGTTCAAAAGTCTCGTAACCCGACCACATATGGTGTTGATTCGCCGCCACCTACTAATTGAGAGCGACACTAGACAAATACATCGCCTTTTATGGTCGCGGTCGGTATTAACTACACTGATTGGTAAATAAACAGTATAAAGGATCGTAAGGCGAGATGAATCAGCTCTCGATCGGGCTGTGATTAGAGGCGATTAGCATGCGCCGAGCTCAGACCGCTTCTACAACGCACGCCATGTGGGTGGTAGGAGGGACGCACTATTGTCTTACAACGCGTTATGGCATTATAATAGCACTGCCATTGCACACTATTTATGTAAATCTCTATGAGAATTCAATTTGTCCATTGTAATGTATTCATGGATATTGGTATCCGAAAAGAAAATTGTATGCAACCTGTCAACGGGCTGATGTTCTCACCTTGTATATCTATAAAAAGTTCTATATCTTTAGCATATTTTACTTAATACTGCAAATTCAAGTAGTACTATGTAAGTTAGCAGTCAAGCTCTAGCTTTAATTATTTTCAATTTAATTTAGGGTATGATCGGGTTGGCATAGTCTCTTTTGTTTTTCCCTTTTTTTTAATTTAATCACAAGAAACCATACCATAAGCATCGTTGTCTCCAAGCACAGGGAGACACAAGGCTGTCTTATATTTAAGAACAGAAACTCAGTCTTGCTGAAGCCAGCGAGCAACTCCTGCAAGTGGTTCTTGCTTTTGTTGTAATTATTAAACCAGCAATATTTTGGAGTAAATTACTTATAGATTGTAAGTGATTTTACAAAATATTTTTTATATATAGTAACTATCAGGAATATATTGAATGAAAATAGTATATATTAAAAGACAAAAAATATGATCGGCTAAATTGTTAATGTTTGTATTATGGGCAAGATAGGAAAAAATGCAGATGGTATAATGGCAAGATTTAATGGTAGGTATGTTTGAGCATGTATCAGGTTTTGATGGTCGTTAAGTGCACAAGATGGAGCAAAAAGGATTCTTGGGCTTAAGAAACGATTCCGATAGTGACTTTTAAGCTAAAAATAGGTTTACTGGTGGTAGGTATCTCATATGTGAGAGACCGCCTGGGTAGGTACCACCGCAATGTCTATTTCTATTGATCAAAAACTATTTACAGACACAAAAGATGGTATTTTATACAAATACATACAAAGATGAAGAGTTTGTTTGTTTGTGCTCGCTAATCTCAGGAAATACTGATTGAAATTGGATTTTCGGAAATTGGAAAATCGAATCCATTTAAGTTATTTCTATGAAAAGTTATATTTCAGCTCTTTATTACCAACAAAAATAGCGGCGTAAAATAATTTTTCACTATTAGAAAGGTATATTAATCCTGAGTGGAATAGGCTATATTATTTCTAAAGGGGTTAAAGTAATATTTGGAATATTAAATAACAAAAAGGTAATTATGTTATTTCTATGACATTTTAGCAAACAATATTATTACAAACGAAAATATTGGCATGCAACAATTTTGGAAAGTAAGCATTACGGGGGTGAATTTAATATTGTATGGAAAATCAAAATCGCTAACGTTATTGATGTATTAATTTATAAGGCACACTATTTGGTTATAGAAAGATAGGATAGAATAGAGTTAGGTCGAGGGACGGGATGTAAAGGCACGGGATGAGACGGGATGGTAAATGAAGAGAAAGGACGAGAAAGTGGGATAGCTACGTCGAGTTTAGGTATACAAGAGTGTTTACGAAAAATACAATGTGAAGTGGAAACATAAAATACTAGCACGCTGGGACGGGCTGCTAGTATATTATTTGTCCATTGTAAACTATAGGATTATCCTATATATTATATCTTATTCACAGAGTGAAGGCACTATATTTTTTTTGCAATTTGCTTGCTTAGTCCTTGCAGGTTGTATATTTAATAAATATTATTTATAATTACTTACATATTTTATTAATCTGATAAGGTTTCTTTAGAAACTGATAGAAACAAAATATTTTTACTGAGTTGTTTATGTATTTTGCATCATATGGTAAAGCCTTCCATCTTGCCCACTCTTCCACTATTATATTATGTATATTATATAATTATCACTTTAGACACGTATTTGAAAATACACAAATACAGTATACAGCTTGGTTTACGTTATAATTCATTATTAGGTATCAATTATTTGCCTTTCTGGCGTATGATAATTCCATTATAAAATAACTGTTGATAATAGACAGCGTCAAATCCTCGCCATCTGGCAAATGATAGTAAAGATCATCTAGGACTACTGTTGACTAAATATTAAGAACAGTTTTAATCTCTTCACATTTTATTATATTTGACATGTTAACACTATTAGATCAGGAGAATAGGAGTACATGTTTGTTGCTTATATTATGAAAACATATCTCAAACAATGCGATAAATAGATATTTTTCAACTTTATTTGTAGTTCCAAGTTTTGCCACACGCCATTAAAAAATAGGTCAATGATAACAAAAGTCAAAATTAAGTACCATAATTTGACAAGACGTACGAACATTTCATATCGAATCCAAGTCATCAATTACGAGAAGGGATTATGATTAATATGAGATAAGGTGCCTGCAATTGATGTACAAAACAATGTTCAAAACAAATCGCACAATCCGTCAATACGTAATTTATCGAAACGTAATTTGATTTATGTATAACACGGTAAAATTTCCTCTCGTAATAGACTTGGGGTCAAGGTTCGTCCTGGCTTCCATTTGTCGGACCTTCTCGATCGGCGCTAACAGGTATCCAGCTTTATTGTTATCCTGTCATCGTAATATATGGTCAGTGCGAAGCGATAGCATCTCGGATGCTTCACAGGGTATCAGTATTTAAATGATAACCGGCACACGTGAGCTTGGAAGCCGTGAGTTATTGACGGCGGGAGCCGCGTCACGCGTGCTCACTGCTCATTGGCGAGCGTTTTATTGGTGTCGGCGCCAGCGGCAACTTTCACGTCTCGCAGACAATGACGCTCAAATTGGAAACCAAAATCATTTTTATAACTCGCGTCCAGTGTCCACGTAACAATCACGCGTCTCGCAAACGCCTATTACCGATACGTGAAATGTCGTAAATTCCGTCAGCGAACGAGCACTTAACGCGGGAGCGATACTCGGAGTTATTCGGGCTGTTTGCTCGTTACGTGGAGTATGTACTTCTAACGAAGGCACCCGAAACGTTCCCACAGTCGTCGATCACCGGTGAAAAAACCGAGTGTCTACGAATTAACACGTCCGCGCGTTGTGTGTGTATAAAAACACTCGGTGGCCCCGCGAGAGCCCTCGTGGTGACGAAGAGCTGTCGCGAGCCGCGCCGCCCGGCACGTCGCCACTACGCCGAGCCAGCGTCACATACCCATACAGAGACTTTAATTTACTTTAATTTCATATACCGAAGTTTTCTCGAGCACCCTCCACCATAACTACCAAGTGACACACGTTAATCTTGCAACGTCAACAAGCTGCATAAACGTACAAATGAATTAAGTAAATGAATGAACGTATGCAATTGAACGCAAGTGCAGTACGAAGCGACATATCCGATGTCACCATGGTCGTTAGTAGCGACAGTTACGCTCCCTCACTAATGCCCTAAACAAACAGCGAAGGAAGACGTGTGTGAAGCTCAGTCCAGTTCAGATTGGATACACTCGTTAATGTACAGTGTAAACCATGCTTAATCTTTCACTTTGTACCGCTTAGAAACAAATTAACAAAGAAATGCTACGTAAACAACGGCCATACAAGGCTTATTAGCGGTTTCCTTTGCCGATTGCGGGAACTAACACTTAAACCGATGTCAGATAAACCTTCAATTTGTGTCAATGTGTCATGCGAATAAAGAGTTTTAAGATTGATAAAGTATTACAATTCTCTAATGGGACCGCACATCTTTCACACTAAAAGATAGATAGCAAAACCAGCATTAACAAATGTCAGCAAGTCCATTTATAATCATGAATCCTTGAAAGAAAATGATTCACACATACAAAATGCTAATACTATCTAATTTGATGCACAGAGGATTACATCTATTAGACACCAATGTTCGATAAATTCGATAATTTTATCTAAAAATACTGGCTATAATTATGTTGAATTCAAAAAGAAAATCGCAAACCATGATCGTTATCTAAAACCCTCAGGGTATGTTGCATAGATGCAAAGTATTTTTAAATACCCGGTTTCATTACTTACAACACCATAAAACGTTTGAGAAGCAATAATTCTAATGTTCAAATATAATTTTAATTCACCCTCGCGCCGATCTCAATTCCTACGGGCGAGTGTTGGTTTCATAGCGCAATCAACATAAAGCAATAAGCAGACGGTGCGCGGTGCTCGGCGAGCGGCGTGCAGCGTGCGGTGCGCGACATCCAGACTCGAGCAGGGCCAGAAGGCGGTTATAAATCAGCATTTGCCGGTAGATGGACGTTTTAATTATTGATTTATTGTGGTGTGTAGTGTGCGAGGCGCGGGCGCCGGTTAATTGGTCTTGGCGAGCCTTCGCGTGACACTGTCTCTATACTGGAATTATTGAGACAAAATCGACCAATATTGAGCGCACGACTGTGTATTCCTTCGTTACCTTTATCTGTTCACGGCGCGAAATATTGTTAGACCACGCTCTTTACTATTTCGCTTGACTTTTCCATATAAACACTCAACATATGTATAACGAGGCGATTTTGACGCGTTGCCGACGCAAGAAAATAATAATACCTAACAACAAAAAAACTGCAAGCTCATTATTGCTAATTATGCTTCAACTCGTCCATTATTCGTCGATCCTTGTTTATTATTCCATAAATCAATCAGCAATAGAATAGTTTTTCAACGTCCAATTCACGTTTGTCGCGCTTCACTTTTTACACGGTCAATAGAAAAATAGACCGGTATAGCGATGTGAGTTATTCATGTGTCTGCGGCAAGGATGTTTGCTCGTTAAATCATTCACTTCCGAAGGTGACGGCCGTTATGTTATTAGCTTCTCTCTGTCTAAACAGAAACTCGTTTCCGTGGTCGTTTCGCAGTGTCCACAGTGAACTTTACCGTGCGGTGGCGCGGCGCGGCGGCGGCGGCGGGCGCGGGCGCGGGTGCGTCAGTGAACCGTGCCGGTACGAGAACAAATATGCGCGTGAGACACTCGTCACCCATAAGGGCTGTGTCCATCTTCAACACTATATAGTGTACACTACTCATATTTTACTACTAATCACTCACTCAAAAAAAAAAAAAAGGTTACGATCGCTATTTTTTTATAGATGCCATTGAATTTGTTACTCCTAATATCGCTAGTGCACTGATTCTTAATTGGATTATTAAATATCTAAATGACGCTAAAGTATCATTCTTCTATGTTTTGGAAAAACATGAATGATTAAGCAAGACAAAAACGTTCCGCAATTATAATTATACAAAATTTATAAGTGGTAGAGCCACGCTGCTGTCAGTCATGACTCAGTATGTATGAGCAGGCTCATCCGGAGCGGTACCACTGTCTCACAGGAGATCAACGTGCAGCGACAGATTTTCTGTCGCGGTACATTTGGTGAGTGAGATTTCCGGATGCCCAATAGCACTCCCCTCTTCACATCCTTTATTCTTTCCGCTCCCCTCACATTTTTATTTCCGCAGAGTTATGAATGTTCTTAGGTGGCAGTGATCACTTACCGTCAGGTGACATGTTGGCAACTTTGCCGGACTTTTTAAATTTAAGAAAATGGCAATGTTAACTTGATTATTAAATCTCTTTAAAATAATTAATGGACAATCACTATGCTAACTAAAGTGCAACAGTCTTTAATTTTCATCCATAAACGCATGTAGAAAAATTACCCACGGCTAAATGATATCCATGCGAACGCATATCTTTCAATGGAGGGCGGCGTCCGACGTCTATGCAAGCCTTGTAGAAGAGGCGAGCACGCACTTGGCCCTCGTTTCAATATTTTAGTAGCGACACAAAACAAACAAGACTCCTTTGTTGAAGGTTAGACGTGTGTGAAGAGAATTTCCGTGTCACCACGGTCTTAGTTACACATTTGCGCAGACTTCACGGACTAATATTTTTTGTTCTCCCATGATTATTAGCTGCTTGACGTATTTTAGTCGGCTACTCGCTTTTGAAATTAAAATAAGCGGAATTCACACTCACAGTACCTCATCCTTTACATATAATACAAATAATATAAATATTCTTGTGATTTTTAGATATCATTAATAATTTAAGATATTCAGATATTCATTTAATGAAATTCTGAAACCAAACCAACCAGATCTAGTTTGAGGAGTTCTAATCTATTGCAATTATTTATGTTCGACTTAATGAATTTTGATGTTGTGTTGAGGGTTATAATTTATCAAATAAGTAATTATTTTTACTTGCAGTGAAGTGGTTTTGCTGGATATACGTATCTTCTTCTATTCATATATTTTCAAGATATATATACAATTGAACAGTATTATATTATTGTAATCATAGTCTTTAAAATAATCCATTAACTACTTCTTTCAATTTCCATCCCATCAGTCGCCAGTGCCCATAATATAAACACCAAGTAATAACTTTATGACTTTCTGACTCTAATGGATTCGATTTAGTATAAAGTAATGACCTTTTACATACCGATCGATAATAGTAAGGATAACGCGAAAAACGACCTCAAGTGTCACCATATCGGTTTAATACCGATTGTGGGGTCCTAAGTTTGTAGCAATTTTATGTCTCCCAGATAACATAATATCTATAGGTTATAAAGTTGATAATAGTCACCAGTGCAATAAAGAAACTTGAACGTAAACAGCCAATAAATAAACATGAAATTATGTTTCCACAAAGTTATTATCGCATTTTGTGTTCAACAAGGCTATCAAGATAAAACTCTGTCAAGGTAATAATATAATGCACTAGAAGAGAAAGCTCGTTGTGTTTTGTTTTTGGTCAAAGGAAAAATATCTTCCATTCTGAATCTTCGTAATTACATACATACGGGTGTTGAGATGTTGTAATTGATTTGTTTACCGACGTATTATATGTAATGTAATGTACATAACGAATGCTGTAGGACTTTTATAATTGAATACTAAAAGTATTGGAATGTTTGAATGGTTTTATACTAAATATACATTTTATTCCAAATCTCCAGGTCATCAAACGACACAATAAAAGATCCGCGGTTGAGATGAGGAGTAATGCTGAAAACAGGCCGGTTCCAAAAGCTTACTAAGAAAAGCTATAAGTAAGGTCTATGACCCTTTATTAGCTGAAGATAGAAATATTTTCTCCCGAAATATAAACTTAAATGAAAAATTTACCTACAACTATGCATTGGCTATAATGTCAACAGCGAAATGTTGCTACTTGTATCCAATTTATAATATTAACAAGTTCGCAAAGATAAAGAGTCCTCGAAACTTTATTCTTATCTCAACACCATAAATAATTGATATTTTAATGTCACAAATGATCTGTATGTAAACTATGAGCTGCTTTAGGCACAGAAAAGCTTCTTCACGAGACGGTGCTACTGGGATTTGTACTTTATTAAAACAAAATAAAACTTGAAATTGCGTTTTAATGTTTGGAATGTTATGATGTTTTACTTCTGCGTTGACACAGTAACGTGTTTTTCAAGCAAGTGCCGTGCCTATCCCATAAGTTATCGTATGTAATAAAATTAAATGTAGCACATTTCTCTTTTTCATGTAATCTTCATAATTTATACACATTTTTAGTTTGCGACGTGTATCGGCGCCTGCGGGTACGTGCGCCACCTTAACTCTCACTCACTGTGTTGCAATTCCCTTGTACTGCCTTTATATATTGCAGTGTAAAATAATTATTGTAGATTTAATCACGTTTATTATATCTCGTTACAAAATATCTTTATGGCTCTAGAAGACATATTATGGAGGCTACGTGTTGTTACAAATTTATTAAGAGGGTCTCTAGTCAAAATTAATTTAATGATTTCTATTTCAAGATTAAGATTAAATTCTATTTACTAAAAAAATCCTACTGTGGTTGTTTTTCCAAAATTGAAAGATGCTGTGAAATTTTAATTGTCGATTTAGCATTAGAAGAATTCAAATTGATCGCCACTAAGTATAATTACTGCTCTGATGGCAGGTGTCTCAATTTTAGTGGCCTGAGACCTCTCAGGTTGGTACCTACCAACGCAATGACTATTTCACGCGCCAAACATCAGTAAAAAAAATAAACAAGTGTTCCGGTTTGAATAAAATTGTAGCCAGAGTAACTACTGGATATAATGGTACATAACATCTTCAGGATTTCGAGCAAAGAGAGCCAAGCATTGGTTTGTAATTCAGTTGTTTGATTTTGCTACTGTCCATAAGCGATAGTATCTCTTACCATCAGAGGCATCAGGCAAATGGCATACTTGTTTCGTCATTCACCGCAATAAAAAAACACTGACATAACATGAATTACAGCTATCCTTCTGCTATCAGTCTATCATTTATAGTAACAAGGACTGGAAAGTAAGTAACAGATCTGTTGTGCCTGTCGCCCTTTAGGTATCCGTTATGACAAACAACTTCCCGTAAAAAATATCAACATTTAAATGTTTCATAAATATTAATATTTAACACCTACGACAATAATGCCATTCTATTTTTATTAATGCTTAGAATTGGTTTACAAAACAACACAGAGGAAGCGATTTGCTACTGTTCGACTATCAAGTATCAATAAAATCAATATGCGAAACCAATCAATTATTTCCATTTGATTTATGTGAGTGAAATAATACTTATATGTTAATTGAATTGTATCAAGATTAATTATCTTAACATCTGCTTACTAATTAGCAAGCATGGAAATATAACTGCATTTAATTAATTTTAACCTTTTTTCACGGTCATTTAACATAATATACTTTGTGTTTAATGTTTTTTTTTTTTATAATAACCTCTTGTCGCAGTTTGTACTAATAATAAACATTTTAATAAATTATAATATGAATTAATTAGAACGATTTGACCTTACCCGATCTTTACGATTTATATTTAGACGAATACATGTTGAATAAAAGATGACATCCGAACTATTTTTTCAATGAAAAAAAAAGCTCACCTCGAATTCGCTTCATATCTTTTACCACTTAAAAAAGAAATCCTTAGCCACAAGAAGTCGAATGCTGAATTATACTCGAATGATTTGCAAGACGAGCATTTGTATTTTCTACAACCATGTTTCGGGTCGAGACTCGAGCCGATGAAAGCCCGAATTTCGTCCCTTTTTGTAAGTACTCATAACACAATGATTGTATCCTAACTAGGACCTGAACTGCATGACATGAGGAGTTATTTATTTAACTGTGAAATATCCCGTGTCCACTAATTGCTATTAACATAAATTTAATCGACTGTAGAATCATAACGTAGTCTAATTATTCGGCTCGGTCTTCTACGTCTGCCTACGCGCAAATTGAATTGCGGACACTCGTTGCGCCATCAAATATCGTTTAGTTAGAATAATTAGGATGCCAAAATTAAATGTCACATCGTGAAGGACTGCTGGCCTGGTACCAAGATAATTAATTTTCATACAGTGTATAGAAGATTATAACATGAATTGCTAATTAGCGTTGTTTTATATGTAACTAGTTGCTCGATCAACCTTTTTTCGCATGCTATTAATGCCCTCTTGCAATCGTATTGAAGGAAATATTAATAACTAATGTCAGCGTAAGTCGCCGAGATAAGAACACATTTCCTCAATACTTTTCTCGCTGGACATCAACTCCATTAGCTTCCGGTGTTAATATAAAAATCTTGTGCATGTACCTACAAAGCCGCAATAAAGTTTCGTGGAACCTACCTCACTTTTGCGTAAGATTACCCAACCTTGAATATTTTTAACATAGTAATAAACCCGTATACCGCGCAAATATTAACTTTGTGCAATTATTTACTATTTTGTGCTTGTCGCGAATTCGAATTAGCATGTCTATTATCGTCCATATTAGTCAACTTACTACATCAGACTTAAATTTAGATGAAAAAGCTTATAAAACCACATTCTTTCTTATTGCAATCTTTATTTTCACATGTATATTTTTTCGATTTCATTATTTAGATTCCATTAGACTTTAGAGTATTATGAATTTTGCGTCGTTTTGTCATTTGTATTTGCAAATAAAAATATCGTCATCAATGCCAATTTTGCACAACTAATAAATTGTTGCGTGTGGTATTTTACGGATTCTTGAACGTGTAGAAATACACATTTAGTAAGTCTCCCACCGACATGATAAGTGTCAGAAGGAATGTTATTGTGGGTCCAGTTTTATTTACCCAACAATGGGCCGATTCAGCAGTTTCTGGGGCGGCTAACTATATTTGTATAGTGGCCCACTAACAAGATTTCCGGTGTTATGCTCGCCCTTTATGGTTAAATGAGTAAGCGGAGGCGAGATCGACGTGTTACTTCGTGCCACATACTTAACTGCACATTGACTGTAAGTGTATGGCGGCCATTAAGAATACTCTCTTAATTAGCAAGTTAAAATCACTAATTATACGTATTTTTCTGCTCGTTGAGTGCGATTTCGTCCGAGTGTTATACTCCATATTAATTAATTAATGTGATTTTAAAAATAAATGATGCATTGTGCAAATACTTCTAATTTCATATCATTATTGAGATATTAATATATCTCATACCAATATCTCATAGATAATATGAGATATCGTACTTATTGAATTGCAATATAGGGTCGCTAATATACACGATGGATTGCAATGCGTCATGATTTGCAATATGGACCAGTTTTATCATTTTCCTGCATCATCGGGCAATTTGACCTTCAAACGTATTGTTACGTGTCAAGTTTCGAACATAATGCTCGCAGATATTAATAGTCGGTATCAACCCCAGTAACCTCACGCGCGGCAATCTATTATTCAATCTCATACGAACAGACAAATGAGCAAACAATTTGTACAGAAATCATCGCCAAGTTTTCAATACGCAAAATCCATCAACCGTTAATGCTGGTACGTCTGTGATTTATGTAGTTAAGGGCGCGTCCGCGGTCTTGTAGCCGGGGGGATGCCGACCAGTGAAAGGCTATAGCACGCCTCCTGCGGCGGTGGAGCCAACCACTCCAACTAAGAAAATTTATAGTCAGATCTGCCATCATACGGAACATTCAAGCTTATTCTTTTAGCACATTATCCGCGGACGCTACACTCGCGTACGAGTGCGCTATGTAACAATGTTTTATTGCTTTATTAGTGCTTGAATATAAACCTTTTTAAACGCTAATGGGACGTTGATTTGTGTGATATTTATTATACATTTTCGGAATACTTTACGCATAATTTACCCACTTTGTTACTAATCTATTTTAAACAGTAAATCATTTTCAGCAGATGTAAAATCTACATCTTAAGACTGTTAAAATGGTCTCCTTGGATTAACAAAAAATATTAATCTATAACAAAGATTACTCACCAAAACATCGACTACTTTGTAACCAATCATACATATAGTTCAAATGCGTTTATATTATGACATCTCCTTCTACACAACTGTCTTCGCATTATGCCAATACATAATAAATACAATTTCCTGTGGAATGCGTACTGTCTGTGTAGTGCTAGCATCGCGGTTTCAGCCACCACTCGTTGCTATAGGTGGCACGCACAAATAACGCAATAAATACGAGCTTATCGCAAATCAGCTCGTCTCACCGAGGGGCGATTTATTCATGAGCAATGCGCATATGCTTAACTCTACTTACATTTATCATCGACATGTGGCTCAGTCAATTAGAGGGAATCGTCAATGTTATTCCGAATACACACCTTTTTTTTTGTTATTTTCACCATTTTTTTTTTGATTTGATTTTAAATATCAAGTACAGTTTTTGGTCTTATGCCAAATAGAATCTGTTAGAAAATCCTGATGTACACAACACAATACATTATACAATATTGTTTATAGCACACACATTTAACAGTACAGTTTACAGTGCCCAGTACAAATTTAAACATAGTAACATAGAGAGTTTTTTATGCGTGTTGCCAAATGACATGACACCACCAGTAGTAATAAAAATAAAACATTTTCATCGCGTAATGAGAGCTCCAAAAATTTGTATGGATATATTATAAACAAGTGGAGTTGGTGTTAAATTTGTATTCGAGAATAAGAATAGCGTTTAGAGTAAACGCTTATTTAGTTTTCGTGTCATTGCTATCAAATTTAATTATAAGCATTGATCACTTGGACACTTCAACATGTCCTCTCCGTGAGCAATTCTCTCATTATGCATGGCACGTCGCATCATAGTTTGCACAAGTCCACATGATATTATACATCGAGATACAGTCATTAAAATATATTTCATGAACGTTTTCACACCAAATATAAATGTTCGTGCCCGCAGCAGTTCACATTCACGGTACATGCCACCGATCACGTCTATGTAAAACGTAATCCTTATTTAATCAGCGAATACTGGATGTCCTCATCGTTACTTTGTTACCTGCCGCCGACAAGGCCCCGCTTTTAACTTGCTAAACGTTTTATACGTTCATCACAACATTATCCTTTCGACACGGTAGCACTAATTGGATAAAACATCAGAACAAAAAACGTCTAAGAAACAAACACTTTTATAATACGGACGTTCATAATTTCGAGGCGCAAAGGGAATTCCATTTAACATGTGAATTGGATGTGTCGGGTCGGCGCGAGAGCTGTCATTAAAGGGCGGGAGATGTGCGGCGCGGAGGCTGGGTCCCGACGCGGCCGACACCTGAGCCGACCACGCGGACCCTCGGCTCCATCCCGGACATGGCAAACGTCAACGCGACCTGATTGATGGGCGGCACAACCACGGCCAAGCATCGAGACGTTGTTAGTGTTTAACTAACAGTTACGATTCAAAACAAAATTTCAACTTGATTGATGGACTAATGATATAAAGCAAACACGATGTTACGTCAGTAGGTGTGTAACTGTCTGTCGCCCCGGGGTGACTTATTTTCATTACGCCAGATTCATTATGTAACAGATCATAAGAGCCAATATATCATCACTCGGCTTTCACGCTGTGAATTAGCTGATAAATCCAGTTTTTGAATATTCAAGTAGCAGGTGACATTTAAAGGTATTGCAATGATCTTTAATCATACGTATAGGTAACGTTCCATGATGAATGCTGCCCACAAGAATCTTTTTCTGATTGAATGCGCTATCTACTTATAAATATATTTCAAATGGAATATTTTAATGTTGAAGTGTGAAAGATAATTCATCTGTATTATGATAAAATGTAACGATTATTTCCGGCCACATGGAGCCGGTCGGGGCCGAGGAGCGCGCGCTGTGTTCTCGGCACTTCTCGCTGGTCTATCACGTACATTTAATATTATAAGCTATTAGGCGCCTCGCCGGCCCTCTATTACTGTGTCCATATCATAATACGGAATTGTCTGTTGAACGCTTAGATTTTGTACTTTTTACTTTCATTAAAACAAAAAGGCGGGTTCGTCGGCGCCGGCCATTGTTCTCCGTGGCCATTCGTCGCACTTCATGCTATTCACATTCAAATTAAATGACTTGTGTACAAAATTAATTTGTCTTTTGTCTTACCTCGGTCCGGGCTGCACCAGCGCCGCTGACATGTCGCGGCGCAGCAGGGCGCTGCACTGCACCATGCCCTCCTACCTAAACATAAAACACTGTTTACGATTTTGACGCCTTTGTTGTCGCTCTTCTACAAATTCACTTCAGGGTTACTAGAAAATAAGTAAAATCCTTATCTTTATTCTTACCAATATCATTAACGCGACAGTCTGTATGTATGGATCTTTGTTTTCGTTCATGCGAAACTACAGAATGGATTTAAATGAAATTTGGCATGTATAGGAAGCTGATACATAATTTTGTCCCAAAATTGTAGTGTTCCTATAACGGGATAAGCAAATACACATACTTGCTTCTCTTTTAAAATCAAAGGAATGGTACGGGACTGGAGACGACAGGATTGCATGTCTTGAATAATGTTACAAGATAACATAACTATAAACAGTGAGTATGCGAAATAATGTGTTGTTGACTCAAAAAGTATCTGCAACTGGGCGAACTCGGGTCCGGCCGCTAGTCATAACATAAAAATGTGTCAATGAAATTGAAATAAAATTAACCAATTATTTTTAGTGTATTCATTTAATTCTCAACTTATTTATTACGATGTTGTATAAACATAACGAAAACAATAATTTTAGTTATTCTTGGACATGTTTCAATAGGTACCTACAGCAAAAAAGTAAGGTAATACCAAATAAAAATATTTACAAATCAATGCAAACTAAGTGGCAACATCGGCGATAAACGACACATCAATTTGTTAAATCGAGCTAAGTACGAAGGTGGTGAGTATTGAGTACGAAGTAGGTTATATTTTACTCGTATCATATCAGACATTCAAAGATGGATGGCGCGTCGCCGTGTCATCAGTTAATTTAATATTACTTGTCATCGTAACGTTGTACTTTCGACACCGTTGCATTTTTATTATGTTCCCAAACTGATACTGCAATACTTTTTCATTCTTTGGAAGTCATAATAAAGTGTAATTTTATACTAAATTGTCAGAGATTGAGAGCTTACAGTGGACGAAGAATGCATAGAGGTCAGATGGAACAAGGAAAATATATTTTGAAAGACAACCGTGACGAATACATCGCGGCCTCTAATAACGTGCCTTCGACTTTGAGTAATTAAAACTCGACCGCGGATGTGTAACAAGCCTGAGAGCACTGACTCACTTCGACTTGACAAACCTATTATTAGATATGTTATTAATAACCCTAATGTCACTGATTACATTTGATGTAGGTATAATTAGTGTAACTCTCAATGGCATAAGCTGTCGTGCTCAAGGCCATACTAACCAAAAATAGGTACGTATCTTTACGGAATAACGAAGAACCTTTAGTCATCTAATCTAATTGGTTTAAATTGGCATAAATAGTCAATAGAAAAATCTGAGCATAGCCTGAAAAATGAATCGTCAAAGTTCGCAAGGGCTGCGTATATGTCTACTAACCCCCGTGATCACAACCCTGACAGTCCTCAACGATCTCAATCTTAATAGGACGCCACGAAGTTCGCAAACAACCATGAGTCTGCGTACATAAATAACATAATGCGAGATCCACTCGCATAACACTAAACAATGTTTATGGTAAACAAGAGGCGACAAACAACGATCCGCTGAGTCCTTGCGCTCTTAATTAATATTCAGTGACGAGGCGAAATACTGAGACGCTTACTTATAATAGAGAATTACATGTCTGACCACAGAGACCATTAATTTGGCCCAATTGTTTGGAGACTAATTGAATGAATCAGTTTTCGTATTCATCAACAATAACCCTTGATTGATTTCCTATCCCACATTAATATTATTCCGACAAACTGTCCAGTACATAATTACATGTATAAACATATTTTGCATGTTTTTAAAATCTGGCACGAGAGGTGAATTCGCAGGTAATTAAATTTTGACGCTTGCGCGCTGCCGCTGGCTTGAGATCAGCCGATACACTCGACGCGTGTAATTCTCGAGATCACCCATCAACATCATACAGAATGAAATAATACTCTCCATACATCACACTCTCATCAACAAAATTGTAGTACTTAAACAAATTATTAAAGAAAATTATTTTTATCGCCACACAGACTTCACATAATGAATTCATTTCCCAGAGTAATGACACTTCATAATGACGGTCGACGCAACAACAAATATGTGAAACACTATAGATGGTAAAGTGTAGAGTTGGTCAAGACCAAAGTTATTTCTTGGAATGTCGAGCGAAACACTAAAGGACTCGTGTCGACGTTACCTGGCCATCGAACGGCACTCAAAACCTGTCTCGATCAATCCAACTCTTGTTGCTCATGTTAAATAAAAACCTCTCTAAAATACCAACCGAATGAGCTCGCTGACACTTGTCATTCCGGCCCTCAATCCTTTATATTTGTCTTTGAAATGTGATGACAGTGGTACAAATTACGTGTACAAATCTGTGTGTCATTCATAACGCGGTATCTGACGCGCGTGATGGATGCGCTCGCGACGAGCTGGCTCGCCGCGCTGCGTCGTCGCCGCGCCGCGACCGCTCGGATTAACGCGCCGTAATTAATACCGACAGCCTCTCCTATGGGAATCGATGTCGCTCACCACTCCAACACGTCCTCACCAGCCTCATAAAGCCACGGGCTATAAAAGGTTCCATATCAAACACTTTATAATAAGCCTCACATACACCATACCGACCCTATGAAGTGTTTCAAAACTAGTGAATATATTTTAAGATAACAAGTGAATCGTAAAGTTGTGGTAAATAGAGGCCGGCTGGTCGGACGCGCGGCCCGGACGCGTGCTATTGTTGCAAGCAATTTACCGCCGCTTCAATCGTTGAAATATTTCGTGCAACGGCCATGTCCAATTGCTAACGAGCCGAGTGCGACGCACAAATGAATAAGCACCTCATGCATAGACTAAGTGATTGCAGTCGTATGTTACTGACACATGCTTGGAACGACTTAACGCTTTGTTAATACAAAATAACTTTAGAGCGTAAACATTCCGCCATTGTGCGTCTGACAAAACATACAAACTCAATAGAGATTAATACACTCTCTTTATCCATACGTTTACGACTGAACGTAAATGTTTGTAGCTTGTAATTCGTTCAACCTATCAATAAGTCATAGTTAATTGTGCGTGATAAATCACTTGATACCTAATTGCACATCTAACGCTCATTGATCTCGAAGGTGAGCGCTGCTCAAGAGTCGGAATTAGCTGCACTTAGCCCGTCTAATAGATCAGAACACGTGTACGCCGCGGCTCTCATTGTGAGCTGTAAGCCGTAACAAGAATCTACTTTAATATGTAAACGTTATACGTACCGCCAACGAGCCCCATGAGCAGCGATAAAACGATTTCAATATCATTACCGAACAGGAAATAATAGTGAAATAACCATCATGAAACTAACGGAAAATTGTTGGAAAATACTTTATCTACGTTAATATACATTACAATAATTGGAATCTTGTTTATTTAATTCCAATATTTTTGGTCACTCATTCGTCCAGCTGGGATACGTGAGATCCTGTGATCGGCTCCGAATTATATTTTTTGCCCATCTTCGTGATGAACTCGCTCCCTGTAAAATCCTAATACAAAAAATACGTTTATTCTGCTGCTACCTACTCATCAACAGAATCTTCACATACTACTCCCAAGAATACCTATGTCACCAAAACAGATTACATAAACTTAAAATTGATAAAAAAAAACTTATTTGTAATGATGCATAGCAAAATATGAATAGGTATGTACCTACAGGCGTAGGATTGAAGAAGTTTCCCATACGAGTTCGTATTTGTATTTGCCCAGGGGCGTGCGATGTACGCCACTCATTCCAACATGTGCTTTGTTTAACAACATTAACCCGAGACAATTATCTTCACAAGCAATCTGAGTCTCTGCATTCTAATACAGGTAATCATGAGCTGTGCTAACGTTTTTTATATTTTTTAATAACAGAAAGCAATTATTGCAAGAACTATTCGTTGAAATGAATGTAATTGAATTGATATTGTGCCTGTACTAAGCCCATAAGGTGAGAACAATACGACCATTAGGAATATTAGAAAGATAAAGCAAGGTGTTCAAAATTGTCAACTGCTTGCGGATATTTTTTACAAGAGAAAATCTTGGTCTCCAAACTCCTAGAACCGTAACAAATATTTGTGGGCATACAAAAATTCGTCTTGGTGCTGGAATCGAACCCACTTCTAGATGAATTGCGCCATCAAAACTGCCAAATTATATTCGATATTATGTACTGTTGGGTAATCTAATTCTTGAGAACCATATCATATTCTAGTGTCAATTATTAGGATGAAATAATAACATAAAGTATATATAACCGGACAGATCGACGCATTTAGCAACAATCGACATTAATTTACTTATTTAAAAGAATCTTATCGTATTTGTTTTTAAATAAAACCCTGAGTATATAGTTGGCCATGTTCAATTACGACTTTTACTTCTTCATTTTAATGCTTTGTATAGTGAGCATTGTAGCCGTCGCCGTTCGATTCTCACTGGGCTAACGGGCTGCCCTCTGACTCTTCTTATACGCCGCCTGCCCTGCAAGATCCCATTACACTTGTCTACTTTATTGTCTATAAAGCCTTAAGTGTCCGTGATCTCTCAGCGACACATCCCGATACTTATTACATAATACTTCACTGTGAAAAAGATAAAATTACCGAATTTTACGTTGATACTATTTTAAACGCACAGCCGCAATAAATTTAAACCCAAAACTCACAATAGAATGCTTCATTTACGACATAGCAGTCTATTCAAGGGCCAACAGTAAAATAATATAGCTGTGTGACAAACATATATTTGTAACAAAGAAGTGTAAAATTTCTCAAACGTCGGATTTATACCGCGATCGTCTTCGCTAGGCGTCTCGTCGGTGTTTCAGAGCCTTCGGTGAGAACACGTGCATGTAACTGTATCGTCCACAAAAGATTAAGAGGTGGTAATTTGACGTTGATATAGGGCGGGCGTTGATACTCTCGTGACAGCGGATTGTCTTACCCTGATCCAGAGATGCACGCGACAGCCTTTGTAACATTGTAATCTATCCTAAACGTCATTAATAAATCCCTTAAAAGTATCTGTTAATTTATCAACCGGAGGTAAAATTTATTGCGCTATGTTAATTTCAACTGCATGGCTTTAATATATTATGGCATGTGCTATATCTTGTATTTAATTCTTATCAATGTTGTCAATCATTTGGAAGCAGATATACATACGCAGCCATAGTATTATTTTAATCTGCGATCCTAGGTGTACTAATTACTTATCGCAGTAGATTTTTGTTTCATGAATATTTTGATTTAATTTCACATAATAACTATTCATAATAGTGCAAAGGAGATCTTATAATTCTCTACAGAGTCATGAACCTTGATTGCGCAATTACGGAACAGATAATTTAATTTCACCGGAGAATTATATAATATTCAAAACAATTGACATATTATGGTATTTAATATAACTCACATGTTTCTCATCATCCCACCACCACCATTTTGTCCACCCAGTTATATATAAGTATTATAATTGTACTAGTCTGTCCGTACAGCTACAATTTTATATAAAATTAGTATTTAACTGAGTTCTGTGCGATATTCCTTTGTTTTTTTTTTTAATGATATATACAGTTAATGTAGATAATGGTCTCGGCGCGTGCGGCGTGCGGCGTGCGGTGCGGCGTAGAGCGGCGCAGCTGTGCGGTAGCGGGCGCGGCGCGAGCGCTGATGTCATCGGCTCAGCTTAAATGTTATTTTCCATCGCTCGCTGTCGCGTGGGTGCGGCAAACAATTTCTGCAGTGATCACATCCAGTGCACGCTTCGTAATATTACATCTTATTCTATGTTTTTCTTATGAACAAATTACGCCTTACCTTCTGTTTTTCAATGAGTTGCGTCGATTCTAAGTTTGGAAAGAGGACAGGAAGAGAACTATTTTTCGATTATCATTACCATACAAATAATATCAAATAGCGCTATGTTAGACGAGGTTGAAATTTATACAAAATCTTTAGAATTCGATAACAATGGTTTTTTTAGTTATAAGGTCAAACATTAAATAGCTTGTAACGAGGATACCTATAAGGATACCTGTATTTATTATCTGATACTGTACAATTTTTACCAAATAAAATCATTTGCAACAAAATTAAAAACATAAACTTCAAAACATGTGTCGATGCATATGTTAAACATAACTTAATTCAGCTGATTATAATTTACGAGCGCGGTGTGTCCACATCTTAACTTAAAGTTATGAATGAAATAACGTTTTGCAAGAGCGGATGTTGCGAGGTTGCTCGTGTCGAATTAGGTTTAGAACCTTATGGAGACTTGATGAATGAACCGCCCCCCTCCTGCCGCCCGCCGCCGCACCCCCCGCCATCCCCCGCACCTCTTGTCCCACATCTACATTTACCTTGATAAAGGTGAATTGCACCTAAACTCATGTACTCGTATAACTAGGTTTATGTGCCTGCTTGAATTTTAACAGGTATTTGCAATTACATTTTAATAGTAGGTAATTGTGTTTTTACATAATAAAGAACTTGTATATGTAGTACGTTAGTGATAACAGATCTATTTATTACTTAGCGTTTTCTGATGCAATTTCGATGTGCAAGATAAGTACATTTTCTTTTAATTTTACCGTAACCGTAATATCTCAGTTCTGTACTTTTATAAAGAGACGATGTTATTTGTTCAATGTATTATTTTTTTACAAGTAATTCGCTGCTGGAATTTTGTTTATTTAAGTATGTGTATGCCTAAGTTTTCTTGTCAGTGTGATATTATCTCTTATGATTTGTTGAAGTTCCCACAGTATATTGAAAAGAGTCACACCTATAATTTTATCTTTAAACTAGGATCAATCAAGAATGTTCGTTAAAACGAATATGCGGGTGTGGATTTTAGATGAGAATTTTAATGATCGACTCTACGGATTCCTTTGTAGTAACTCATACATTGTTAATTTATTTTTGGCTGTAAATCTGAGCATTGATCTGTATTTGTGAATATTTTTTATTTATAAGTATTCATTAAGTGCGTGCTGGCCTGTTGGCAAACGGACTAGACGCGACTGCCAACATGTTCACGGTGGTCGCGGGTTCGAATCCCAGGGCACACCTCTGACTTCTCGGAGTCAAGTGTGTATTGATAGTCAATCACCACGCACTAAAACGGTGAAGGAAAAGATCGTGAGAAAACCTGCATACCATAGCGATTTATCAAATTTCTATGGTATGTAAGTCCGCCAATCCGCATTAGGCCAGCGTGGTGGACTATATGGCCTAACCACTCTCAATCGTACTTTCGATTGTAGAGGAGGCCCGTGCCCTGCAGTGAGACGTATATGGGCTGATACAGACATTCATTAAGTAGGTGGGTATTGAGGTAATTGTGATTTCTTTATAAAAAAAATGTCTGCAAACGGTAGGCAGAGGTGACACAAGTGCCACTGACATATAGCTATTTCCATCTCATACATCTAACCATTAGACCAATGAGGTCTTAATGCTTTTTTTCATAAGCATCATTTATCATCTGTAAAAGTAGTACCAAATTACGATATAAATAACAAAGTAACTACTAGACATATTGAGACTTAACATCTTATGTCTCAGGATGGCAAGCGGAATGGAGTACCAAGCATTGCTTTGTAATTCAGGGTGTTGTTTGGTTTTGCTACTGTTCATAAGCTGTCGTATCGCTTACTATCAGGCGAACGGCATGCACGTCTTGCCAATCATGGCAAAAAAATGTAAAATCAAATACGATTACAACAAAAGCAAATATTCAATTGTAAATTGCATTTAGAAACATACGCGACTACACGTCGTAACGTATCATAATTAAGATTGGTAATAGACGCAATCTCCACCGCTGGACATAATTAATATGAATTGCATGTGTTAACGCACTCATTTACACAGTTTTATAGCGCGTGCATGAACGTAATCACAGTAATAAATACGCCGGCCAATAATTGATTAGCTTGAGATATTATTTCTTAGCAAGGAAATTATTTACACATAAGCGAGATTAATTTGTTTGTTTAATGCTCTTTTAATTATGATGCGATTGATTGTCTGGGTATAATTGTTTCTATCTTTTAGCTTTATATACTTCTCATCATGTAAAGATTATCAGAAATATGTGCTCATTTAGGAATATATGTCAAATGTGGTTAAATAGTGAACAATACTCAGAACAATATGAGGTTTTCAAAAACTAAGGTTAACGGTCTATATTCAAATTTAATTTAAACACTTTTTTCTGCTAATCCTTACAAAACATAAACTTGCCAGGTGTTTCAATTTTTCTGATGAGAGGTATACTTTGAAAGCCTTATACATAAACAGTTTTAAATAGACGTGAATATTTATTAAGTTGTTAAAAATAATTAAGTCGTATTAGGTACTCATATACAATATTTCTGGATATCTAATTTTCCTTTAAAGAAGTTATTTTAAACCGTAAGTTTAATAAATATCGCATGTGTAGTATTAAAATTGTATTTTTAGACATATTTATCAATAGTTTATGACACCTATAAGAAAATAAAGTCATCATAGTATCCTTATAAAAATATAGAGCTCCAACTAAAATAACAAAATCTTTGTAGCTTTTGCAAAGGTTTCATGAAGTGCATAATGCAGTCATTTAAATGCGCATACTATATTTTTTATTTCGTCATATTATTTTTATAAAACCTCATATATTTATATATGCCAATAAAGGGATCGGAAACGGCCCGCATTCTCATCTATATGGACATATGTATTGTGTATATGTCACATCATATGCCTGAACAACATGACCCAGCTTTTATTGCTCCGGAAACGTAAAATATCGACGGTTGAGTATTCGTACACATTGCGGGAATATCAAGCCAATCGTCGATTTGATCATAATCGTGTATCAAAACCGATGAAGTCAGAAGCGAGGGAATTGCATACTAAATGTCAAAATTCGTATTCGAAAGCATTTGAATTTATAAGGGTGAGCATAAGAATACGGTAGTGAGCTGTATATGTACACATGCGTATAATAAATATCAATATTATGTCGTTACATATAATTCTGCATGTGCCTAAATCTACACAAACAGTACATACAAAATATTCGATTTACCTACCAATTTGTTTTTTTTTTAATATTTATAAGTAACCATGCAGGAAATTCAAACTATTCATCATATATGTTAGATGGTTTGACAGCAGCTTTCTTTACTGCAAGTAGTAAGGAAGAATTATTTGTCCATGGAAAAGGGGCTAGATTTTTACCACCAACGTTATTTGATCCCATCCTTGATCCAAATTCAAGTCCTACCATTTCCAACACAATTAGATCTGAACCGCACAGATTCTGTATCTGTATCGGTATCAGGTCATATACATATGTCCTATTGTAGGGCAAGGGCCTCCTTTATAATTGGGAGTACAATTGAGAAGGTTTAGGCCGTATAGTCCACCAAGATAGCCTAATGCTGGTTTGCGGACTTTTGTCACAGAAATGCTTCCGAATCACTATAGTATGCAGGTTTCCCTCACGATGTTTTCCTTCACCGTTATAATGATATGGATACTCGTATAGATTACCTGTAAACTTTTTAATTATATACACAAAACAAATTTGGTAATCATACTCTCCGGACAAAAATAGTTTCAACATTTTGTAAGCAAATAGGCAAGCAATAACCACACTAAATTTATTAAACGCCTTACATTGGTGCTTAAACCAAAGCTTATGCTATGTATTAGTAGCAAACTCGCTTAAAGGTCAAAGTACGCTCTATTTTACATTGAACTTGACAGTCAGCGTAGCGCAGTGGGCGAGAGGCTTACTGTAAAACGAAACGATGCGGTTTCAAACCCCGTACTAATTATTTTGGCGTGATCATCAAATACTTATACAAGGAGTGTGCTTGGACTAAAACACCTTTCGTAATTTATACAATGTTAATTATATAGTCAGACATATTTATATCAATCAAAATAATTCTAAAGCAGAGCAACATGAAAAATTCTCCACTTCCTTCTTAATACGCAGTAATAGTACATAATTGATATGCGTGCGCAGTCCGTAGCTAAAGTTTAATACGCCTTCCCAATAAATAAAGTTATTAACGCTGTACGTAATAATTACAAGGTGTAAAAGCTGTGTCGCGTGTTCAAGTGTCACGATGAAGATTGACGTGCGTCAGTGGTCGACTGCAATGTCGCAAGAGAATGCGCACCATATACCCCCTCCTCCCTGCCCCCCCCCCCCCCCCTAAACCGGCGCGATCCCCTCGCACGCCCTCCACTCGCCAGCTTAACATAAAACTTCAATTTGCATAATGCATACGGAATATGTAAACTTATCTTTGACACGCCCTTGCGAGTGACACGGGCTGAGGTGCGCCTGGATAACATTATTCTCGCTGCGACGATATCCAAGTCTAAATAGATCGCATTTGCAAAGCCGCATGTTGTGCGCAATTTTATAGGCATTTCGCATGTGTTGGACTGTTGTTTTCAAAGTCCGACGAAAACTTAATTCACTTTGTGAAATAGTGTTCGCAATAAAAATAAACGACAGTTATGTAAGTAATATCCGCATTTATATTCATTACGAGACGTCTATAAAATAAACCGAATGACCGTGTTGTAGTCGGCAGGTTAGAGAGTCACGTACGTACGAACCAGAAAATGAGTCAAGCTGGGCAGGTGACCACACTCATTCCGAGACGTTTTTGGTAAGAACTTATGAAGTTGAACATAATAAAACGTGATTTCATTTACCACACGACGGCAAATATTATCGACGTAAAATCGTTAAAGAGCGGCCATCCGTTCCTTATTAGCCTAACACGCGCCACGAGCCCTATTTCGAATGCAAATAAAATTACAAGGCTACCATAAAAAGAGTTTATTAAGACTTTATTTGTGTTTAAAAATTCGTAAAGTCTTATTCAGCGCGAGCTGAGCCCACTCGTTCGAAATGTGAAGTTTTAAAATGATAAAATTACTGTCGAGTCGAGCTCAAAAATGAGACTTAAATGGGCATGTCTGTAAAAATGCAACGCGAAGCGACATATCTTCCTTCACGACAGAATCCGATCATTGTTGCATAAAATGTGGGATGAAGGGACACTTGCCCTAGATGGCGAGGCGTGGTGCCCGAGCTCCAGTTGTGGTCGGGTTGGTAATCGATTCATCTTTTATAGCGGTTTGATAGGTGCGATATTTCACGAGGTGGTGCGGTCGCAGTCAGCGCGCCGCACGCACCTGCACGTGCGCATCACAATCATATTCGCGACGTGTTTCCACACCATTTCATTTAATCATACCGGTACAAATCACTGCCTACGCCTTAATACTTAAATTATATGATTAGCCCATGGACAAATTAAGAAATAAACATCTTTTATTTTGTATTCTTTTCCTGTTTTCCGTTTAATATACTCGTTTCATAAACATCTCGACCGCATTATTTCATTTTACATTGCGTAAATATTTTAACCGACTGCAACAAATTCATTCGGGATGTATATAGTCCATCTAATGTAAGTTGTCTTGGCGACACGAAGTGACATTATACAAAAATAAATTGAACTAACAGCGGACAGTATCAATTACAATGGCCCGAGTCGCTTCACAATGTAAATAGAATTCTCTTTTACATCAATAAACACCATTAAGTTATTTGATTATTGTACAATATAGATAAAATCATGTAATAGTGATCGGAGGTCGTAATTTGTGGCGACTCAATTGAAAGGTCACTCGCGGCTAATACACATATTCATATCTGATATCCGAGCGTCCTCTCTCCAAGACTTTCCAATTAAGCAATTTAGATACGAGGCCCGGTTGTGACACGACGTTACACGAATGTAAAACAACGGCTATCGGAATGATAATTCAGTGATGTAAATAACAATAAACTTATCAGAGAAGCCAGCAATGCTATGGGTTTTGACAATAAAAAGCGTCGTGGAGTGCGGCGAACGGGCGCGACCCGCCGCGAGCTGGTATTAGGACGAATTTATGATCACTCTCAGCGTTGTCTCCCCTCGCATCACACCGGGCCACTATCGACGCCGCGTCTATCTCGGGCCACGACGACGTGATGCGATGGCCCGACCATCTCCACTTCAATTCGTGAAATGAGGCGACACTTAAACTGCTTGTTACTTAGTACTAAACCTTTCAACTTCAGGCAATTTATTTAACTCAAAATTTATAGTCACCAAGAATTTCTTACACACAATTTATTTATGCATAAATAATTACACGCGGTTACGATAACATTAATCTTGGGGACCGTTGCAGGACAACAAAGGAACCTCGTTGAAGTCTTTTGTTGCGGCGGCGTAACTACTACAAGCATTTGTATGTACAATTTATTTGCAACTATAATACAGTGCATACTGTATACCAAACATAATGAATGAAATGAATCAAGCGCAAGATATCAATATTGACAAAATTAACATAGAGCGTTAATTATGTTCAATTGTTTATTAACGTTCGGTTTGCTGAGCATAATCTATTGCCATTTAAATAACAGATGAAACAATAATGGCACAGCGAGAGAGCATAGTGGACCGGTCTTGGTGCACGTTATTCCGAACCTGTTTGTGTTGCTCTAATTAACAATACACAAATCGTAGGTTGTATGCAAATGAGGCGGGACGCGGGAGTGAGGCCGCGCGCCGCCACAGACGATCGTACTGGAATTCCAACCCCAATCACAAAAAAACATTACGTTTTATTGAGAGAGGTCAATTCCGACTGTCATATGAACTCGTGTGTTTTTTAATTTCCATTATGTAGATTTGAATTTTGTTGCTTCCATATAAATATAAACGAGTTGGTTGTTTTGAAATAAAGTAAATTTCAGACACAAATATCCTTTGTGTATAATCTACGCCTACAAAATAAAAATAAAAAAAATGTTATTCACAAAATAATAAATAAAATAATAATTTTAGTATTGAATTGAAATGAAATGATAATAATTTATTGTCATTGTACTCAATTAATTTCGTACAATTCAAAAACTCTGAACTGTCACAACATACAGCTTGACTTCACGTGCTATTGCTTGGTCGCATAAAGCAGTGTGCACGAGGCCTTATCGTAAAATTGAATTAAAAAAGAGAGATAATAAAAGAGTATCGCGTCGTAATTCTGGCGCGCTCGACAACGCAGCACTTTTATTTGGAGGGCGCGCGTGTGGCGGCCGCGGGGGGAACGGTGGGGCGCGGGGGACGCCTAATCTTGCGAGCTTTATTGTTATCCACTTGGCTCTTGTAGATTCGCTCCAGTTATTTCGAAAAAAAAAACATTTCTTTCATTAATTAATAAGCTCAAATTATGTCATTTATTCCGAAATAATTGAGATGTATTGGGACAAGTAAAAAATACTGGAGAAGAAAAAATCGTTACATGAGTTTTTATCATATTCCTCAACTACACTTTTGGAAATGGTAGAGCTTCGCTGTTTTTAGTCATGACTTTGCATGAATGGGCAGGCTCATCCGGGGCGGTACCAATGTCTCACAAGAAATCGAGATGAAACGACAGCGTTGCTGTGCGTTTCCTCGGTGAATGAGATTGCTGGACATATGCATTTTGTTTTAATCTTATAATTGATAATTTGGATTTTGCTTTATTTTAATTTAAAGTCGTTATTATTGTAACTTGTTGTTAGTCGTAGTATGTAGTTGATTTCCATTGTCACTCGCATTTTACATACTTTTATCCTGTGTCTGCGACTAATAAATCAATTTTCTTTCTTTTATTTCAGCTTAGTCACTTTTGTTCAGTAGTTCACATCCCTCGGTCGGTTAAATAATTATTAATACAAGGATATAATAACAGTAATTACTTAATGTTATGCGGTTTTCCTGGCGGATACTATGGCAGGATATACATGGCACTTAATCGACGAAAATATGTTTATACAAATACTGTTAATTGCTGCGTTTTTAAAAACAAAATATTATTACCACAAAAAAAAAATACCATTACCGCCAGGTAAATCAAGGACATTCAACTTCAATAAGCCGATAACAATAATGAATGAAAAAAATAATTTAAATATTGTGAATGAATGTTTTGACTTTTAAGATGCACAATACTGATTTTGTAAATCAATCCACTAAACAGCACTAACACATTGTAAGTATATCAACAATCAAAATAATTACACTATTCGTATCGTGTATTATAATTGGGTGCAATAACGGCAGACATAAGCGGCACGAAGCGTACATTATGGAGCGCGGTTCTCGGGGACAATCTTCTTTTATTTATACCTCTGGTCTGTAACACCTCGCCCTCGGTCCCACTAGCTCTTCAATGCTTACACGTTCACTACAGTACCGGTTCTGTGGCAAACACCGACATGATTACTGCAAACAAAACATGTAGATTGCAGCTAATTCTTCAATAATTCTTTCGTGTTTACCTGTTATTTACTTTACTAAATCAGTAGTTTGCTTTGAATAAATAAATTAAATGTGATTGCACTGCATTGTTAGTCACTTTAAGGGAATTAATTATAAAATACCATTGTTTCCAATTCGTGCCACTAACAGTTTTACTACAGTTTTTTAATTTTTGCAGTGAATATCCCGATACAACATTTATTGTTCTACTCAATGACAGAAACTAATAAAAGATTGTTTACAATAATAATACGTTTAAATGAAATCTCAACGAGGACCGCCGCGTGATTCAATAAGATCCTTAAAAATCAACACTTGTGTCTTATAAGTGTGCAGATACTTTAAGTTTTATTTTAAGGCTGTTGTGTATTAAAAATAACACGAATAAAGTGAAGTGAGAAGACCACCAAAGATCGGGCGAGCAGTATTTTTATTTTCATCAAGCGTAATATTGGAAGCGCATTTTTCCGGGTACGGCAGTCGCGAGACGAGACTGTCCGAACTGACTTGTAATTTCAAGTGTTTACTCAGTGTGCGCGCAGCGGGGCGCCTCACAACAATACCCATATCCTTTTCACATAAAATATATGAAAAGTCCGGCTACCAGCGCGCACGGATCGGCAGCGCGATACAGCCACGCATTGTGCCGGCTAGCAACCCACCGAGAAGTTTTTATTAGGGATCAAATTGATTGGTCCGGTGATAATATCGATGTGACGCGCATTGTGGCGTGGCCGCGCGGCGCTCTGCAGATACCGGGCTTTAACGCGTCAACTTCCGTTGCCACCGATTATACATGCAGCTCTACTTCTCACACCTTTTAAGAGACGTAATTTAGAGATTCCGAGAGATATGGCTGCGTAATTTATATGCACATTTTAATTTGAAACAGTAATCACGCGGAGATGAGAAAACCTTTACGACTGTATCTAATATACAGTATATTATGCATTCATATGTACTTTTACAGCTTCTACAATATAGCGCTCCATAGCCTAATTTCATCGGAATAAAAATAAATTGCTTTGTGGCGTGTGAGCGCCTAATGTTTTTTCATCGTATCAGTGGTCAGATATGACCAAAATTGAATTGAAGATACAATGAAAATTTATTGAATGGTCGCGGAGAATCATCTGCGGGCAAGGTGGAGCAGGACGTGCCTCGCGATCGAGACACACAAAACCACGAAGATAAAAATATATTACAAAATGAGACCCACTTTGTGTTTTGAAATTACAATCAAATAAATTACTTTTTATTGCTCAATCTTGTTGGGTTTTATTAAGGTATCGGCGCTGAATTCGAGAGAATAAAACATGGCGGGTTTACGCGAGAGACAAGATGTTTCCGTGCGCCTTGTAGCCGGCAGATAAACGGAGGTGCTTTACATGGCCCTCGAGTTTTTGGAGATAAGCCATCACATCGTGTTCATGTCGACATGCGGACAATGAGGTAACACACACACACTTTCTCTTCACACTGTCATCTTTGGCCACAATCCAAAGCGCACTGTCCGCTCGCTCCACGCCGCTGCCTTCACAATTATTCATGCACACCTTAAAAATATACAAAAATGAACAAAAGGAGCTTAAAATACCTCCTCACAGTTTCGCCTTATAATATGCACTTTTGGAATTATGGTACTTGGCAAAATAGAATATTTTATTAACATAGTCACTAACACTTTTGTTATGCATGGTATTTAGGAGTACAAATAAATTAAAAAGGCCATACACAAATCCTAGTTTACATGGCACCTAAATATTAAATTCATTTTATTAAAACAAAATTAAACTTACATTTGTTTCCTCTTGAGAGGAGCCTTCCGTGGATCAAACCAACTTCACCTAATCGTGGTCGCTCGAGTTACCAACGAAGTTTTGGAGAATTACAGATGACCATCATAAAGATGGTATGACCGAATTACAGATTGATTAGGCAGAGGCATCACTAGCTCTAAAAGCTATACCCTTTGCTCGCATAGCTGCCTGGTAAGCGTGAGGGGTATAAGATAGCTAAAATTTGATGGTAAGCGATACAACCGCTCATGAACAGTAGCAAAATCAAATAACACCTTGAATTAAAAAGCAATACTTGGCATTCCACTGCTCTCGCCATCCTGAGACATAAGATGTTAAGTCTTAATATGTGCAGTAGTACTCTGGCTACAACTTCAAACCAGAACACAACAGTGCACACTGCTGTTTGGTGGGAGGAATAGATATTACAGTGGTACCTACCCAGGTGGCCCAAGAAGGATAAATAAGTAAATAAAAAAGTATAAATTAGCTTAAAATAGGAAATTATAAATCAGTACACTAATTATTATGCTTTCGCCTAACAAATCAAATAAAGTAGCGTTTTATCTAACGCATTCATTTAGCATTGGAGCGCGTTATCACAGCATATAATTCACGGCGAGTTTTCGAATGCATGCAACTGTCGAAAGATACAAATCAATACAAATCGTAAAGCCGCGACATAAGTGTATATGTTGTTGATTAATGCTGATTGCTAAAGTGCGTCGACGCATGTATAAGTAATGTCGTGCCCGCCGCGATGTTTCCTCCTCAACCGGTCGTAGAACAATGTGGCCAAACGTTTACTTATTCACTATTCAACAGGGAATCGCCCCCTTCACTTGTTGGACATTTACGACAACTCACATAATTGGTAAAGGTGCGAATTGTATATTAATACAGCTGTCATGTCCGTGACTTGCGTTGTGTGTCTTATCTGTACGAGTCTATAAGCTTCTTATTGCTGATCTCTTATACGATTGAAGGTCTGCTCACTACGTTTGGTGTGGGTTTCAGAATTTCAAAGTTGTGTATAGTCTCAAACACCTTTGCAATTCTTGGAAATTCTACTATAAGCAGGTGTTTACATAATTTTGATTAACTTCGAAAGTTAACGCTAGTTCAGTGCGAGAAGAAACACGACTTAGATAATCAATAATTATAAGTGTCTTAATATAGGCTTCAATCTTGATGGAACGTTCTTTACCCAACTAAGCTGTGCCATACTTGCTCCTAAAATTTATTTTAAATAAATATAATAAAATGCATTGAATGTGCAGTGGAAGCCCCGAGAGCATGTTAATCCAAGAAATCCGTGTGGCTCGTGTGTCTCTTGCCCAAGGAAACCTATTTATCATCGTCACGGAGCGACCGGCGACTTGTAATTGTGCGCCATATTGTTACCTTGAGTTATGGGCTCTGTGTGCAAATGTGGCCTCTTCCGCTTAACCTGCGCTTGAACCTGCAGGATTTATTATAATAACCACAACTACGCGCAATATCATACCTCCATATACGCATTAACCAATTCAAAGTCATTACAGAGTACCTTAACTAACAAAAATATTCGATCAAGTGTATAGATTTAATTCCGTAAGAAACAACACCACTATATTTTATTGGAGGCATACCCCACGCAGTGCCACTAGACAAAAATCGCATTGCCTTCCCATATATTTCCCTTGTCATTGTCCGAGAGACAATACGGTAAAGGATTGTAGAAAAGTGAGCATAAAACAACGCACGCGCACGGAGTAGCGGTGATCGGGCGGGACATCTTACTGAAGCCATGAGATAAATTGTTAGTAAAGCGATTCGACGATTTTCAACTGTAATTACCAGCGTTAATAAGATGTTTAGTAATTGTATAATTAAACATAGACTTGAAACGCTGCAGTTAGTTACTAAAGGCATTTTAGTACAGCAACATTGGTATTAGTAGAGTATGGTGGTGCAAAGTCGCCGTACTGTGCACTCTTGTCGCGGCGGCGGCATTGTGACAGGGAACGCGCGCGCACATCAGCTGGGCGCGAGTGTCGCGCGGCGATCGCACGATTTGTCGTTATTTGCGCACGCGGCGGCAGCCGAGGACGCGCCGACTTATGACGGCCCTTATCCGCCATCGCGGCAGCCGCGCCGCGCCTCTTCACATCCCTCTCTAGATCCTCGCCTACCTGCTGCCACCGAGTATTTCTCACAGAAACAATGAGCTTTAAAGGTTTATTATGACAACAATTCCGCGTTAAAGATTTCTCTTTAACACTTTTTATTTGCACTTTAATCTTAAATTATACACTTTTAGTGAAATAAGTGAACGTCGCGGAATTCACCAGGTGTACATAAATATTCATGTATCATTATGCTTATTAGTTCGTCGATGTCGTGTCACGAAATATATCTGTGTGATCTGTGTAAATGTCATTAATTAAACAAACTGGTTTATCATAGTAGTAATTAATAATGTATAACAAACTTGATAAAATGAATTATACAATATAATACCATAATCGCTAATTAATGATTGTTAATTAAGGAAATATAAAATATGTCCTTATAAGTAAAAATATGTAGACGATAAACTAATGTGCTAGTGTTATATTATATAAGTGCGAACAATATATAAAACTATTTGAATTAAAAATGTGTGGTTGCGCTATAGTTGGAGCCGCCCGGAGCACCTCGCGCACAACGTATAATAATAACCGTCCGACGACGATATCTCACTCCGAGATCACACCCGAAATCAATTTTAAACAAACTCTAGCCATCACCTACAATTATCATCGTATCGAACAATACGTACTCACTAAATATCGCTCTAATGTTAAAGGTCGTGAGGATCCATTGATAATGCACGGTTCTTTTCGTTTCGTGCGAGATACAATCGCGATGATTTGTTGATCGTATACAAACTTTAATATTGAAATTAACATTCATTTATGATTTTATCTGACCGCTCCATGTTGTAAAATATCTTTGAATTTATTACAATAAGAAATGAGGAGATATTTTTTATTTCAAGCTAAGCGTAAATCACCTTAGGATGTAAAGAGTGCGCGTGTAAATCCTATAAAGCGGTGATGTATCTGTGCCGACATCGGGCGAGAATTCTCATGGCCCGAGGGGTTTTAAAAAGCGATGCTGTTTTCGTTTTCACAGAAACAGTGAATTATGCCCTTGTTAATATTTATTTAAAGGTGTCGGAGAAGTAGGAAAACTACAGAGGTGACTGTTGGCGCTGGGTGGTCCCGCGAGCGCGCCTCTACAGTTCGCGCGCATCGCAAATAAGATGCACGCGTTAACACGCGCTGATGCTTAAAATGCAAATTGAAGGTCGCACCCTGCTAATAACATTCTTAGGCTTTAAAAATACCTTTTAACAATTGAATCCCATTTGGCTGACAAACTTAAAAATTTTACAGATTAACGAAAATTTGACAGATAATGTTACTTACAAAGTGATTTTATAGTCTGGCTTCGAAACGTTGAATTATCTTCACATTTTTATAGAGCGATATATTAATTCACTACTTTTAAAATAACTGAATGTATTTACTATTGCAATAAAATATCATAATAGTGTCAACGTGAATTGTTTTATCGAGGGTTAGGTTGTTATATCGGCGTCAAATAAACAGCACCGTCAGACTGCGTCATTGATTCATTTCATAATAAAGATCTTGTTACCACATTGTAGAGAACACTTTTATAACACAAAAAGTAAAGGTAATTGATTTATCGGCGCTGGTCCGCACGGCAGCTCGGGGCCGCACGTCGCGTATGGTAAAATATAAATTGATGACCATGTAAAGTTTATTAGCGGGAGCATAAAACGTTAAGTAAATCAAAGTGTGCGCTCGTATATTGCATGACGCCTCACGAATTACCGAGCGTTTACGCATTGTCATGCCCCGCTGAAAATAGCTGGCAATTGTCTTGAAAATACTCAACTGGAAGTCGAATATAAATAATATATAGGTACATTTGAAAGTTGCATAAACATAATCGTATCGCCATAATCCTATGCTTCTTGTTTCAGAAATCCCGCAAGACTATTTGATCTGAAAACAAGTCTTATCTCTGGTTCAAGAGTTGACGTTTCACTTTTCAGTCACAAAAGGTACTAACTGCCTTGGCAAGTGTATAACGATTGCGTATTCCATATCATTGCTAACATTTATGGGTTTCACAAAGTATGCTACGAATGAAACCAGATGTAACTAACGTATATAATGTATGACAGTCTGGAAATCAACTGATAATCTGCGCAAACCAATGTATAGAAGCTGGATGTAATGAGTTTAAACCAAGCACAATGTTATTTATTAGTAGAGGCGCAGGCCTTTATTGATGCATAACATGGGGGCAGACCCAGATTGGGTCTTCTACTAGACTTATTCAGGTTAAGGAAGAAGAGAATATTACGTGGAATTCTTCAAGGTTGCAGGAAGCAACCGTATAGCTTCCTACACGTCATATCGCTGCTAAAATCCTTAAAACGGACCTATATATATTTACCGTAAACTCAATAATTGTTAGGGCACGCGTCAAATTTCCAAGTGGAAAAATGAAACCATTCTTATATGAGAAACTCTAACAATTAAACTTTGAACTAACTTTAAAACTAAATATATTTTTCCAATTTCAATAGTTACGATTTCATGGTATCACGTGTCAACTTTATTGCTGTTCATACTTCTTGCACCATTCCGAGAAAGTAAATTACTCGGCGAGATCGTAAAATTAATGCCTTTTACAGTAATCCGGTATCGCGACTAGTCACTGTCAATTTTTATGATGCACTCACTTAATATTGCGAACTGAGACAGTTTCAATTGAATTGCATAAAAGAAGATCATTTTCATAGCAAGTTACGTATGTTACGCCATTTCGAAATTTATTATGCCGCGATAAATAACCTAGGATGGGTAAATTCAGAGGCAATTTATATTCTACAAAATGATAACGATTTATTTATATCAATGTAAGAAAGTATTTGCAAAAGTACATGGAATGCGAAAATACATTTAGAAATGCAAAATCGAATTATTTTATAATTTTCTGCTTAAGTATTGGCCTAAGAAATTTCATTCTTAGGTCTGTGCTGGCAGACCGATAGTCTTAGCTTATCCCAATGGAGTTCCCTTCAGGCAAGGAAAGGGGAACTAACAGGTTTCCTTAAAATAGCTTATATTTTTTAATGAGATTCTTAACAGATAAGCAGACACGAAGTTGAAGTAGGCTGTACTTCTTATATGCAAACATTTTTAGAAGTTCTTCGAATAGAAAGCCTACCTTTGAAATAGTTACTCTCATTCACTTTGTGGCTTAAGGTGCAAATTACAGACATTTGACAGCCTCCGTGGCGCAGTTGGTTAGACGCCGCCTGTGAAACGAGAAACCGCGGTTCGATCCCACAGATATGTATTTCTTTCGGATCTGGGTGTTTGTGAGACCGAAAAGTCTCTCGTAGTTCCTGATACCCACGACACAAGACTCGATCTTAGTGTGGGTTCAGAACTATGTTTGTGACTGTTGGGTGTTATTTATTTATTAGGGCTGCAATAAAAGTAAAAGATTTTTTATACATTAATCTATTTCAATAAACATGTTGCTGAATAGTTTACTCGAACAAAGTATTCATGGACAGGCATTACGTAAAACCGAAAATGTAGGTAGATATTATTAAATTAAATTGCATTTCAACTAAATATTTACGAGAGCAGTAATTTTTCAAGCTTGACAGGCCTCCGAGGTGCGTTGAGGCCTACTTTACCCTGGATTTGATCGCTTACTAGGTTTAAACTGGCCTTTTTATAACTAGATATTTATTCTAGTAACTTGCAAATATGATGCAATTACTCTGTCATCTTTTGTTTATGCTCGGCGGGGAACACAAATTATTAGGTATCTTTTGAATAGATTTTTTCACATGCTACGGTTTTAACAGGCAATAATAAATGTTGGCTCAGTAAGAATATTTGTCAGGTTAATTTTATCCTATTTCGACCTCTAGAAATGAAATTAAACTAAATGTATTTATTGGTCATGTAGGCAATTAAAGAGCTCCTATGACAAGTCAATACACATAGCACTGAATTTCTATATCTATATATATAAAAATGAAACCCGTTTCGCGTTGTCACGGCATCACGTGTGAACTGCTGAACCGATTTCGATAATTCTTTTTTTTAAATGTTTGTGGAAGTCCAAAGATGGTTCTTACGGCGAGAAAATTTCGAATAATTGCCGGAAAAACCCTAAAAACAGCCCTTTTCTTTTTCCGATACAAACGTTTTCTAACTAAAACGTAGAGTCAATTTGAGCTTTATTGCTATTGTATAAAGTTCATATTAAATAACAACATGCAATCACTGTTGTTTTAACAATGTAAGTATGTTCCTAACGTCAAAGAGTCAATTTGCACTTTATTACCGCTATACAAAGTTCTAATACAATCATATCTATCAAAGCAGTGTGTGTGATTTTCCCATACAAAATGTTCATGGATTTCTAACTGTCATTCAATTTTCACCCTGTCGATATGGTAAACACTTCCCTCAAATTAAAGAACGTATTTAAATAAAGGTTTCGAATCGAAAACATATTATATCCACAATATTCTATTGATGGCGTATTTTAGATTTTATAGATGTATAATATTGACAGTAGTGAAAATGGATTGACATTTTAATTGTTTGTAATTGTTTATGCATGCGCTCAGAAATTTATTTTGTATAAACTAAGGAGAATATATCAAGGTACATTAATATAGGACAATGAAATAAATAATGTTCACACGTAATGGTGGATTTACATGTTGGCTGAGGCTGGGCCAACGTCTACCAACTCCAAGCTATTAACTATGAAAAACATCTTGCAATTGTTATGTACCCCTAATAAATGATAAACTTAATTAATTACTTTCTCCATTATGTTATATTCTTTCTCCATTATGTTATATTCAATTTGATCACTTTTAAAATTACTTTATTATTTATTACTTAATTTAAATTTAAATTCATCACTTAATTTCAAATTCAGTCTTAATTATTTTTAATATATTTTGTCATTGTATAATTATTTAAATTTGCATCCTGTGGTCTCCTATAATAGAAGATCACGTCGAAATGTAAACCACAACAATGCTATACCATTGTCTTCATTATATGTCGTGTATCCTTCCTTGGAGGTCCTCAATTTTAAAAAATAAAATGTAAATAAAATAAAACATAAGACCAGCCGAGCCAAACACTCCGTTTACACGCTGGCGTTGTTGGAGGCTGGCTGAGGTTGGCCAAGCGTGTAAATGCAGCATAAGAAGCGTAGACAGATAATACTAGAAGTTATAATTACTCCTTTTCAAGATCGAATGCCATTTTTATCACGAAGTTTTACAGTGGCCTATCATTCGCTATAATTCGCTGATAGAAATGTACATCGTATCGGAGTGAGATAGGTTATATTATAAATAAATGGGGTAAAAAAAGGGTTGAAATGTTATGTCTAAGAAAATCGAAACCACTGAAGTTACGTCTATGAAATTTTATATTTTAACTCTTTATTAACAACAAAAAGTAATGGCGTGCAATATTTTTTGGAAAAAACAGCATTTTGGTGCTGAAATAAGGGAAGGAATATTGGATGGGCAATATAAAACGCTAAAGTTTTTAATGTCAAAAATTCATAAGGCAATCTTTATATGTATATGTATATGGAGAGAAGGGACATAAAGTAAAATAGAATGGAAGGTACGGGAGAGGGCTGGGATAGCTGTCAGATTTGTTAGAACGAAATGTAAATGCACGTTATAAAACGGGATGGATAATAAAGAGAAGGGACGGGACAGATTGGGAAGAGACTGAACAGGCGGATGAGACGGGATTGAGCCAGACAGTAGGATAGCTACGTCAAGTTTAGGTTTACAAGAGTTTATACGAAAAACAACATGTATTTGGTGTGGAGTGGAATCAAAAAATATATGCACCCAGGCGAAGCTGGGTCGGGCCGCTAGTACAAAATATTTTCCTTACTTAGTAGGTATTACTTATTTTAATTTCTTATTGGAATTGTATTTAAAGTATTAGTTACTACATTATAGAAATTTGTTTTTCAAAGAAATAGATAATTTACGTTAATCAAATTAATTAATAGAGTATACAGTAGTCTTTAGACCATGTAATGTTATGAGTTACGTTTTTAGGACGAGAGAAACATTTTCAAGCTCCCGTTATGACACGCAAGAAGTGGCCACAGGGAAATGTCAGTGTCACCGGCTTTTCAGCTAGGTTATGAAATGCTAAACTGGCACACGTACTAAAACACTAGTTTGAACGTCACAGAAACTAATACTAAAGATTGAGAATTGGAAGGAGATCTAGGATCAAAACATCATTAGTATTCAACAATAGCTCACATTTGCATTTGTGTACCGCAGTAATGGTACCAATGGCTTACAAACTCAAAACAACGTTCATACCGACATGCTGTCAAATTGACGAATGCGTGACCCTGCCCTTAGCCTACGGGAACTTCTGGTGCACTGTTTTGTGTAACACTTATTCCACACATTTCTGTGCTGAAATATCTTTACGCTATTACAGGGCTTGGAACTAAGTTGGTGCAATGCATTCATGTCATTTGACTATTAATATAACTTTATATACAGTGTAAGAAGTGGTGATTTTTACGCCACTGCATAGCTGAATATGAGGTATTTACGTTTAACTAATATTTGATAGATAGTATGAGGTGGCCTGTTGGTAAACGGACTAGACGCGGCTGCCAACATGTACACGGTGGTCGCGGGTTCTATTCCCAGGGCACACCTCTGACTTTTCGGAGTCATGTGTGTATTGATAGTCAATTACCACGCACTAAAACGGTGAAGGAAAACATCGTGTGGAAACCTGCATACCATAGCAATTTATAAAATTTCTATGGTATGTAAGTCCGCCAACCCGCACTAGGCCAGCGTGGTGGACTATATGGCCTAACCACTCTCAATCGTTCTCTCGATTCAGAGGGGGCCCGTGCCCTACACTGGGACGTATATGGGCTGATGATAACATTTGATATAAAAAAATGTAAAGGCCTTTTTTGAGTAGCTGGATAGTATACCAATATAGTAGCAATTCGCATTGAAGCTTATATACAGCTTATAAACGTAGAGCAACAATTAGTAGACACCACATGTATCTTGAAAGAATTTCCAGTAGTGCTCAAACCAGAACTAAGAAAAATCCTAAATATATATCTAATGATTAAATATTACAGACACACACATATAAACACATGCATATTTTTTACATAATATTAATAATATATACAAGTGTCATTTAATTATATATTAAATTGATACGCCACCAATAAAATTACATGACATTATATGTAGGTGTATACAGCATTAAAATTTATGTTATTATAACAAAACAAAAGCATCCTTAATATAAAACAAAATAAAGTAGAAAATAAAAAATCTTATAATTATTATCTAGTCATAAGTATCAAATACGAAAAATACTTGTCAGCTTCACAATCCCCTACATCGGAAAAGAATTTAAAAAGACCTCACGAATATTAAGCTCAGTGCTAAAATCAAACCTGGAGTATATTATTTTGCAGCGAAGATCTTAAACAACCACTTTCTGGAGGTTGTCCTTATTAAGACATAACATTTTACGTCATAGTATGGCGAGCGCAGTAGAATGCCAGGCATTGCTTTGTAATCCATGGTGTTGTTTGGTTTTGCTACCGTCAATGAACGGTCTTATAGCTTACATTCAGGCGAATGGCTAACTCCTCTCGCCATTCAATGCGATAGAAAAAACTATGTTTTTTTTTTACAATGCCTTTAACGATGAGATTGAGTTTCGACAACCAACCCACACGGAAATATTTAAAGTTAAACTGAGAGGGATGAAAAAAATTTATTGCTGTGCAAAAGTACTGCAACAGATTGCATCAATGGACTGAATGCAAAATGCGCACCGTTATTAGTCAAAATTAGCTTGCTGCGTAAAAAGAGTACAATTATTATAAATATTCCGCTATAACTCAAGCCTTTGAAATCCTTCGAATATAATACTTAAATATAGCGAAGGTCCCTGGGCAGAAGCCATCGTTCATGCAACGAGATTATTCCATGAACTTCACCTGGGCATCATTACACCGCGACGCTCGCAATCAATCGCCCGCCATAATTAAACCGGGACTAATCCTGTTTTATTTTTATAATTTAAACAATTTAGACGTATTCTTTACGGTAGTAAGCAAATTTAAAATCATTTAGTTTTGTACGGTGAATTCAATTTTTAAAATATTTTATTTTAAATTGTAAAAAAGTACCTATACCTTACTTGCGTGTAGATTGCACATTTCAAGGAATAGTTCCTTGTTAAACATTCCCGTCAGATATGAATATTAATTTATACAAATCATATGTATATATTGAGAATTATTAACGTGCTTATATTAATAGGGTATTTAGCAATAAATACAGTAATATTGGCTGCGTCCGTGTTTCACTTAGTAAATACGCGCTTACAAGGCTCACGTTGATAAATGTCTCCGGGAGCGGCGCACGGTTTACCCGGGGGCTCGTGCAAAATAATTAAAACTACTTAACATTCAAACAGAAAGTACGGAGAGCGGCAGACGGCAGCCAGTTTGCGGCTCATTTAGCGAGGAGGCCGGTCGAGCAGCCACTGACGACCATTACTCTCTCACTCGATTGATATATACCCTCTGGACATGCGAGCGGTGACACGTCACTCCGCTGCGCGCCGGCCGACGCTCCACGCTCGTGCACATGCTACTGCAAGCTTATTACTCCTCTTTATAAATAAGCGAGTAAACAACCACTATGCGGTAATAAATATCGCGTCCACCTCTAACATCTCCCGTGACTATAAATCGGACACTTCTTTTATTGCGCTGCGTCTGCTCCAATTGATATTAACTCGTAATTGCTGATAAATGACTGGTAATAAACTCGGTTGATAAGTGAACTTGCTAATAATCTACCAACAACCGAATGTTGTGGTACACCATAAACTTAAAACGGTCAGCAGTAATTTAATTACGGTTTTGGCGTTCATTACATCCGATACGTTCATGGAGATGTTAATAAAATAGTCGAATCTTTAATGTCGAAAATAAAATGTTAATGTCGAGAGTTATTTCCTCAGTTCTTATTTATGAAAATGTAACAAGCGAAACTAATTTCCTTTCTGTCGAGATACGAGATGTTTGTTCAGACAATAACGTAGTAATTTAAATGTTAGTTACGCACAACTGAAATGGTCTGGTCCATAAACAAGAGGCCACCTCTATAGGAAACGTTAATTGAATAACTCGATGTCAGATTAAACACAAATATTTACACGAGGACAAAGGCAGACAAATAAAAGTTTCACCTTTTACAAGCAATTTGAGGTTATTTATCATAGCGGATGCTTGTTCGACGCGATCCGCTTCGATTTTGGTATAGCTTCTTTACACGGGAGCCATTATAAGTATCAATTTCATATCATAGATCATAAACGCATTTATTGTTTGTTGGAGACCGGAGGCCGGGTTGCGGGGGGTCCTGTCAGGTGAGCCACTCTGTGCATTGTTAACTTTTATTGTCATGCGTAGGTCACAAGATTCGTAGAGCTCTCCAAACACATCGGAACATAAATATTGGACAGAATAATGTTCCGTTTCGGATCCATAAGTATTTATGTGAAGAGTAGGAATGTATCTAAATCACGTACATGGAAGTCAGTGTGGCCTAATCTTCATTTTATTATAATCGTAAATTTCAATTTGATTTTAATAACTTATTTACTTTTTGTTGTGTCAGCCGTAGTTGAAAATTAATCTTGATAATCTCATCGAAGTACTCGGAAATCATTTTCTCCTTTCAAAACATACCTTTATATGGACATTAATTTTAAGCACTTCAATATATTTCGAAAATGTTTCGACACGTGTAAGTGTATATAAAAAGACATAAAATACTTTCAACTATATATTTTTTATATCTATTGGATCTACAACTGAAGGCAATTTTTTTTTTTATTGCAATGAATGACGATACGAGCAAGCCGTTCGCCTGATGGTAAGCGATACGACCGCTCATGAACAGTAGCAATATTCCACTGCGCTCGCCATCCTGAGACATAAGATATTAAGCCTCAATATGTCCAGTAGTTACTCTGGATACAATGTCCTTCAATCCGAAACACAACAGTGCATTAACGCAGTGTTGTTTCACGGGAGAAATAGACATTGCGGTGGTACCTACCCAGATGGCCTCTCACATATGAGAGACCTACCACCAGTTTGACACTACTCATCTAGACATATTAGTATGTTAATTTATTTATTCCATCGTGTAATCCAAATTTCACACATTCACACGTGCCACGGTGTATAACCTAATGCTAATCATATAATTTACACAGCAGTAAACAAAGGCATAATGAGTGACTTTCACGAGGTTCTAGTCGAATCAATTGTTTTACTCGTCTCCTCCACTCTTACCACTAACTACTTCCGAAACGACGCACTCAGCCGTGTAATAAAATGTTAATAAAGTGCGTAAATCAAGATAACGTCAATAGTTAAGAGTTCGACACAACGAAATAGTCTCAAGCGAGGTGAAGAAATTACCTCACGTACGCTCCGAACATAACTCTTGGTAGCTTTACCCTAAATGCCACCTTCCGTCGCACACCAGTATGAAAATTTGATTTTCGTTTAATTTGTAAATTGGTATACATGTTTACATCGGTAGTTTAGTGATGATTAACTACGCCAAACTTGTATTTAGTAATATTTATTTATTGTAATATGTAATAAATTGGTAGCGGCTAACAAAAATATATTTAGATACTTGCAATGCAATTACTGAAGAGCTGATTGGTAAATCGGTAAAACGTATTTTTATGATGTAGGCATTCTGGTGTGACGTAAGTTCGAAAGTAGGACAGGACAACTTTAGCTCAGGATTGGTTGCAAAAATCAGAATACTGTCTTGAAGAGCAGGTTAAACTGCCACACTATTCACGTGTTGCAATTTGTCAATACCAACAACCGTAAAGCCCTGTTGAATAAATCATACAGAAATATTACCACAATTACAAGCAATATTCTAAAAGATGGCAACATATAATGACGTCATACACACCTCAAACTGAAATGCAAGTAAGCCGTTCGAGCAAAACAACGCTAAAACACATCAACAATAAATAAAGTTATTATTACATTAGCACGGACATCGGGCAGTGCCACACACGAACAATTTGAGTCGGTATTAAAAACATCATTTATGTAACCGACACAGGAACGTGGCGCCTAACGCCTCTCCGCGACGCTTGACTGCGTCTAATGCGATTCGATGCGGGACTTTACTATCCAATATTATCCAATTTCATAAACCACACCTCTGGATAGGTCCTAATTGTACGTATTTCTCCGATATAGTATGTGCTATCCACATCCAATCTGCTGCTTATACGAAGCTGCTTTGCTATTCAAATCTTTATGATTGTACACAAAATTTATTTTCATATGTATTTTACGTCATATATTTATTTTTATATGCCATCATGAGTGATGTTAAAAAACTAAATCAGGTTATGGCCGCATGAAGCTGAAATATAAAGAAAAAAACCACAAGCCACTCATTCTTTCTCATCAAATTAGGAGTTATATTTTGTTACAATATGAATAGTGAAACGAGCTTCCCATTCACCTAATGATAAGCAATACGACTGCTCATGGACAACAGTAAAACCAAACAATACCATCAATTACAAAGCAATGCCTAGCATCCTGAGACATAACATTTTATGCCTCAATATGTCCAATACTCTGGCTACAATGCTCTTTTCAAATCGGAATATAATCGTGCTTTTACGAGTACACTACTGTTTTGCGGGAGAAATAGACATTGCGGTGGAACCTACTCAGCCGACCTCTCACGTATGAGAGACGTACCACCAGTGAATTTTCTAGGTAAGTTTAATATAACAAAAATATTCTTAAAATAATCAATTTCAATGTTAAGTAGGTTCGAGATTAAACAATCACTACACTTCGAAGTAAACATAAACTCATCAACACCCTCTATACATCGCTCCTAAACGAATTATGTTCAGAAGTGTCTCGTAAATAACTCTTCTGCAAACAAAATGCAAGAGAAGTTATTACTCACATAAATTGTAGGGGAATGTTGTTTGACTAATCGAACATTAATTTAGAGACTATCATTACGTTGTTAATATGTTCGAAATATTTATAATGAAATGAAATGAAATGAAATGAAATGAAATGAAATGAAATGAAATGAAATGAAATGTATTTATTGATCACGTAGGCAATTAAGGAGCTCTTATGACAAGTCAATACACATAGAACTTAATCTCTATTTACAATATATTTCCTATGCTTATTATTACTTATTTTAATTTCTTGCTTTTATCAATTTATTTATTAATTTTATTTATTTTTAAATTAATTTTATTTTTATTTATAATTTATGATTAGTTTTTTAATTTATTTAGTTTTTATTCATATTTTATTTAAAGTATTAGTTTTTACTTTATAGTAATTTATTTGTCAAAGAAATACATTATTTACGTTAGTCAAATTAAATTATATTATTTGTGGACCATAAATATTACAACGGTGCGTAGCGGTTTATAGTTACCACCGGATCCAACGCGGCCCTTCCTGAGAAGACCCGGCGAAACAAACTCAGTGGGCTTACACTACCACTGGAACTACGCGACGCGACCCAGTCCTGAGTATATCCAGCGACTAAGACTCAGTGGGCTTGTTTTGGGTCCAACTTAAGACAACGACCATAAGTATTTCCGATACGTCCCGTATGTTTAGGCTTACTGCCGGATCCAACGCGGCCCTGACTGAGAAGACCCGGCGAACAAACTCAGCGGGCTTTACTTTACCACTGGATACTACGCGGCGCGACCCATTTCTGAGTAGATCCAGCGAGTCAAACTCAGTGGGCTTGGTTTTGGTCAATTTACTAAAATAAGTATTTGTGACTTGTCTTACAAGGATTTGCCATATTAATTATTATTTTTATATGATTTTTTCGATCGGTCGTCATATAATTTAATTGATTTATTTGATTGTATATAGCTTAATTTTTGAGTTCACAATTTTAGATATTTTTAATTATTTAAATTAGGTGGTGTAATAAGCGAATAGTTCAGGGCCCCAGGAGGTCGCAATGTGCAAGAGAACACCTAATCCCAGGCTTTTTATCCTCAATATATTCCTTAATATTATAATAACCCCTAGTCATAAGTTTGTTTTTAATATGGACCCTAAATAGTTTGTCCGGTAGCTGCGTTATCCTATTGGGAAGTTTATTATAAAATTTAATACAACTACCCAAGAAAGATTTTTTTGACTTTTCTAGTCTAAACGAGGGTATTGCTAGTTTATTTTTATTCCGCGTATTAATGGTGTGGGTGTCACTGACCTTATAAAACTTATTAATATTTTTACGAACGTGCATTATATTCTGAAAGATGTATTCAGATGACACGGTTAGTATATTGCTTTCTTTAAAAACAGATCGCAAAGAATCGCGGCTTCCTAGATTATAAATAGCACGGACTGCTCTTTTTTGTAAGATGAATATCGATTCGATATCAGCCGCTGATCCCCATAAAATAATGCCGTATGACATTATACTATGAAAATAAGCAAAATATACCAATCTAGCCGTTGCAACGTCAGTTAGTTGTCTTATTTTTCGGACCGCGAACGCTGCGCTGCTAAGTTTAGCTGATAATCTCTCAATTTGTGGACCCCATTGTAATTTTTTATCTAGAGTGATCCCTAAAAAAATTGTGGAATTAGCTAAATTTAGAATTTCTGAATTTAATTCGATACGCGTGTTTACGCTTGTCACGTTCGGTAAAGCAAAACGGACGCATTTAGTCTTACTAGCATTTAATAGTAGATTATTAGCAGAAAACCAATCCGAAATTAAATTAAGAATATTGTTAGGTGTATCTAGATTATCGTCTTTCCGATTAACTTTAAATATTATAGAGGTGTCGTCAGCGAATAAAACTATGTCTGACCACTTCTGAACCATGCAAGGAAGATCATTTATGTAGACTAAGAATAAAAAGGGGCCCAGAATGGAGCCCTGCGGAACCCCAATTTTAACTTTTGATCCTACCGAAGTGAGCCCGTCCAAAGAAACCTTTTGTTCACGACCCGACAAGTAAGACATTACGAGATCAAGTGACGTATCACTGATTCCGTAGTACCTTAGCTTCATAATAAGTGTTTGGTGGTCAACACAGTCGAAAGCCTTGGAGAGATCACAAAAAACTCCTAGAGCATCTTGAGATGCCTCCCAGGCTTCTAAAACCGACGTGATTAGTGATGTCCCGGCATCTTGAGTTGAGCGACCCTTTGTGAAACCAAATTGATTCCTATGTATTAACTTATTTTCATCAAAATGTGCTAGCATTTGATTAAGTAAAAGCTTTTCGAAGATTTTGCTAAGAGCCGGTAGTACAGAAATGGGTCTATAATTCGACGGATTGTTCGAACATCCTGACTTAAAAATGGGTACGACTTTACTAATTTTCATTAAGTCGGGAAAGATACCGTCACTTAGGCAGGAATTAAAAATAGTAGCTAATAACGGTGCAATGTTAACAATAATAGCTTCTATAGCTTTAACAGACAGTCCCCATATATCTTCTGTAGTTTTTATTTTAATTTGCTTGAAAGCCTTTATTATTTGACAACTGGTTACCTTTTGAAAGTTAAACTTAGACATATTTCCAGGAACATTTTCCTTTAAAAAAGATTCCGCTAAATCTACTGATGAATCTAAATGTTTAGTTAAGTCTAATGGTATGTTAGTGAAAAAATTATCAAGATAATTGGCAATAGTAGATTTATCTGAAATAAGGTCGTCATTTATGCGGAGAGCAATTTTGTTGTCATTTTTTTTATTTTTCCCAGTAATGATAATGATATGGTAATATACAAAATATTTTCAAGGTTTAGCTTAAACGGCAAGCTTAAGGATTCATTTATGTATATCATCTTGACAGTCATATTATACAAATACAAATATTATCATTTGTTTAATTTTCCCGATCGTATGAGATTTCTACGAAAAAAATTTATAGGGCGAAGGATGAAATAAGGCTTTTCTATCTTCAAAAATCTGTTATTCAACCTGGATATTTATCCATACTGTTTCATGTGTATTAAAATATTACCTGCGGCGTCATTCCAAAATTAAATTGTGAGTAAAAATTAGACCTTACAAATTATCTACGATAAACAAGTCAAGATTTTAGTATAAATAGTAACATATATAATACTTATATGGAACCGTTCACATAACGCTAAGTCCACATTCGCCTATTATTAATCTCCTCTAACCTGTTACGCATTAGTTCCGAAAGAATATTCAGCGCAGTATGACATAAGTTCGGTTGCAATTTGAACCTTAATGACCTGCATAGCACAACATTGTTAGCAAACAATGGATATTTAACTGAATTACTTCATCAAATTTAGCACTCCACTTTCGTACATATGGTTTATGACCTGGCCTAATTTGCACAAGGGTTTTGAACATATTATATATACATGTGTATGTATGTATGTATACCCATACATGTCCCACTGTAGGGCACAGGCCTTCTCTACAATCGACAGCAAGATTGAGGGTGGTTAGACCGTATAGTCCACCACGCCGGTCTAGTGCGGGTTGGTGGACTTTACGTACCATAGAAAACGCTACGGTCTGCAGATTTGTTCACGATGTTTCACTTCACCGTTATAGTGCGTGGTGATTGGCTATCACTACACACATTAGTCTGAAAAGTCCGACGTTTGCTCTGGGATTCAAACCCGCGACCACCGTGTACGCGTTGACAGCCGCGCCTTGTCTGTTTACCAACAGGCCACTACGCATTTGAACAGATTATTGCGCGCTTTTTCCTAATATTTAGAGTAATGTGTATTTACTAATACCCCTGTATTTTCCTGAATTCAGTGTTTCACGAAAAAATCCAAATAAATAATTTATTGTATTATGCAACTTCTTTAAGCACCGTGACGCATACATATTCTTTTTTTGTTTTGTGGTGTTCTGCGCAGTTAATTTTCTAGGTGGTGTTAGTTGACTTACCTAGCTAACAATTTTTATTGAACAAGAAATAGTTAATAATAACATTACATAGATAGACTCACATATGAGTACGTAGAGATAAAAACGGTTTAAAACTGAAACCGTGTGGTCCACGCCTTACTTCGCACATAGGCAGCATTAAAACTCGCAGCAACAACAACAAAATCACCAATTTATATTTATTGTGATGCTTTCTAAAGCCTAAAGCATTTAAGTGGGTATTATCTGATAAATTATTTATTTAGATAAAACACGCGTGTGTAATATAAGAAAACGCGGCTGTAAAAGTCGGAGACAATCAAATGTTAAGCATCAATAAAAGTCTGATCATCGATATAGTTTCAAATGTAATCTTTTAAATTTTAAAACACGCTTATCTTTTTATTTAAGCACTTTATATGAATGTACCCATTAAATCACTCATGAATTTAAAACATTTTATGGTCACTTCGTAGTGAAAACAATATAAATGTATTTTATGTCAACATTGATTTATATTTTATAGGTGAGATGTGATTTATTATGGACCGAGTTAATACAATCTTGGAACTTTTGCGCCAGCTAGTTGTCATCCTGAGCATCGACCGAGCTGTCATCTCGAAATAAGAGCTATCTTCTCTCTTAAATTATTTAAATAAACTTTCATCGCTCTTTGTTTATCTACCAATGGTGTTTACATTATTTATTTTAAATGATAAATTCAACTAATTGTAAAAATATATACATATATGGTTGGACTAATTTGTATACTGCGAGATCAATCAGTTTTCACCGCAAGATAAAAATATATGATTTTATAAACTTTTAATAAACCTGAAGAGTTGTTTAAAAATAAAAGAGCGTTGATATGATCTTGTGACGCGACAGCGTCTTGACTGTTTTATTAATTACAAAAACCGGCAAAACGGCTAATCAGTTTAATGTAATGGGCTAGAAGATGACTGGTACGTAACAGGCGACTTCTTCGCATGTACACACATTCATACAATAACTTGATTATAATAAATGTTTATGAAATAGATGTATTCAATGGAGAGCGACATTTCGCATTAGTAATATGTTTCATAAATTTATAGCCTGATAAAAATTAAAATTACATGTTATTTACGATTTATGTCAAAATATTGGCTCAGTTAAGATACGGTTATTTATAATACCTACTAAATTAGTTCAAACTGGTGGTAGGTCTCTCATATGTGAGAGGCCATCTGGGTAGGTACCACCGCAATGTCTATTTCTCCCGTGAAACAACACTGCTTAAATGCACTGTTGTGTTTCGGATTGAAGGACGTTGTAGCCAGAGCAACTACTGGACATATTGAGACTTAACATCTTATATCTCAGGATGGCGAGCGCAGTGGAATGTTGCTACTGTTATGAGCGGTCGTATCGCTTACCATCAGGCGAACGGCTTGCTCGTCACGCCATACAAAGCAATAAAAAAAAAATTGTTTTTAGTTGCGGTTAAGCTGATATTTATTATTTCATACATCGTCTGGTAAGTTTAAAATAAATTACATTATAAGTTGTGAATTTGTTTTTGCTTTTGATAGTTTTTTTATTTTTTTATTCCAATGAATGGCGAGACGAGCATGCCGTTTGCCTGATGAAAAGCAATACGACAGCTCATAAACAGTAGCAGAACCAAACAACACCTCGAATCACAAAGCAATGCTTGGCATTCCACTGCGCTCGCCATTCTGAGACATAGATGCTAAGTCTCAATATGTCCAGTAGTTGCTCTGTCTACAATGTCCTTCAATCCGAAACACACTAGTTTGTCCAAAAGGTCATCGCTGAAATGATTAAGCCATCTTTATAATTCATAATGATGTACATTCTTAATTTATTCTTAATTTTACTTTTTCGTTTTATTCTTCGTATTACTTTTTATTATTATTGGTATTGTTTCTCTTTTAATTGCCTTTATTTATGTCTGTGAATTATGATAGTAGTGACAGTGAGTTCCTCTCTGCATGCAGTGATGATAGTTTCGTTAGTGTTCCATCACTTGCAGATAACCTCGCATCTCAGTTCTCCGATGTCCCAAGGAATTTTAATGTTGTCCATATCAATGCCCAGAGTATTCCGGCCCATTTCCCAGATATGTTGGCTAGTTTTGACTGTACTCATATACATGCTATCCTTGTTTCTGAATCTTGGTTAAAACCATGTCTTTCCTCTTCCGCTTATTCACTCCCGGGTTTCCACCTTATCAGGAATGATCGCACGGCACGCGGTGGAGGCGGGGTTGCTATATATCTCCGAAGTCAATTCCGATATACTATAGTTAGTGTATCTCCACAGCCCCCGCCATCTGACGCTGGTGAGCATCTTTTCTTAGAGGTGGAATTCTCGCTAAAAAAAAGTCCTACTCGGTGTTTATTATTGTCCCTCGCTCCATATTGACTTCTTTTCTTCTCTAGAAATTATCCTTGAAAATCTTGTTCCTATGTACAGTCAAACCATAATTATGGGTGATTTCAATACCTGTCTCCTTAAGAACGACCGTCGTTCAACTTCCCTTATTAATACTGTTAAATCCTGTAACCTCTCCGTTCTTCCACTCTCGGCATCCCATCACCCTCCCAACTGTTCACCTTCCCTCTTAGATCTTATTTTTGTTTCCTCCTTAAATCATGTGGCTAAACATGGACAATGTCCCGCCGACGCCTTTTCTGCCCATGATTTACTATTCCTTTCTTTTCGTCTCCGTCCCCCTAAAGTCCTACCCAAAATCCTCCTGCAACGAAATTTTCGGGGGATGAATCTTGATGATCTTCGCATGGATGCCGACAATATTGACTGGAGTTCGCTGCTACTTGCTAGTTCTATTGATGATAAAGTTAATATTTTTACCAGTAAAGTGATCGATCTTTTCGATAAACATGCTCCTGTCCGGCCTGTAAAATTAAAACATCTACCATCTCCTTGGCTTACAACCGAGATAAAAGAGCTGATCTCTAAAAAAGCGTCGGCCAAGTCCAGGTACAATCGTAGACCCAATGAGTTAAATTGGCAGAAGTATGTCTCAGTCCGCAATCATTGCAGTAAGGTGTGTAGGAATGCTCAACGCCAATATATCCATAACTCTGTCGAAAACGGAGACCCTGCTAAGGTTTGGAAATTTCTCAAAACAATGGGAGTGGGTAAGTCCAAACAAGACTCCTTTTGTAAGTCCATTGATTTAAATTCCTTAAATAATCATTTTTCTTCATCGTCTTTTCTTGATAAGGCGATAAAAGATAACACTATTAAGCTCCTTTCGACCCTCAAGACTCCCGATTGTTCTGCTTTCGTCATTAAACAACTTGCTGCTTGTGATGTTAGAAAGACCATTGCGCTCATTTCGTCTAATGCGACGGGAAACGACTGTGTCAGCCGTAATATGATTCTCCCTATCCTTGACGAAATCCTTCCCATCATCTCCCATATCCTCAATTATTCTATTTCCTCTGGTGTCTTTCCTGCTGCTTGAAAACAAGCACATATCATTCCAATCCCTAAAAAATCCAATGCAACCAATCTTACAGATTTCCGTCCCATCTCCATTCTTCCTTTCCTCTCCAAAGTCCTTGAACGTCTAATCCATACCCAGCTGAATGATTTCCTTTCCAAAAACAATCTCCTAAATCCTTTACAATCGGGATTTCGTCCTGGACATAGCACGACGACCACACTGACTCATATTGCGGATGGCATCAGGTCGGGCATGGAGGAGGGCAAGCTGACTGTCTTAGCATTGCTGGACTTCAGCAATGCCTTCAACACCATCGATTACGATTTATTACTTGGCGTAATGGGTTCTCTCAACATATCTCCAACGGCAGTTGATTGGTTTCGTAGTTACCTGTATGGTCGCCAGCAACGCATCACTTTTGAGGAAAGCTTTTCTTCTTGGTGCTCTGTTTCTGCTGGCGTACCTCAGGGCGGCGTACTATCTCCTTTACTTTTCGCTGTCTTTATTAATTCCATTACTATTAATCTTCGCTCATCCTACCACCTTTATGCCGACGATCTGCAAATTTATACTCGGGCACCCTTGGACAAGATGGTCGACGCAATAAGATCAATCAACAACGACATCCAACATATTTGTCACTGGAGTAATGCCTATGGATTGAAAGTAAATCCTTCCAAAACCCAAGTCATTGTTGTCGGCAGCCCCAGGATGATATGAAAACTTGCTTGGGACAAGCTACCGTCTGTTTACTGTGATGGTATCATTGTACCATACAGTGACACGGTTAAGAACCTTGGCCTTTATATGGACAAGTGTTTCACCTGGGGTCCACAACTTCGGGAACTTAGCCGTAAGATTTTTGCTTCCGCTGGGTCTTTGCGAAGGTTACACAATTTTCTTCCCATCACAACGAAGATTTCGCTTGCGCAAACTCTCCTACTCCCCATCCTTGATTATGCCGATGTCAGCTATCTTGATCTCACCGAGGACCAACTTAATAAACTTGAGCGTCTTCAAAATTTCTGTATTAGATTTATATTTGGTCTACGCAAATATGATCATGTTTCCGAGTTTCGTGCTAAGCTCAAGTGGTTACCCATACGACTTCGTCGGAATGCTCATATTCTTCATTTTCTTTACAATATCTTGTTTAATCCTCTCACTCCTACATATCTTAAAGAACGTTTTCTATTTCTCTATGAGACACATTCGAAGTCCTTGAGGTCGTCGGAGAACCTGAAGTTGAGAATGCCAGTGCATACCACGAAGTTCATGGATCAGTCGTTTACAGTCCAAGCTGTTCGACTGTGGAATGCACTACCTGTTAAAGTGAGACAGGCTCAAACACTAACTGCATTCAAAAAAATGGTCAAAGATCACTACCTTTCTCTCTGAACAGCCAAAATAAAAAGTATAATTCCTTGCATTTGAACCTAAAAGTAATTTATAGTATATTTATTTATGTATGTAAATATATCTGTAGAAATATATATATATATATTTATATTTATAATAGGTGTATGTATATATCATATATTTATAATTATGTATCATATATTGTGTATATACTAATTATAAATAATTCGTCTATTAATATTTTATTGGAGCTTGTATCCTTTTTTTTTCTAGACTGCCCTCTCATCTTTTCTTTTTTTTCTGTCCATCCAAAGGTTGTCTGTAAGAAATCGCCTAGAGCGATAAGACCGCCATCTGTACTTTTTTTTTCATTTGTAATATATTTAAGTGTTTATCCTTTTTTGTGCAGTTAAGAATAAAATAAATAAATAAATAAATACATACATTTTAATAAAATCCTAATGAGACTATAACATACATAAGAGGGACTTTATTTTTATTTTTTTTATTTATTTTTAGATCTATAATTTAAACCATGAACCCAAAAATATTAAACAAGTAATTTAACAGTTTACTTTTAAATTTAAATTAAATTCGTAAATACGCTGCAAAAAATATATACGCTCAAATTATCGTCATTTGTTGAAGTATTTATATTATAGTAGAAATAACATGACACTACAGAAGGAAGTAATCCAATACAAACGGCGGTTTCGTGGAAACTTTATGATAAAAACAATCATCTTGTCAGATTGTAATTTTACGTTTATATTTTAAAGTTATTTTCATCATACATCTTTATTTATTGCAACTGTTATAAGGTTACCAGCGCTATTTTACTACAAAATATAAACTTCAGCTTTAGAAATTCCCAACTGAAATAACAATCAAAATCTATTCATAAAGATTTACATCCTCCCCGACACAATGAGTAGAATGGTTGTATTTACATATACTGGCTATATTCACTCATATCCCGCGACTTAAATCTAAACATAAGCTTCTAAGCACCCGAAGAGTGAGCGCAGAGATGCTCCGTTGTTCAACTGATATCACATAAAAGAGATTACCACCTTTATTTAAAGGCTGTACGCCGACATTCCTATCTCGTAGTTTCTTCTAAGATATGGGTATCCATTCGGTGAGCTGGCGTTTCAATTATTTGACGTATACGCGAATTAGTTGTTATCAGATGTAATAAAATGCAAGCATGTCCGGGCGGCCGGCTAGCGCGATGGAGCGTGATATCTCGCGATGCCGCGCCGCCCGCCGCCGCCGCGGACGCTGGGTGGCCGCTACTTGTCTTACGATAAACTTTATCTTTACAATCGATCCCTCCGATAAAAATAAAAACACCGATGCCTTTAGATGTCGAATGCTTGACGCGCTGCGAAGCAATAACGTTTCGAATTTTATCTGAGCGGCTATCCACATTTGCATCTGTATAGAACCTAATACATTTTGTTAGCATATTATTAGCATTCCAGCGCCACTTATGTATTCATCTGTAAAACCTATAAGATTAAACCACTTCTGTGATACACCTGGTGACCCAATGTAAACATCCTATAAATAAAAAAATGAAGCACTGGTCAGAGAAATTACATTTATTTTACACTAGCGACCCAGTCCGGCTCCACCCTGGTTCAGATACACTTTATGATAATATTGTTGATCAGGAATAATTTAAGATTCCAACGGTGAAATATTTGTCAAATCGATCTGACAGTTTCAAAGCCAATTCAATCTGTATCAGCCCATATACGTCCCACTGCAGGGCACGGGCCTACTCTACAATCGAGAATACGATTGAGAGTGGTTAGGCCATATAGTCCACCACGCTGGCCTAGTGCGGGTTGGCGGACTTACATACCAAAGAAATTCTTATGAATTGCTATGGTATGCAGGTTTCCTCACGATGTTTTCCTTCACCGTTTTAGTGCGTGGTGATTGACTATCAATACACACATGACTCCGAAAAGTCAGAGGTGTGCCCTGGGATTCGAACCCGCGACCACCGTGAACATGTTGGCAGTCGCGTCTAGTCCGTTTACCAACAGGCCACCACGCACTTTTAAGCCAATTCAATACACACAAACAATCAAATCATACCTCTCCAAATACAATCACATTATTTTATTATTTGTGCAATATGTAAAACAATAAATATTTAAAACAAACTATTAAACTAGCTCCGAGACTTTACATTTGCAAAGTTACAAGTAAGTAGCAAGAGTTGCTGTAATGGATATTTGACAATGCCCAATTCTGTCGAGGCAGCGCCTATTAGTCAAACTCGTTTACGTAACAATTGCTGCTTTGTCAACAATCTGGACCCCACAACTGAACCCCTTTGCAAATTATTCATAAAGTATTAGTAGCAATGATTAAATTGCTGATAATTTCAAAATGAATACAGAATTAAATCAGTTATTGGACATATAGGTAATAAATTACAGCTTATGTTAAATCATTACAAAAGTTGTTACAATACGTTATATTCATATCATATGCTCGTCATATTATATACACCCGTGTGAAAAGTCTACAATGTAATATTACCTTCGTGACGTGAATAAATCCACCCGGCTCAATATTATGTTTATAATCACAAGCCACACTCGATGTCATTTGCTCAAAGTATTTCAATGTCGTGATTCAGTGAGGCTTAGGTAATGGCGCATTGTGAATGGAGGAGTTCGCGGGTGACACGGCGCTTGCGCTGATGTGTATGTGCTTGTCGGGTCAACGGTTGCGCCCGCGCATGCAAGACGCAAATGTCAAGGTTCGCATGTCGCGCACCATCAGTTAACCATGTTACCTCACCGGTAAATACACTAGTTTATGGTATGTACAAATACAAATATCAAATATTGGATCTCTATTTATAGCTTATATTATTGTATGAGTATTTCAACTTGATCTTTTATCGTGTTAGTCACTTAAAGGCAACAAAATAATAGACTATTGCATATTCATTTAATTGTTATTTACAATAAATGCACAATTGGATTATGATAATGCGAATAAATATATATCATTTGTAATTTACACGTTGTAATTGAATGTGTATGTCAAAGTTAATGTCTAAATATAATAACCCACTAAAATTAAATAATAACACGGATGCAGCAATGAGTCGTGAGCTCGTTTAAGTCTTTTGTTTCTACAGGCAAACTAACGGTTAGGATTACGTCCCAGTTTTATTTGGCACGTGTTTTTTATCGTCGTATCTGGGCCTTAAGACCTCTATTGTTAACATAAGAAAATTAAATGTCAATAGCAAACAGCTAAAGTGGATGGTTTATTCATAGACACGTAGCATTGTTCGCAATTTGCACCAGGGCCGCTCGTACCCGAGTTACTCAATGGGTTCGACAAGAATGAATGAAGCAATCTCGACGGCAGTAAACGTTATTTATATCGCTTCTCTTCCATAAATGACGTGGCCATTGAGGCGGTCGTTAAGGGGCAGCCGCGGCTTCTGTTCAACAATTAGGCAAAGCGCGCACAAAGCACGGAACGGTAACGTCCTTATCGCGCTCGGTAGTCGCCAATCGCGGCACAATCTCACGAAAACGCCATTCCGAGCTGCACCTGTCATAAACGCGCGTCCACCGACCCCGATGTAAGTTTCAATTAGCCACAAAATGGTACACTTTAACAGAGTTTAGATAAGTAAACAAACGTGATCCCCGGGCTATTTGGTTATGGCGGGCTCTCATCAATAACGCTTCGGAGGCGATTATATCGCAGACGCGTGTCTCGCGTAGAAGAACCTCCAACACCGTTATTAAACCCGCGATACTCATCGCCACACAGAGATCATTTAGTGATACGCTTTATATTAAATTACTCGGTCGTGCGTTGATAAACTATCACAGGTATTCTATTACCCAAAATGAGATAAACGCTGCCGGAGGTATTAACAGCTCAGCTATTATTTTTAACAATCTCACAAGTAAATCGTGATAGATAAAAAATATAATGCTCGAAGCCAAAAGTTTGCCATATGTTATAAAATCTGATATGTTATTGAGTATGTCCAGTCTCAAATGAAAATTTGATGCTGCGTTGAAAGACTGATTAATTTCATGCCTATTACTAACAAGCATAAATCAGTCTTCCTACAGTTATATTAAAACAAAAAATCTACTATTTTATTACCACTAAGAATATTTTTCAAGGTTTACAGAGTGAACGACATAAGCGTAAGCTAGATAAAAGATGGAGGAATTTTTCGAAGGTGTGTCTTACCTGGTCGTATTAAATATTTTCGTCTAATAAATAATCTTAGTACAAAATGGTGAAAAGCCTACCATAGTAACTCATGCGAGTCTATCGCTTGTTTTGGGAATAGGCCAAGCTGAATTCTCTCATTAGCCGAGTGATGGTCAATCTATTGTTTATACTGTCGTCATTTTAGAAAATAATTCTTTAGGTCTACATTCAATAAACCGCTAACTATTATACGTTATAATTAATTATATCTGTAAGTAGAAAGAAAGAAAAAGAAAGAAAACTCATTTATTAGCCACAAATAAAATGACGCACACACTCGTTTAACATAAATTTATATATATAGCTAACAACAAAAAGACAGTAAAAGGGAGTTTGTACGTCGCATAAATGTGACACGTAGGTGACCACTCAGCTTATTGTTGCACTGCGACGCGAGCCACAGCGCAACGCTGGTTTTCAGTGGTCACCTTGAGTGACATGCGAACGCCAGCTTACATACTAACATAAATTAAAACATATTGTATAATTAATGCTTAAAAAAATAACAATAAAAAAAAACAAGTCATAATAAAGGATTAATAACTAAAGAAACAAGTAAAATATAAAAATTAAAAATCTACTAACACAAACAGTACAACACATACAAAGAAAAAGCAAAAATAATATCTAATCTAGTTTATACAAGTATTGTAATAATTATGAAGTAATGTAATAAGTAAAGTAAGTATTGTAATAGTTCCTTGAGAACTAAAAAACAAGCCTTTGCATAATGCTCTGTCCCGCTTCCGCTCGCACTCAATGCGCAAATGCTATCAGTGATAGCATCTATAAATATGTCTAAGTCTAACCAGGGAGGCCGATAAACAGAGCCTATCAACAGCTTGCGAGAGTTTTTTTTTTTTTTTTTTTTTTTTTTATTGCATTGAATGGCGAGACGAGCAAGCCGTTCGCCTGATGGTAAGCGATACGACCGCTCATGAACAGTAGCAATATTCCACTGCGCTCGCCATCCTGAGACATAAGATGTTAAGTCTCAATATGTCCAGTAGTTGCTCTGGCTACAATGTCCTTCAAAAATCCAATGCAACTGTGGGTGGGAAGGATGGCAGGTAATACGGACATTGATTCCAGTTTTAATATAGAATCCGACCCCTCCTCCTCTCCCTCCACGAATTGTTTCTGGGCGGGGAGTGTGCCGCAGTCTATATCCCGGAACCACAGGTGCTCTGCCTTCCTCTCCCACACGCAACCATGTTTCATTTATTGCCATTATGTCAACTGAGTGATGGTTCATTGCGATTATAAATTCGTCATGGTTCGTAGATAGCGAGCCGGCATTAAACAGCCCTAATTTTAACACATGTTTATTGTGCAGCATTTATACAAACAAATATTTTAAACATATTTACAACTTTTATGTATATGTTTATGAATCGTAAAAATTTTATAGCAAAATATATATATATATATAGAAAAATCAAAATATACCAATTCATGAGCAAAATAGAAAATATGGATTTTCTTTGCGCGTGTGTACATATTATGCAAATATTAAATACTAAAGTGATAGCGTACACCACAGTCCATCCGCCTTTCTTATGACAATTATATAAATTAAAATAAAAAATATTACTACTCTTACGCCCGAATACTGGAACGCCATTCAAATAATGAGTTGCTCTTAACAGCGCACGGCCCACTTAGCCAGTACATTTAATCGGGATTAACGTAGTTAAGCGCCATTTATATTTAAGTTGCGTTCCAATATTTGGGCGTTAACGAGACAATTAAATGAGATCAAAATAGAAACTCTAACGACATACATCCAGTTTAAATTCGAGACATAATCAAGCATCCGGCCCAAATATACGTGATAGGTCTGCCTCATTCCGGATGATTGACACTTTGTCATCACCACATTAAGTACAACGATAGCAATAATTAAAGCCTACTAACTTAACTTCTCAAAAACATCAAATCGAAACATAAATAAATTGACCCTTTAACTGCGTTACTTAACTCACGCTGTTGTAAAACAGAGTTAGTGTTAACAAATGCAAGATCTAAATGGAGGCTTTAAATGCACAGTATCTAGCGTGTTGGCATCGCCAGGGACTAAGTAAAGTATTTCAACGGAATAACTCAATGCATCTGCACTCCTTACTTATTTTATTTTCATATTATTTAAATACCGTGTTATTTGTATGATATCATAACATATGTACGACTATAAACTCTTTCACAATACTAATTGAATCGTTATATATTATTATATGTATTTTTTATATACAGGGTATCTCAAGACTGCTACCGAAAACGAAGCCGGGTGGTAGTCTAAGCGACTTCAGACACAATGCAACAGAAAAAGTTGCAATAAAAAGCGTCAATTTTTTTTTGTTATTTTTTTTCTATGGCCATATTTGGGTGGTAAATACGTTTTTTCCTAAAATAATAGTGTATACCCTTTTATTTATAAATACTCTAAGGTATAAAAGAGTTTAAATTATTATTTTAGCAAAAACTAAGGATTTACCACCCCAAAATGACGATATTTAAAAAATCATAAAAAATAATTGTCGCGTTTCTATGCGAAATTTTTAGTTGCATTGTGTTTGTAGCCACTAAAACTACCACCCGGCTTCGTTTTCGGTAGCAGTCTTGAGATACCCGGTATTATTGCATAGAATTGGCAAACAAGCAAACAGGTCAACAACAGGTGATGGTAAATCGTCACTGCCGCCCCAGAAGAACCCCAAAGCTGGGATGGAATGATTGGATGTATTGCCAGCCTATCAATTATGAGCAAACAATCAAACAATAATACATCAAATGAGACATTCTCACTCACCGAACGAAACGGGACAGCTGAACTGTCGCTTCATGTCATGTAAGATGATGTAATAAAAAATAAAAAGTCTTTAAATTTCTGTACAAAAAATAACGATGTTTTATAAAAATTGGTACCAGCAATAAATTATACTTGCAAACAATATTTGCAAAATAGAAACAATTGATAATTTCCATGTAAGGAAATAGGTGTTCACTACACTTTCTTGTTTTCACGAAAAGGTATATTTCTGCCCATGCTAAATAGATTTCTGTTTCGATGGCTTCCTGTGTAATTGTAATTATGAATGTTAACGAGAAAGCTGAAGGCGTTCGACAGCGCTTCGTCTTCACAAATGTATGCAAACTGTGAGTGCGTGCGTTAATCACTCGGAACACGTTAAGTTTCAATGCATTATCATAGCTTAAGTCAAAGACTAAGTGAAAACATCAGGCGCCTTTCTCCGTTGCTAATTTCTTGTTTCATTTCGCATGCGGCTGATGTTTGTTATATGAACTGGCTTTATTTTTCACGCAAATGAACAGTTTATCGGCTAATACGAGCGTTAAACCGGCAGAATGCGGTCGGGGCCGGCCGCGGCACTCTCCGCCTGATGCACGCTATTTAGTCATTCAACATTGTAATGAACCTCTTTAACTCTATCTAAACCAGATTTTTAAATATCGCCATCAAACCAAACGGAGCTGCGAGCTCCAGCACTGCCCGCAGTCACATCCGCATAATATACAATCCGCTGTCGACCTGTCCTGCCAGATACTTAAAAACTCTATCGATATATTATTTACGCCGACATTAACTGAGATACATTGTAAATGTTACGCAGTTACGTAGAAACTTATGAATAATGGACACCTATACAAAGTCAATTTGTAGTGCGGCATCTTCAATATAGATGAACCATTAAATCAAATACAGTTACGCTGACATTTATTGCTTTTGCGCATTAAAATTCATGTAATCACTGTCGAGACATAAAAATTAAACGGCATTAAAATTACTTCCATTAAGGTCTCATTAATTTCCTAATCTACGCTCTGGGGCACGTACTATCGGATAGGTATTTGATTTACAATTAGTGGAAGGCGGCGCGGCCGAGACTCGAGAAAAAATGTTTAGCCGCCAAAAAGCAATGGGAATAATTTACTTCTCCCACAATGGTTCTAATTAAGATCATTCGTGAGCCCAATGAAGCTAAGGACTATGTACTCAGCGCACAAACTGGACGTTATAAATAACTCAAATCGTAACTCATGCTCGGCCGCACGAAACGAGGAAAACGCATGTCGAAGCCTTTTCATTTTGAACTCTCATTTGAATACGGTAGAGGTGAGTATTCGTAGTAGGGGTTAGTACACAAGAGTCCAATATCGGAGAACGAGGTGCGTTAAAGCTATTGTTACAAAAACCAAATAAACTAAAACACGCTTCACTTATTTGTTCCTTCAGGGTGAGCAATGATAGCTAAATATTGTGGTAAAAGGCATTCAGGGCCTTATCTTGTTACCCGGGGTGGAGAAGTGTGATGACATGACTGAACTTTAGCAATCAATTGCTTTGCTTGTTTTGTTGTAATGTTTTAAGTTGGTCGCTGAATTGTACTGCTATGAAACTCGTAATTAGGTTTCAATACTGAGCTTATTGTTCACATAAGTATTGATGATGACGATTAATTTATAGAATAATATTTATGACATTATAAATTATCAAAGCCTCCATGGTGCAGTTGGTGAGACCCTGGTTGTGAAACGAGAAGTCGCGGATTCGATCCCCGCGCAAAACAAATACTTCTGTGAACCACAGGTATTTGTTTCTGATCCGGGTGTATGTGTGACTGAAAAGTCGCTCCTAGTCTCTGATAAACACGACACAAGGCTCAATATTAGTGTGTGGACTACGTACGTGACTGTTGGGTAAATTTTGATTTAATTTTTTTTGGTGAAAATCATATTTTATTAGTTTATAAAAACTCATTTGAGAATTATTTTTAAAGGAATGTGTTTAGAGAGTAGTAATGGACTATTTTGAAATGATAGTGGTGCCTATGATAAAAGAACTTTATAATCACAATGACAAAATGTGGATGCTAATAATAATCGTGTTTTTTAATCATTTCTCGTTTCACGATTTCATTACAAAACTTATGTATTTATCTTTTTTTGTGTCTTATTCGTTTACATATAAAATTCTAAAAAAAATACCGTAAAGTTTGCATATTCTATTACATAATGCATTATGAACAATTTATTATGAGCAAATTATAGAAGACATAAAAAGATCAAACAAATTGAAAATATTTTTGAAGTAGAATAATAAAAAGCAATAAAAATCCGCTATATTTACTTAGCTAAATCTTCAAAGCTTGGCATACCGCAAACAAACATTCACCCAGAATTGGACAAATCATGATTTACACCCAGCTTTAATCCTACCTTAAAATATTACTTAACATTTAATTTTATAGTTCAAGCATCGGAAAAAGGAATCCGTGTCCTTATTATTCCGTTTTGTCCGACAAAAAAACGTAGTGTTTTAATATATTCTCGTATGTTAATGAGTCACAATGACACGAAGAAATAAACTAGTTGATGCAGGATGCGCGTTCCTTCGACTGTCAACAGAATCAATAGAGTACAATAAAATTGCTCCTTTCAATGCAACGTAGTTAGGTTTAAATGAGGTTTGAGTAATGCGGCGGGCACACGAAACCCTCGCGTGGTGAAGCGCATTATACTCGGGTACCTAACGCTTCAATGATTCAACAATCACTAGCTCTGTTTTTAATACTTTACTTAATGGCACTGATGGCGATTATTTTATTAGTGTGTTTATTCATTATGGACAATGCTAGGATCATTTTCTTTCGATAAAGCAAGTCTTCTGCTATATTATGCTACTATTTCAAGAATTACAAATAACAAAGTATGTTCTTATATTGCTCTATATCACGTCAGAATGATATAGTAAGTCCTTCTCAGTACAAGAACTAAATTATTGAAAATTAATATTCAATCATTGTAACTAAAAATATTTTCTAAGGCCAGTTGACGAAGTAAAAAATTACGAAATTTATCAAAGGATATAAATTAACTTTTGTTATCTTCCATGCATCCATCGTCCTATATTATGTTATACATCTCCATTTCTAATTCGTGTGCTTACTGAAACTTCAATAAAAAAAGAAATTAACATAAATGATCAATTTAACTACTAAACCACGAAAATATAAAAACGCGACGTAATGACACAATTAATATATTAACAGCGGCACCCATTTATCAATACACAGCACATTGTTATACACTAATTATAGAAACGAACATAAAATTTGTAATCATAACTTTAAAACAATAAATTGTGTAGTCATCCGTTACGATGCCGACAAAGGGCGATGCAACGACCGCCACGTCAATTTATAATGCGATTAACAGAAAGAATGGCGACCGGACTGATTGCGCGGATCCTTATGCGCCTCTCCAAAATCCTCTATAATGACGGTTGTCTTCTTTATCGAGAGGCGAGCATGACCGACGTTATATATAGCCTTCCATTTGTTTCGCTACATCCGCTACGCATAGTAGATCGAAATGTCTCAATTAATATTTAGCCTTAAGATAGGTTGTAATGAGGGCTTTAATGTAGGACCGCGTAAGCCGAGTGGGGCCGCTGAAAGTGATTAATATGATGAAGTGAACGCATCCATCGGCGACGCGGCCGGCCAGCGGACCACCGCGGGTACCATTCGGACGCGCCGGACCGAGGCGATGTCTGTATTAATAATAACATTAATTGCTCCAAGTCTTTTCACGAGATTTCACGTGAGAAAGGGATTATCTCTTGCTTGTTTGATTAATCCGAGGCAGCGATATGCTGTGGGAAATGCAGGCGGCAATCGATTTCTGATGCCCGCCCGTGAGAAGTGCGTTACAGTTTTAATTCTCGTTTTATATCTCCATCCACACGAGACCACATTTAAAAATGACTGATCAATTCGTAACTCATTTATTAACGAATAAAATTTAACAATGCAGTACTTGTTGATATTTAAAAAAACGTCGAACAACTTCACTTCAATAAATATTCAAAATTATAGTGTCATAAAAAAGCAACACCATTTTGAGTGGACCGAACCTATGAACATTCACGAAATTGGGATGTAATAACATAGAGCAAGTTTCCGTTTACGGCACGGAGACTGAATAAACACACAATAACTGATGGAAGTCACAGAGTCAAAAAACATATTATCGAGACGATTTACAGCCGATCGAATACGGTTACGAGCGTTAGCTTTTCTCACTTTACTAATTTAGACGTTACCAAAGTAGCGCAGCGTTAAATAGAGGATCAGCGGTTACACAGTAAATACGGACAGTTTATATGGGCGGTAAACAGCGCGACGTGAACTGTACACAAGGTGATTTTTTTATTTGTATAGTTGCCAGTTCTGGCTCAAATACCCGTGAGAAGAGGCTCGCCTCCCAGCGCGGACGGGACGAGGCGACGGGCTCGCCGCGCCGCTCCGCAACTGCCGACTCGTAATCTTGACTGACACCACCGTCATAATAACTGCACCGATCATCACGTGCTCACAGATTAACTAATTAACACCCAATACCATATAATCACTTCTCTGATCTTTGCGTAACGTATCGGACCTCTGATTGGCTTACGACAAACATCTTTGGAATACTTCATTAGATGATAATAAAGTAAGATTTTACAAATATCGTAATCCGTATTTATTCCAAAGGTCGAGAGGCGCTTATTTCACTTTTATAAAGATTTTGTTCGATCCAGTGCGTTTTGACGTGTGGCCAGCCGTTGACACCATCAATTAGAGATTACCTGAAAATCCGTAGAGTGAGAAATTTCCACAGACCGTAAGCGAATGTGATTTGAATATAAATTGTATCAGTCAGGGCACTGGCGTCGAGGGACCGTGTACCTTTCATTGTGCGTATAACAAGATCAGTATCGACTTAATGACAATATATTGGTAATAAAATTAGATAGTCCATACCGTCATCTGAGCGAACATCACCACGGCCCGGATGCTCCGACTCTCATATTTATTGCGAACTAACTAGAAACATTATCCAATGACGGGTACAACCTGCTCTGGATAGGCGACTATGGGCCGCCGGTAAACGTTTATCGAAACCAAACCTTATTCCTGGAAGTGATGTTTTAAAATGATCCTGCATCAAGCCATATAGAAAGCGCGCTTAACTTTATGACAGTAGGTCATAAGAAAGCTAAGTTATGGTATAAATATTATGACACTTTTATCTCTTAGCGAGGTTGAAAAGTAAATACGGGGCGGTATAAGAAGGCAGCGGAAGATGCGATTTGCACATGTAACGTCCTCGGTAATATCGCCGCACCCAACCTTATTTATAGCCATTTGATTGCAGATTATCGGATCGAATTATACTATAAAGCACATAGGTCGGAATTTAATGCATAGGATTAATTTTACTCCGCCAGATACAGTTGTGGTACGTGTGCTTATTGAATAACGTAGAAACAGCGGGATTAAGCAACGTAAAGGGAGGCGACGTTTGCCATATTATTAATGTACACACGCCGTGATAAATAGGAAATATCACCAAGGCAGTTTAGATGCATCTGTACCGAGCACTCAAAGCGAACCCACATCTACATATAATACAGATTAAATGGATGATTAAATCATGCAATACATGGAAAAGGTTGTAAGGGTATCTATCTCTATACATATGTTTACTCTATAGTAAACATTGTTACATTAAAAATATACACCGTATATGGTGTTGCAATAAATCGATCTCATTGTCGGGTTGATGTCGATTCTTGTGAGGGATTGAGAGTTTCATTGATCAAGATCACAGTAAAGTAAATGCTAATTAAAGTAGAATACTCGCGTAACTTTGTGAAATGTACGGCTTATATACAAAGTACTGTTACGACAAACGTATCACATATGGTCCCGGAAAAAGCTTAAAAAAATATTATTTATTTCTGTATTAAGTAGACGTTATTTTTGGTATGGGTTCGTTGTTACCTAAAGTAATTAAATAAATAAATAAAATCTATGTTGATGTAAAATGTCTAAAAACTGAGCTCCAGCATATTATATTACATATATAATATGCTGGAGCTCATATAATATATATTATGATAAATATATATAATATATTATTATATTATATATATTTATCAGCCTATATTAGGTTTAATGTAATGACATCTAAATGCACGGAATTAATCTTATTTACTGCAAAGGTAGAAAGACAAAGGTATAAATAAAAAGGTCTCAAGATTCAGAAACATATTAGATTCACATGCAACATAAATCATCTTTGATGTTTGGAAGTGGGTACACGAAAAACGCATTATCATTTACAAAACTAAGATATGATGCACGGTACTTGACTTTTGTGTGACGGAAACTTCTCAATACGGCCTACATACATCTTAATATATATAATTCACGTGTCACGTTGTTTGTCCGCGATGGACTCCTAAACCACTCAACTGATTATAATGAAATTTTGTAGATATGTGTTATTTGTTCCAACTTAACGGTGGGATAGTTTTTATCTCAATTGAATATACGACAGTATAAAAAAAAGGAAAAAAACATTTTGCCATACAAAATGTTCATTGAGGTTTGTAACTGTCAAACATTTAATGTTCATAGCGTCGATACGGTAAACTCTTCCCTAAAATTAAATAACGTATTTAAATAAAGGTTTCGAATCGACAACATATAGCCACAATATTCGATTAATGGCGTATTTTAGATTTTAAAGATGTAAATTAATGACAGTAATGAAAAGCGATTGACATTTAAATTGGTTGTCAAATATTTATGCATGCGTTCAGAAATTTATTTTGTGTAACCAAAAGAGTATATTATGAAGCTACATAAATATAGGACAATTAAATAAATAATATTCACATGTAAGAAGTTTTACTTCTTTTCAAGATAGAATGTCACTTGAAAATGAAAATTCTTTAATAAAAAAACACATAAAAATAAAAACTGAACTGAACTGAATAAAATAACAATTTTATATAATTATGGAGAATATTGCAGAGATTCTCAAATTAGGCGTTGCCTGTATCTTGAGAAACCAGTTAAATATAATTGTTACTACATTAATTGTGTGTGTGAGTGTATTTCTATGAAAATTTATATTTCATCTCTTTATTACTAACAAAAAGTAATGGCGTAATATTTTTGGAAAACAGCATAGTGGGGGTGAAATAAAGGATGGAATATTGCATGGATAATCAAAATCGCTAAAGTGTTTAATGTCAAAAATTATAATGCACACTATTTGGATATGGAGAAACGGGATATAATAGAGTGGGAGGTAGGGGAGGGGACTGGGATAGCTGACAGATTTGATAGGACGAAATGTAAATGCACGGTATAAGACGGGATGGTTAATGAAGAGAAAGGACGGGACGTATCGGGAAGTGACTGAACAGACGGGATGGGACGGAATTGAGCAGGACAGTAGGATAGCTAATTCATGTTTAGGTATACAAGAGCTTATACGAAAAATAACATGTATTTGGCGTGGAGTGGAATCAAAAAATATATGCACCCAGGCGTAGCTGGGCCGGGCCGCTAGTTATAATGTATATTTCTGACATAACATTTTATATATCGTGTATGACCTATGAAAATCTACGTCTTTCATTCTGCTATTTCTAGAAATAGTATGGACATGCTAGGATGGTATGAAATGCCGTGTATAACTAGTAGGGTGATAGTAATTTCTCATAGAAAATAAAGCATCGACTTTACTGTCGCATTTCGTACGATGACAAACATTGCTAGAAATGAAATGTTTCCCAATGACCCGCTCTTTCTTCTTTTCCTACCGCAACCATTTCCAAACATCTACAACTCTCATAATGTAACTATGTATTGCAAGGGTAGCAATATTTACATACATCAATCGAACATTTCGTTTGTTCGTGCTAGATAATAAACCAACAAATAATAATAAATGAAAGAAATATATTTATTTATTAGTGTTTTGTTGATTCTGCCAATGCATTGTGAGTACTGAGTACTATACCGGGGCTGAGAGAGGCAACACGCGATCACATCGATAGCGATCTGCAAGATTAACGGCCCAACGGGTGACATCGCCTTAATTACTCACACAATAACGCTTATCGATCGATTTTCCTTCTGCATTTGCTACATTCACACTCGCTTTGTATGAAATTTATTACGTGATAGAAGAGTGAAGATGCCATTATGGACACAATGACATGTGACGCTTTTAACAGTACATGAAAATCATTAATAATTAAAGAGTTGATTTTTATGAGCGATGAGTAAAGAAACCTTTTCTGGTATGACGATGGTGCTGGCAGTTATATTTGAAAACAGAAAGGAATTTTCAACGGCTGATGTAAAGAATGGTCCAGTCGGAAGATTACTACGATTTGATCGTTCAAGAGTAAACATTATAGGCATACAATAAGCATATTTAAATAAGCGCATTGTATGATGTCGAAAGACTTGTGTTATTATTTTATTTTATTTTTCGACAGCCTCCGTGACGCAGTTGGTTAGACGCCGCCTGTGAAACGAGAGGCCGCGGGTTCGATCCCCGCACCGAGAGAAATGTTAGTGTGGCCCACAAATATTTCTTCCGGGTCTGGGTGTTTGTGAGACCGAAAAGTCTCTCGTAGCTCCTGATACCCACGACACAAGACTCGATCTTAGTGTGGGGTCAGGACTATGTATGTGACTGTTGGGTGTTATTTATTTATATTTATTTATTATGCATGATGTTGGAAAAGAATAGAGGAAATATTACTATACAACAACAATTTTTGGGCACTATTTTTTGGGTTTTAATGCACTGAATGCATCAAATAAATGATCTCCATTATTAAGCTATACAACACTGCTAGGCAAAATATGTACGAGCCCTAATTTTATTAAACCCTTGAGAAATTAAAATTGATGCCACTCACGAAAGATTGGTTCCTGAGTAGACACCCAGTACTGGTAAGCGCAGCAACGGATTGCATCCTACAAGTTGGGCAGTCGACGTAGAACAGTTTGCAGCAAATCACTGGATACGGACTACAATTGACTACTGTTGAAATCATTGGGGGATTAATGTGGTGATCGTTGCCTAAGTTCCGCCGTGGTCTTCCCGTGGCTGAACAATAGCAGTTCTGACGTACGGAAATGACGTGTACTATGTTTAACATCGCTTTGGTTGTACACGTCACAATCTTCTTTGAGCATTACATACAAGCCATCTTACTAATAGAGTAGGTGTTAACGTAGTTAGAACATTTGTAAGTTTTCTCTTATCTGACTAATACCTCCCACTGCACTAAGCTAATTATATCGAATAGTCATGATTTCTATGTTACTATAATTCTCAACAGATCAATATATCTAGTCTATATTCCTCGGCTATAACCAAATCCCTCGGCAAGGGTCAGTTTAAAAGTACCCTGAACCGACGTGAATGCATGAAGAGATTAATGAAAGTAGACTAAGCGAAAGTAGTACCTCAGGATCGAGCAAAGTGGAGATCCGTAGTCCCTGTCTAGTACCTACCCCTATGGGAAACAGACGTAACGTTTATTATGTATACTCCTAGGAAAGCACGTTAAGCTTTCGGTCTTTGGTGCTACCATTTATCAATGGTACCATTTAATCCACACCAGTCATACTGGGTAACTTAAAATCAGAATCTGTACTGGCTGTTAATTTAATAAAAACCCATCGCTCCAACCACGTGCATTAGATCAAAAAGTAGATTAAAGTTGGGCATTAAAATGAAAAGTCTTGAGTTTCTGCGGCATTAAACGTCTATAGACTACGAACTAATATAGATTTACCTTTACACTATAGGATCAATTTTTTAGAAGTGGTAGACCCACGTTATTGTCAGTAATGACTAAGTATGAATGGGCAGGCTCACCCGGGGCGGTACCACTGTCTCACAGGAGATCGACATGAAGCGATAGCTTCGCTGCCGCGTTTCGTTTGTTGAGTGATATTTCCGGACGCCTAAAACCCCTTTCTTTTTCCCATCATTTTTCATACCCGCTCCCCTTAATTTGACACATCCATGATCAAATATAGGAGACTGTCACACCCTCACACCCACCACTGTAACTCCTGTGAGCCAGGATCAACAGTGGCACGCAATGTAATGACACCGAGCATTGAAGCTCGGCGAGTCTCCGGGAATGTCTAACTTGTCTTTCACCCGCAACGAAATTAATCAGAAAGTGAAATTAATAGGAGGAGTTGGAAATAAATTATTGTCCACGTCCCTCCGTGCAAAGCGGGCGACAAAACAATGAACTAAACAGGTAAATAACCTCGTAAAAAGACTTTTACAGCCGGAGAAGCCAGCTGTAAAGCACCACGGATCACATCATCACTACATTTAAATGGGACCTATTATGTGAGCTTTTAAACTTGATTCCAATAATAAGTATGGCAAAAACGCCGGAAAGCACGGAAGTTCTTCCTAGTCTCTACAAAGTCCATGTAGTATACGACTCCAGATGATGTCTGCATACTATCCAGCATAGTTTTACGCTCATTCTGCCAAAGACTACACTCCCAAAGTATATGATGCGCGGACTGCTCATACTCGCAATTAGGTGTTGAACATGGGCACGCAGGCGATTCAACAAACTTAAATGAGTAAAGTTTAGAGCTAAAGTTACCATGGCCCGTGAGAAACTGTGATACGCAATAATCGACATCCAACCAAGTCTTTGTCAAACGGTCAGGAACGCAAGGAAAATATTGATATAGATGTCGTCCCTTCAAAGATACCTCCCATCTATTTTGCCATTCATCTAATAGTTCGCTATATACCACTGAAAGCGGTTTAAATAATCTATCAATTTTTTAAAGTTCACGTGCGGTTAAAAAACTTTTATCCATATTCTCCCTAGTAGAGTAATACATGGCGGCGCGACGTTGCACCTCCAGGTCGACTGGAAGTACACCCGCCAGGACAGGCAAAGCTTCGGTACTAACAGTTCTATATGCCTTACACAAGAATATCAAGGCCAAGCGTTGGCTCTGGAGCAGTTTTCTTCGCACAGCGCCGATAGTAGCCCTATCAGCCCATACGGGAGATCCGTAACAAATACATCCTAAGTAAGTTGCTCCATAGATGATTTTTAGTGTATTGAAAGATAGCCCCCATGTTGATTTTGATATTCTTGTCAAAGCAAAAAAGTTCCTTTTCGACTTTTCCCCGACGTTTTTAATATGTTCAAGAAATAAAAAATTCCTTTCCAAAATTAAACCAAGATAACAAACCGATTCTTTTTTCTTAACAGTGATATTATTAAATTTAAATCGCGGCGGTGATTGTAAACTTCCTTTTAAAAGTAATTGGAACGTTTTATGTGGTGCAAACTTTAAGCGATTTCGATGGCCCCAATCACATATTAATTTTAAACACGCGTCTGCACTATTTTCTAGTCCCGACCTACTGTTTGATTCTATGAGCAAGAGGCCATCGTCCGCATATCCGTTCAAAGAACACCCTGAGGGTAAGTGAATCGTAAGAAAATCGTCGAAGCTTAAATTCCACAAATAAGGACCTAAGACTGAGCCTTGTGGACAACCCATCGTCAGTGGTTTCGACACGGCATAGTGTCCAAGTTTAAGTTTGGTTGTTCCGTGCGAGAAATACGAGTAAATAAGTGAATATTTTTAAAGCAACCTCGTAATTTCAACTTAAGAAGCAGCATTGGCCACCAAGCGTTGTCGAAAGCACCGGAGATGTCCAGGAAAATACCAAGTACATATTTGCGCACCGATGTACTTACCGCTCTTCTAACCGAAACTGCCGCGTCGATGGTTGACTTACCCGTAGTAAATCCGAACTGATTTTCGTGAAATTTTGGTCCACCCGGTAGCAATCGAGGGACGATAAGAGACGGCAAGAGTGTAATAGGTCTAAACGACTTCGGATCATGCGGGGATTTATCGCCACTCTTGGGTATTATCCGAATGAAACCGGTACGCCATACTCGCGGAAACACCCCTTCAGCAATACATCTATTATAAACAGTAAGTAATGCATCGCCGGCCGATTTACACGCTTCTTTTATCATTTTATTAGATATTTTGTCGTCACCGGAAGCCTTGTTTAGGGGCAAAGATCGTACGATTTCACTAAATTCATCAAAGGACGAGAGATTTGAATCTGAAGAGTTCGGCAGTTCTACGGCCCACATCCTAATCTGCCTGTGGTATTCTGTGATGATGATTCCATGATCAAATATAGTGGATGTTCATGCTCGTTTGTCGGACTTACGCAATAAAAAAAACAATACAAAAGCCTGTATCAAAAGATTAAATATTGACAAAATCGCTTTACTCTAATACAACTTAATATGGATATTGTTTTAATTTTGTGTTGATTAAATTCATATGTATTAACAATTTGTGACAATGTCAAGACTAAAACTCTTTAGGTACATACATATGTAAGCTTTCATCGTAGTAACTGAAATTAATTGAACAACTGCAAAATCAATTAAAGTATTACAGACGCTATAAAAAGCAGTTTTTCAATTGAAACAAATTAAGGTTACTAGTGATATGGAGCTCGTTCACACTCGTAACCAACTTTCTTTGAACAATTAATTATTTTACAGTCGTCATTATTTGTTTCAATTTGTTCAACGCAGAAGGGAACATTGTCACCGAGGGTATAATTGATAATATTATTGTAAAAAACAATCCCATCATAAACATCCTGTAAAAAATTCCAAGTCTCGCAGCTCAGGTTTTCTACCGCAAAAAGTTGTGAGATGCATGTAATACCAAGTCGATTAATTTATTTAGTCCTTAAGAGCGTATACACCTTGCGCGCAAAGTCAACTATAAGTATTTCTTCGTTAATTTCACGCACACATAAGCGACCAAAGCTGTGTGAGTAGAGCTGCCGCGTCGGCTCGCTATACAATCGGCTCAAACAACTTTGATCCGTGCGCTTCAAATATTCAATTGAAATGTAACTGTAATATAATATCATAAAAATATTTTATTTGCATTATAAGTAGACAAATATTACTGTGCAAGCAAAGAATAATACAAATTTTGGATACTAATCATATTTTCGTTATTATGACATTGTTAAGTTGCATTCAAATCAGTGTTCAATCAGTATACACTACGGACGTTTTATTAATCATTTCGTGTTCGAACACATAAATAGTGTTAGGGGCCTTACAACCCCTTACAATTACAAAATATATTTAATTTTATATTACAATACATAACATAATTTAGCCTCGGAATTACATCCCATTATATTACCTGAAACATAATTTATACTCACTACAAAATCATTGTAGGTAATAAAAATAATTAAATATTTTACTACCAAAGTACTAAGATGTGGTAATCGCATTCCGCGCGTGGCTATTTTTACTACGCGCGGCATAATCGACTGCAGCCAGGCCGGAGCGACGAGCGATACGTCCTCCCTCTAGAAGGCCTTGCGGCGGTCTGATTTGATCCACGTCGGACAGCGTGTTTTATAGTGGTTTTTAAAATATTTGTAGAAAACATGAAAACTAATTTTGTTGAAATATAAAAATGGTAATTTATTGATAAGATGTTCTTCTATTGTAATATGCAATTGCTATAAAAAATTATGTACGATAAGTTGGTGAAAAAAAATATGTTCTTGACGAGAGTTTCTGAATAATTTCGCATTGTTTAAATTTTTATTTTTCAGGAACTAAACACAAAAAGATTATTTTTCTCAGCAAAATCCCTCCATAAAGGTCTTATTAGTCTGATAATATTTTTATTTTCATCTTATATTTAGTGGTTTCGGATATCTTAAGCTTCTAAATTGCCATTTAAAGCCTAAATAACGAAACTTGTGTTCAGTAATCCGTATAGTACTCACAAATTATCCATCAATCTATAATATTTTCCACCAAAATCCCTAGATGACAACCTTTTCTAAAATTAGTAATAATTATTTTTCCTTTAAATTGTTTATTGGTGGCTATTAACTCATTTGAAAAGTCCTGTTTTTAAGCCAAAAAGCGCGTGCAGGGTATAAACGCTCTTAAGGGACCTTCTATATAAAGTTATTACGTTAGTTATTACCATATCAATATTAAAAATTCTTTACGTTTTAAATAAATGGATCGACTTGGCCATCGCATGAAAACATAATGTATCGTACAATTTATACATAATGCTGCTGGCCAAGTCGATCTATTTATTTAAAATGTAAAGAATTTTTAATATTGATATGGTAATAACTAACGTAATAACTTTATATAGAAGGTCCCTTAAGGACTAAATAAATTAATCGACTTGGTATTACATGCATCTCACAACTTTTTGCGGTAGAAAACCTGAGCTGCGAGACTTGGATTTTTTTTACAGGATGTTTTTGATGGGATCTCACGTCTTTTTGTAGAGTCCTACTTTTTTCCTTTTCGGTACTTCTTACTTCTAGAATATCACTAACGATTTTTCTTAAAGCCTCTGTCTTATGGATTTTTCTTATTTTTGTAGGTACCAATTTATCACAAATATAGCGGATTTGATTATTAATGTTCTTTCTTTCATTGTAATTGATATTTTCGAGTTATTTAATCTATTTATTTGCAAGTTTTTCTTCGTCATGTTTTTCTAGAGGAATGTTGTACAGTTTCATGGGATGAATACACCATTTCCCTCTCTATATCCCCTCCTGTTATGCCTCATGTATATAGATATCTATCCACAACTATTATTCCATTATATACGGGTACAATGATTCATTAACTGCAAATGTAACTTTGTAATCCTATACATTTATATGGGATTACAAAGTTATTCACGCAGTTGATCTATCTAGAAAACTAGACACAAATTATGAAATGTTTGAATTTTCCCTTACTTTAGATACTAAACACTAATTATATTCTAAATTTGAAGGTTCTATGTCTGCTAGAAGTGCCTTAGACTTTTGATGATCGGTCAGTCAGTCAGTGAGTGACAAAATTACGAAAGTTTGACAAGTTATAATTCTTAAACTACTTGTTCAAATTGAATGAAATTTTAAATATACCGTGTTTACACAATGCCTACTTAGTAACTGAAAATTCAGGCTTCTTGCTTTAGCCACAACGAAGTTATGGGGGGTTGAAAATGGTCTGAATTGCTTCGAGAAAAGGATGTTACGGCCTATAGCTCGACTTGGAGGGGGCTCGGCCGCGCCCCCAGATTTGTCCATCAATTACCATTATGCTGGTCAGGTCAAAACAGTATAGATACAAGCTGAACTTGAAAGACGACACATATGTGTGGGTCCCAGTGAGAAATAACGCTCGAGCGGAACCTTTAGAAAATCCCTGGCAGTATCACTCACTGTACAAAACCCGTATTTATTATTTCCACAATATCTGTTTTCATTATCGATCTGCACCAACGTTGTCTCTACATTTTTCGTACAGACCCCATCTATAATTGTCAACAATCTGCGAACAGTTTGCGTGTTTAACATACATTAAGTTTCAAAAGGAAACAATGTTGTTTTATAGATCTGGTGTTAGTATGACAACGGCAAAGACAATGGAACAAATAATAAATGGTTGCACAGACCACAATATAACAACTAGTTAATTATGTCGTGACATGGCCACGCGCCTTCTAACACCCTATTAAGCAATCAACTTAAATAATCCCGATATTTTTATTAAACAAGAATCAGCCATATAATACAAAACAGATGTATAAGTAGTTATAATTTGCAAATGTAAAGTTTATGAATCGCTAATTTTATTACTTTACTACAAAAAGAATTACCATTTTTTAAATATCAATGCTTGATCAACCAAAAGATCAATAGTACCGTAAGTGTGCTGGTATGACATCATTGCTTTATCCAGTATTCAGCACGAAGAAAACAATCTGAGTGTTAAGCATTAGTGTCGACGAGGCAACACTGAACACAATATCCACCTTTCAGATAGCGCATATTTGATTTGAATAGACCTACTGAAATACACGTTTGCTAAAAGGATCCATTATGAAGGAGATTAAAATAGGTAACTGATAACATAGTCTGCATGCGTGTTGAACAAAAATAGCCGCGCATCATCGTTGACGTACAGTACACGAAGCGAGTTTATTGCATAACAACAGTACTTAGCACACGTCACGCATGACGTCACTACGAATAACATTCTGCTCATACGTAAGCAGACAAAGTAAACACGGAAACGCCTACATTGTCGGGATATTGGGAATCGAAATAGCCGCCCGCGTCACCGTGATAACACGCGTGTCAACGCGTTCACTCACTTTCGTCATCATGTATACGCAGAGCCGGCATAAGAATTACATAAATGCTGTTATACACGACTGTTAATTTTATTACAGGTTTGAAGATATTATCTGCTTAGACAAATGTATATTCCTTTTGATAAATCTCTGGAACTATGAATATAAATAGGTGCACGAAATGCAAATGATCCTCTCATTATACGATCGACTTTCGAATACGAGATCTATAAAGCTGTGATAAACAAATGTGCTCAAAGGTATTAATGAATGAGGATACAATACTGATGGCCGCGATAACTTTGTGCGTGCGTGTTCCAGCGTACTAGGTTACGTGCGTACTTGCTACACCACTAACGACCTATAACTACTGTTCCAACTCGCAACTTATGTGCAACACTATTGAAAATACAATTCTATAACCGCTTTCAAAAATATTTATGAGTTGCATATGTAAATTATTTCTTTTTGAGTTCTAATATTTACTTCTCAAGTGCAATTTAAAAATCTTCTCTTATGCCTTTTCAATTAAAAAAATACAATGATACTTTCTTAATTAATGTACCCACAGCAGTTAGGTAGTGTTTGTAACATGCGACATTTTAATCAATTTCACCAAAAACTTTTCTATTTTATTACAGTAGTAATAAACAAAAACCATATATTCCGGTATTAACGAGCAAACGAATATTAATCTCCAAACAAGTGCTACTTAAAGAAATTTCCTCGAGCTATCAATTTCAGCCGAAAATCTTCAACCATTCATTCTAATTATGGAGACGGTATCGACGAAACGATCGAACGTTATCATTAACATTTATAAAGGCATCGGCTGAGTTTAATTCATCAATATGTGTCTGATGTTACGTCACCGGTATTACGCTATACGAACTACACAAAGGAACATTTATCGTGTTATAATCCGTTTGCTCTTTTCGATCAGATATTTTCATTGTCTTTTAATGTTAGCAAAAAAAGTTGTCCCTAGGTGAGTTGCTTAACTTTAGTGATCGTTAGTAATGTTTTGCATACCTCTGTTAATCCAGGCTAACAGAAGTTGCAGTGGTGGAGAGTGGACAGAATAGTTCCTAATGTTTTTATTAGGACTATATAGCTTAAACACTCTCAACCGTACTCTCGATGATAGAGGAGGGTCGTGCTCTACAGTAGGTCGTATATGGGCTGATACAGTACACTTGTTGATAGATGCATTTTAGATTATTTTGTGACGATTTTCGAAATGTTTTGATTGTGTCATATAAAACGTAGTTACACGTAGCAAACTGCTTCAAATAATATACCTAATAGTCGTAACCGCGTAATAACAAAACGCGTCAACATGTCCCAAGCTATTTTATGTTTATTTTATTCCGAACAAAATTCTCTTAAAACGTTACACTTGTTAAAATTTAAAGCAAAGTATAAAGCATCAGGTGAACGAAGTTTAAGCGTTCGTTTATGCGTACACCGAGGTGTTTATAAGTGGCATTGCGTACAGTCGTCCGCTGTAAAAGAATGTGACATCTGTAGTCGTATTTAAGTTTTATCTGGTTCATTAATCTGATAGTGAGCGCGTGCTGATGTAGATTAATGGGGTGGCGCGGCGGCCGATACCATCGCAGGATAGCATTTATTCCGGGAGTGATGTTGATCTTAGGAGGCTGTAGCACACGCGACACACACTCATGCAAACATGCTGCATGTAAAAACCTAACCTAACCTACCTAAGCCTAAAGTATCACATTCTAAATTTATATACTATCTTCGCTTGAAATTTTGTGTATTCATATGCATCGACTGATACTTACTTATACTTGGATGAAACGTCACCTAGTCCCAAAACAATAAGCAATTCGTAATCGCACTAGTTTGCATAACATTCATAATAAATGTATTATTGTACGAACAGATTGACAATAGCCGACTGTATAGACGTTATAAACAAACCATAAGTCAGGTTCCATAAGCATCACAAGGGTTGCTCCACTGTGTTTTGTGATGTTGTCATAAATATTTATCACTATTGCCCTTGATTCTTCACGAGTAAATAACAATCCTATGACCACAAACGTAATGTTATATTATTAAATTGTAATGTTTATTGCATCAAAAGGATTACTACAACTGTTGATGTGTTTTTAATGATGCTACACTAATTATAAGTTTTTTTTATTAATGCAGAGTCAATGAAGCGTATCGATGTTGAAGGCACACTTCCTAGTTCCGTTCTCGGCCAGAATCCAACACGTTTATGAAACCACCATTAATTATCCAAATAATCGATCGTATACGTTAGGTGATTTATCTAGCGACGATAAGATTTTAATGAAGTACTTTGATTGGGCGCGCATGGACAGCGGTGACGCGGTTATCGTCGCGATAGCGTGCGCACCATTGCCTTCCTATACCTATCCACGTATTAAGTTATTAAATTAAAAATAAATTTCACGCACACCGCAAAGAGTATTCGACTTTAAAGCTTTGTTCAGTAAGCACTCTTTCATTTGCTATCAGTAATTAACAAGGTGGATCATTCAGATTAGAAATTGGTAGATATCGGCACGTCGTTCATTGTGGAAAGTACTCACGATACTACCGTGTGATAAGATAAATTAAGTTGAAAACTTTTTATTGATAATGTTGAGACGGCGGGTGGTGAGTGCGTGCTTTCATTATTGAAGGAGTAAGATATCTTCATTACATTGAATAGTTGCTATAAAATCAGATAAACTAAACTTTTCATACCGAAAATTATCAACCAAAACTCTCATGGGGAGGTAACATTTGATATCAGTTTTTTTTTAATGTCTGTTATTTTGAAATTTGCACATTGAATGTATAACAATGATGTATAACAATATTGATGCAATGACATACTTGAATTGTAAAAGTTAAGCGGAATCAGACTTTCCCACAAAACGTACCATATAGCCGAAATCAATCAAATCATAAAAATATACATGCGACATATGTACATAAGCAATATTTTGCTGCATCCCTCGTTAAATGAAGTCGTCTTGTTCGTAGTGAGTTTTTTTATTTCTGCTTTGGTTTTATTCAAATAAGTTACGCATTCCATAAGAACTTGGAGCATAGCGACATAATATAAGCAATGTCCGCGGATGACCACTAAAACCTTAAATTAATGCTAGTAGTAAAACTTCGATCGTAACAGCATTGTAAAACAAAGTGCGATTGTAAATATAACACATTGAAACGTACAATAACGTGTATAGTTTGCGCAGATTGGTTCGTATTGTCTCTTTTACTCCGTTGTAGGCTTTGAAGATCATTGACTACTAAAAACATTACCCTACTTCGGCAATCATATACGCATTGAATATACTTATTATTCGTATTTAAATTGTTTCTATGAACGTAATCTCATGGTAAAATAAGTATAGTTTCTTGTTTATTTGCTTGAAAGAACTACATGATAGTATATTTTTAGTTTTTAATGGTGTAATTTACGAAATATATAGCTAATTGATTTTTAAGTAATTCAAGTATGGTTTTATTTACGACGTCTTATAAAAAAAACTCCGTAAATAATAGTTTTATTTCAATATGTAACATTCGCGTAAATCTAAGAAACCATTAAAAAAACTGTTAAAATAGTAATGTTTTGGACAAGATATGGAACAAACGATTCAATTAAATAAACACGAGTGACTTGGCCAGAAATAGTTATCAATTATTAATTTCACCCTAGTAGTTATTTTGTAAGGCAGTTGTATCTTAATTTAACTTTTTAAAAGTATACAATGTAACAAATAATGGAGTTCTATCTTTGAACACGGGTGCTCTTGCATTTGCATTTTGACAAAACAAAACAAAATACGAAGATCTGTAAAGTTGTGCAACAGCCACTGCAACCTGTTCCTTTGTGTTAATGATTTTAAAACAAATTAAATTCTAAGACTTTAGTCGCGTGTGAATAATAATCAAGTATCAAACAACACCACTGTTAGATCCCGGGATTAATTAACCAAAAGTAACGTTAGTATAACGTGTACCAACTAATGATCGAGAATACGTTCATTTGCATTAAACAGACGACGCCTGCTCTTAATTACGAAGAAAATTACAAATTAAACAAAAATTAATGGGACAACGGACTGTACGACGTCGTAGATGTTACACAATTGCCCAAATCTCGTGAATCTGTTACGTGCCTTATGGAACTCTGTGGTGTTGATTGCTTTTCTAATTTCATTTGAAATAATAAATGTTATTTGACAATATTAATGAGAAATCATTGCATGCATTTCTATTGATATCCTAACTTTACAACATCAGATTTGTCCTCAAATACACAAAATATCAAGTAATAACAGTGTTCATGCAATATTATAATTATTAAAACTACTTAATTAAATCACCATTAGAAAACAACTCGGTGCTTCAAGAAAAATAGCATTTTGCATATATAAGAGCTTATATTTTTATAGAATAACGAAAAGGAGTAACTCGACACAAACTATTATAAATTTCTGAGTGAATTAGTTATGAGGAAACGTAATAAGAACCTCTTGAAACAAAACATTAATCGCGCGGCAACAGTTCGTGGTAAACAGACAAGCAATAGGATCGATGCAAATAGCTTATAACACACTAAATTTCTAAACTGGATGTTTATAAATAGAGCAGGCAGTAAAACTGATATTGTAATAAATACACTACTTTACGATATCGTGGCCACGCGATTTTTTAACGCTATAGCGATATTGGAATGTCTGTAAAATAGAACGACGAACGAGAGTATTTTTGCCAGTAAAAAACGTTGCTACATTTTTATACGCCACAGATCAATGTCACGTCTAACATAACAAAGCGAAGCTAATGTTGTAATGCCGTAAACAACACATAATTTATAGCTGGATGAAAGAGTAAGTTGATATTCTTAATATAAGTGAGAGAAACGCAATAAATCATTATATCTCCCCGCTAAGTCAGATTTAAGTCAGCTTTCCATTGAGGAATATAGTTTCGAAGCTATAAATTAATCATGTAGGCTGTCGCTAAAATATAGCAATGGTGTGATGCACGTTGCACGCAGCTGTGGCGTGGCGGTGGCGTGGCGGAGCCCATGCGACACAGACTTGCAGGCACAAGGCGCAACCACAATAAAAGGACGTGAAACGATGCACCGCGCCACGCCGCGCCGCCGCTCGCCATCATTTCCTGGCGACAAAATCAACTGATACCATCAAACGTTCGTGTCCTCCGCGACGCTCAGATATAAATCAACCGTAAAGAATAGTCTCTCAATAGTCAATACAAACCCTTTAGTTCATTAAAATAAGCTATCAACACCACACTGGACATTTAATGAACACGAAACTCCAATAAAGCACAGGAAAATAATAATAGCACACAACTAAAACCACTTTAAAGACACATCTCATTTGAATAATGTAAATTACAAACTTCCATTCCGCTTCAATTCTAAAAAGTTACCCGCAATTAATTAAACGAGCATTTCTTAATTATCTATTAAAATAATAGTACTCGGTTTAATTGGAAACTTTTATACGGACACGCAAAATAATTAAGTGATCAATTAACCGTACACGCCGATGTATATCCAGCGGCACTCTTATCCGCTTGCATCTACAACATTGTTTATACAAACATTATGCAACGCTTTCGGTAATTTATCGTCACTTTGAGCTGTCTCCACTCTGAGCCCGTGAACACAATCTGTACACGTTTATTAAGCCAGCCACAAGGAGGCTTATAATTAAACGTGCCCGATGCTCAAACTCTTACAGAACCGAAATAACGTATTGCATTTATAATTAATGGTTTATTTCAATTTGAATAAATTAATTGTTCATATTATATTACCTATCACATTATACGACAGGTCATAAGCTTTTAATTTAGTATTTTGTTTCTCATTTGCACATATTAATATAATAAGAAAATTTTTCGAGTCGTGTGAGTAAACATATATTATCATTCAACAACTTTATGAGTAGTTTTATTACTAATGCCTATATGAAAGGATGTTTAATGTGGTCAACTATTAAATCTTAGAAATCCAATACACAATGAATTGAAACTGTATTTGTTTTATGAAAAAGGAAATTGTGTTCGACCACCTAAATTACGCCATAAATTGCGAGAATTTGCGAGAAATGTTTGATCAAAGATCCTAGCTTTGCAGATAAAATGAATCTGTAATCTGTATCAGCCCATATACGTCCCACTGCAGGGCACGGGCCTACTCTACAATCGAGAATACGATTGAGAGTGGTTAGGCCATATAGTCCACCACGCTGGCCTAGTGCGGGTTGGCGAACTTACATACCATAGAAATTTTTATGAATCGCTATGGTATGCAGGTTTCCTCACGATGTTTTCCTTCACCGTTTTAGTGCGTGGTGATTGACTATCAATACACACATGACTTCGAAAAGTCAGAGGTGTGCCCTGGGATTCGAACCCGCGACCACCGTGAACATGTTGGCAGCCGCGTCTAGTTCGTTTACCAACAAGCCACCACGCACTTTGGGTAAAAAAATGAATACTGGGTAACCTTATTCTAGTAAATGACTACCGACCGCATAAATAACTCCCAGCAGTTTGAGTCTGAAGTTAACATTAGGATTATTTGTAGATACGGTTTTCAATATTTTATTTATTAAAGCCTAAAAGCGGACACCTAAAATATGAAAGTACATAAATACTCTTTATACCTAAAAAAAACACATCAAGTGTCATTTTATTGTAATTCTACGGGAACAACGCCGTGGGTAAAAGCTAGTACAACATATTGATTCACGCTTTCGATAAACAGGTTTAATTTATAATCATAATAGTTACATGCGCTTTAATAAAACGCGTTAAGCGCTTAATCAAGCCGTGTAGTGACATGTGAATAAAGACGTCAGCGGTCAAGAGGGCGCGCCACCCATGTTCCTTATAAAAATCGCTGAAATTACAAAGTGTGTACAGCGGCTGAGTTATCGAGGCCATTAGTTTAATAGTTGACCGTCAGATGGTGGCGGCGACGATCCGTGTCTCTTAATAGGTCGATGCTTGTAGCTATTTAGGCACAACGTTTTTTTGTAATGATATATTCATGTGGACGTTCCCATCGTAAGGTTAAGTCAACGTCACATTAATAGATGTGGTGGTGTGTAGGTCGTTTTTCATATAGTTTAGATATAAACAACAATATTATTTGCAATTATTATTATAAGGTAGATCTATTTCTTTACCGATCCTAAGACCAACCCACTGCAACTTTTTAGGTTCAAAGGATTCATTTTCTTTCAACAAACTTGGTCATTAGCTATTTTAAATTCTTACCCACGTCACTACGGTTAAAATAAAAATGCCTCTTTCATTATATTTTTAGAAATATTTTTTTAGTACAATTTATTCGCGTCGATCAACCCGTTATAGAATATTATCCTAAGCCGAGTCTTCGTAAAGGCACATTTCTAATTGATCTAAGAATTAAACCTAGATCTTCTTTACAACTCGCGTATTGCTCATCATAAATGGCGCAAAAAATTCTATCCATTGATTTGCTCCGACGTTTCATCATCAACTAACATAGTACGTCAAAAAACTCTTCACATAATATCATAATAAACGATAAAACAATTACGTCTAAACAAAAGTAGGACGCATAACAGCAATTTTAAAAATAATAACCCGTAAACGTCTCCAATCAAATATTACATAACATCGATTTAGTACTATGGTACACGAAACGAGCACAAATAATAACATTCAACAAACTATATGGCACACAAGCATGTGCTTAACATTTGATAGCAGAAAAAGCATTCGTATCCGCGAACTAATTATGTCAATAATAGAGTTGTTTATCGGTTCCACTTGATTACCCACATCAAAAGTAATTGCTCGGAGATATTTTCTCGTGAAACGGCTTAAGTAAATATTAAAATGTTAAACTGTGCTACAACATTATAGGTTTTGGTATTGCCCATCAAGTTTATTGCGACGCGACGTAATATGCGCACGTTTGATTAAACTCTATTTGGTACCGATATATTATTACCAAGCTATTTTTGTTTGTTTTTATAGAAGTTGTGATGCTACGAGTACAGATTGTCTGCAATCCTCTGACGCTTCAAAGCGTTGACATCCAAAAAATAAGAATAATTTATATCTCTTCACATTTTATCACATTGGACATGTTTATGTTATTAAGTTAGGAGGAAAATCCTTGTTGTTTATAGTATAAGAGTGTATCTCAAACCATGAGTTAAATAGATATTTTGAAAGGTTATTTTTAGTTCCAAATTTCGCCACAAAGCTTATAAAAAAAAGTTCCAACCACAAGTTATTCAATAAAAAAATAAAAACCGACTTCAAAACAAAAAAAAACACTAAAAACCAAAAAATAACAAAATAATAAGTACCACTGCAAAGCAAAAAATTAATATTTATTTCATGGAACTTGCTTGTTGATTAATTTGCTTAATGACTTGACTAGCCAACAAATCAAAATATATGCGTAACATATTGAAAGCAGGTCGCCCAGTACCAAACATATAGATATTTAAATTAATATAAGGCATAGGTCTTTGGTACTTGGTAATTTTTTTGTTTTTAGCGGTTTATATTTTGAAGTCGGTTTTTATGTTTTTATTAATTTTTTTGTTATTTTTATATTTTTAGTGTTGATAGGAATTTAAATGAAGATTTGGTCCCCACAAGGAATATGTTCTTTCCGATGATAATGAAATCGCTAAAATCGGGTAAAAGCTGCCGAAGTTATTGGAGTAATCACATGTTTATTATTTTTCTCCCCCCCCCCCCCCCTTCACTTTGCCCCTACCCCCTTTTCCCTCCACCACTGTAGCTTAGCTTTTATACTGAACCCAATGCAAAAAGAACCATTGGAATCCTACTAAATTTTGAAGAGTTCTACACTCCAGGTCTGAACATGGTCATCAAATCTTCATGTTGTGTTCCTGGGATCAACCTGTCAATACATTCTTTCCAATGAAAAAGAAATCACTAAAATCGGTTAATAGCTGCCGAAGATATTAGAATTTACGTGTATTTTAATTTTATCACCTACCCCCCCCCCCCTCACCTCCACCCCTTTTTCCCCGTCTCACTGTAACTTAACTTTTATAATGAGCCTAATGCAAAAATAACTATTGGAATCTTACTTAATTTTAAGGAGTTAACTCTCCAGATCCGAAGATATTCATCAGATATTCACCATTTTTTATAGGATCAAATGACAAACACCAGCTTTCAATCAAAGAAAGAATGGTCGAAATCGGTTCACACAGTACAAAGAAACGAGGTAACAAATATTAAAAAAAAAGCAACATATAGTCGAATTGAGAACCTCCTCCTTTTTTTAGGTCGGTTAAAAAAGAAGAAAAATACTACATGATCATTTGGCATAGAATTCATTTTATATGGGTACGGATATTTAAAACGCTCAACATAATTTGAGAAGTCGCCTGGGTAGGTACCACCGCAATGTCTATTTCTCCCACCAAACAGTAGTATAAATGCACTGTTGTGTTTAGGTTTAAAAGATATTGTAGCCAGAGTATCTACTGGACATATTGAGACTTAACATCTCACGTCCCAGGATGGCGAGCGCAGTGGAATGCCAAGCATTGCTTTGTATTTCAAGGTGTTGTATGTTTTTCTACTGTTCATGAGCATTCGTATCGCTTACCATCAGGCGAGTAGGCATGCGCAATGCAATAAAAAAATAAGGTTTATGTTAAGAACTAATCTATTTCAAAAGAATATAAACTGTTTACTTGTATTTAATACGTGGTGAACAATAAAGTATTATCTATCTATGTATCTATGTTTGATATTCAATAACTCTTTAGTACTTGGAAATCGAACGAAATTAATATATTGATATTATATTTTACAGCATACAGCATATCGTTTTATATCTTAGTAAAATACAAACCGATTAATTAGTCGTCTAAAATCAACTTCTATATCAGCCCATATGCGTCCCACTGCAGGGCACAGGCCTCCTCTACAATCGAAAGTACGATTGAGAGTGGTTAGGCCATATAGTCCACCACGCTGGCCTAGTGCGGGTTGGCGGACTTACATACCATAGAATTTTTATAAATCGCTATGGTATGCAGGTATCCTCACGATGTTTTCCTTCACCGTTTTAGTGCTTGGTGATTGACTATCAATACACACATGACTCTGAAAAGTCAGAGGTGTGCCCTGGGATTCGAACCCGCAACCACCGTGAATATGTTGGCAGTCGCGTCTAGTCCGTTTACCAACAGGCCACCACGCACTTAAAAATCAACTTAAGATATCCTTATTCTAAACTGTAAATAAAGTTATATTAACGTTTTAAACATTTAACTAAAACTCCTATTTAATTATAGTTATTATCATTACAAGCTCAGTTAGCGGAATAGCTCATGAAATAGACATAACACATTCAATTTTATAGACCTCTAGATATGAAATGTTCCTTCAACGAATATTCGCTGGCATAGCCCGCGATGCGCTGGCTGTGCTCGCTTATTATTTTAAATCTACATTGTTATGGTAAACAGATATTGCATAAAATAATTCGGCAAGTTCGTTAGTGCATCGGAATCGCAACTGTGTTATGGTGGAAGCGAGCAGCTCGCGAGCACGCCCGCCGCCTGTCTCTCGGCGACACTAAATGCATATAAACGTTGTATCAACTGAAAATCGATGCCGATTTGATTTTGCGGCCTTCATTAGGGATCCGGTTCTACATTTCAATAAAGCCACCGAGCCTTAATGATTCCACGGTAACAACGCTTTTATACTGGTTAATGCCGTATTTAGGAAGCGGGCCTTTTGAACTCGCACCGACATTTAGCTTGTACCAGTTTTATTCTGTTCCCTTTGCTTGGTGTCATTGTATGTCTGTATCAGCCCATATACGTCCCACTGCAGGGCACGGGCCTCCTCTACAATCGAGAGTACGATTGAGAGTGGTTAGGCCATATAGTCCACCACGCTGGGTGTTATTAATAATGCATAATTAAGTTTTATACGCTGCTTATAAGCAGCAATATTTATGACTTCAAAATATGCGATACTGTGGTATTTCGCAAAACGGGAATAGAGGATGAAAGTATTAATACCTTCTCATTTACTATTCTTCATACACGTTTAATGTATACGCTACTAGCAGCCCGTCCCAGCTTCGCCTGGGTGCAGATGTCATTTAATTCCGCTCCACACCAGTTACATGTTATTTTTTACAAATTGTGTCACCCTGTATATGTGAATGTTGAGTAATTTTAAAGGTCTAAGCATACATAGGGACAGACAGACCAGAAGCGACTTTGTTTTATACTATGTAGTAATGTGCTTTACTACAGCTAATATACAATGAAAAAAGTAATTCGTAATCAAACATAAATCATACATTCCCCATCAAAATTTACTCGAACCGATCCAAACATCCAAAAAAGGAGAATGGCTTCTACGGTTGCCCGAAGAGGAGAGATAGCGCCTATCCGACCAATTAATATGCCTAATGCTAACATCATTATTACAAGGCACGGCGAACTTAACATACTATATCCATTTACATTTTGATTTGTGTAGAGCTGGGCCGCGATTAATCGGCGAGCGGCGTGTGCCGGCGCCGCTGATTTATAAGGAACGCGGCCGAGCTGCGCACAACACGCCACCTCTATACACACACTCCTTACTGCATAAACAATAACAATCAAATATACCACAATTGAACCATCATCGCCTGTCTAATTACAAGGTGGACAGAAGTCGTATTAAAGATTGCGGGAAGTTATGGACGCCCGCTGCTTTAACAGGGTGCTGTGAAAGTCATTGGTGCCTCTGTCAAGAAGAGAACTTCATGTAGCTAAAGAATAAGAGGAGGAAACTATCACCAATAGTATTTAAGTGTTTTTGCCTAGCGATAATCCTACGTGTAACAGGGTGCTATTTCCTACTGAATCCTCGCCAACTCGCCGATCTTTGCCATAATCACTTGCAAGACCAATAAGTCTCTCATTTCAGCCACACGAGGGCCACTGCTTAACATAGGCGTACTCTCAATGCGACTCTCTCTTCCATAGCGACCTGCTGGAGCTGGGTAGGTCAACTATTTTATTTAAAAAAAATTAAAAATAACAACACTTTTCTATAATGTTTTCTAAAAATATTAACATATCCACTGTCCAGTCGCTACAACATAAACATAACAATAACACTCCTCTGATCTTATCTGCAGCACCGCATTTCCCATTTATCATAAACATTTGTAATAGACTAAAAACCGATTTCATATAAAAGATGGTTCATAAACATTGCATAATACGGAAGAACTCAAACGCTATAAGTTTTTGAGGAACTTTATAAAACAAGCTTTTTAACTTAATTACTGGTACTACTTTACTCAATTATAAGTAATGAGATTCTGTAAAGACGGCGGTATTAATGGATCAATTTTAATTTATTGCACCCCACACGATAAAAAGCTATTTAAATAGTGTAGATGGCTCGTAAAATGCTCTCTGCCAAGTTAAACCAAAGTGCTAAATGTTGCTTATTAAGTTATCTTTAAGTAAATAACCCTAATAAGCTCCGCATAGATTGAACGCGCTTCCATCCGTACAATTTTCTACACGGCATGGCACTATCATTTGTGTACCGCTCATGCAAGTAATTTGATTTTTTGCTCTACTAACTTTTCTCAAGCGGATAATGGTAATGTAATAACTATATGAATGGCTTTATCATCAGAAAAGAAGCGTTGAATATAATGTAATATTTCCTAAGCAATTTCCTAAGCTGTAATATTTATTTTATCCGACATCTAAAAATATACAATAATGTATTCTGCCCCATTGGTTTTCACGTGCCTTTTTAAACTTTTATGTGAGAAGACTTAGTCCATAATCTACATCTTAAACCCTCAAAGATCTTTGAGAGTTTTTTATCGTCCTAGGCAATAACTTACATTCAACAATGGCATACATATAAAAAAGAGAGGACAGTCTAATGTATTTAGAACAAATTCAACATACCAAACACATTCACTTATAGACATGTGATGTAATGAGGGATAATAAGGAATGTAATGAGAAAATACAACCCGTCTATACCAGTGGCGATGAAAATGTTGTAAACTTTTATGAACTTGGCAGAACGTAAAAGGATATCAGAAAGTATCCACTGTAAGGTTTGTATATCTATAAATTTTCATTGACGAACCATTTTGTGGGATATATTTGACTACAATTTACAGCTGATTAAATTAACATGTTCTACAGTATAATTTATATGTTCATTACCTTTATAAACATGAAATAAACTTTATGTAAGTACATTTATAATCCTTGTTTTCCGTGATGAATGTCACACAAGTAAACACTTTACACTTTAAAATTGTATAAAACGAAAGATTAATCGAGACTTAGCTTAATAACTAATCAATTTTCACATCGATACTTATGTTCCTTGCACCGTATTTCTGTATTATAATATACATAATCCGTTGCTTCCCCTTCTTGTGACCAAGTATTTTACAAGAATGAGTTCTCTTTTTTCAATCAAATAACTAAATAATTTTTATCCCATTTTAAGATACTTTTCATTAATTTGCATTATTTTTCCCTATTCCAACTCAGCTCAGTAGATTCAGTTGCCTTCTTCCGGTTTAAGACCATAGGAATCCAAACTGTTTAACTATATTCTGGTCATTTTAAATTCAATTATTCAGTATTTCACAATTCTATAGCATAATAATATGACGGAAAATATATACTTGTAGTAATTTCATAATTAAAGTCTATTGGGTCTGTAATTTTTATAAATCACTAAACTCAACACCGAAACTACGGCGTGAATTTATGATTTATATTACAGAATGGGCCCTTTAATGGTTTGACAGATATATAACTGGACTAGACCAATCACCATATTTGCAATTACAGCCTCGTCTTAGGGGCCGCTGTAAAACGTTTTATAGTACGGTTAATTAAGGGTAGCACGCTTCTTATAGTAATTATTTGGCCTTCTCTATTTATATGTTTGAAATACTCCGTTTATAAAGCAATTAAAGTTTTGAACCGAATTATTAATGGCGCTAAAACAAGGCGTATTATAAAGTACTTTCAGGCTAATTATTATTCGAAACGGTAAATCACGTCTTTTTTTTTTCAAAAATAACACCATGTCACGTCTTTTTTTTTTCAAAAATAACACACAATTTTAAAGCAACAATACATTCATATAAAGTTTTGAATCAAACTATACAATCTATAAAAGAGCGCAGATAAGAGAGTAGTCCAAGCGAAATATAAACAGTATAATTATTACTGCTATTCAGAAAAGCATAGCGAGTTATGTGAGTATATCAGTCTATCATTATCCAAAACAGTAGTTTAACTTTAATATCTATGTTCTTCGAGTTCTACGCTTCAATTGTTATTAAATTCGATCCTTGTATTACTATTGTAATATTTCTACTCATAATCTGTATGTAGTCTGTAATCTGTGGACTGTAAACGCGCTTGACTGTATTTCCCTACAAAACTCAACACAAACTGTACACAAGTCCAGAATCAAGATTCGTTGATAGACGATGTAATATTTTCTGTAATACACCAGGCACTATTGCGTAAACACTACTCCATAAACTGAACTAAAAATACTGGCAATAACTAAAACAATAACGCCTATAGGAAAGCAGCCGATGAGAGTATTTGTGATATCTGTCTGTTTTATGCGGTGCATTTGTTGGGAGCAACATTAAATCAAATATCAGATGATCAGAGGCAAGTAAACGGTAGCAGTTATTTAGCGGGCAGTGCGCCGGCAGCCGCTCGCCGCCGCCCACTGGCCGTGATTTATCCGCGGCCTGTCCCAGACGGATTTACTGGCCTGTTGAAATATCAGCAGATCCGTGACGAAATGTGCCACACTTCCCGAGAATAATCTCTAAGATACGTCGCCCTTAGACGCATTGATTTGTCACAGATCTGCGCAATACGGAATAGATGTGGATAAGGTCATTGCGGAATGTGTCTAACACACTCGGTGAATGGACATATCAATATACACTTTATTAACGGCATACACACAATAAAAGATTTATAGACAGTAAAAGTATATGCCTACCTAGGTTTTATTGGCAAGGATATACGTACTAACGTATAAAAATATATCCATTCATTACATAGTCAAGAATAGAGGTTTCCTGTCTGTAATATTTTTCACAAAATTGTAAACCTCATAGAAAATAAAATATTGACTTTACTTTTGAAAAATTGTATACGAATGAGAACATGAATCTTAAACGGTGCCTCGGATAGGGCAAAGTGACTACCGTACAATTACTACACCAGTTATCTATGATAATGTTAGTCTACGGTTTAACATTTTATAAATGTTAGCAACTAACTAGTCAATATATTACAATATCGACATGAAATTTGTCTACGTTTTCTTCGGTACAAACCTATATTATTTTTAATGATGGTCACGTACTTGATTGAAAGGTTTAAAACAAACAAAATAACATTTACGTGATTTAATTTTTAAATTGCGTAAGAATGCGTAGGCTTCGTAGGTAAAAATAAACTTGGATAACAAAATAATGAGAAGCTAAATCGGTCCTATATATCTTTGAAATCAGATCAATTGTTGAGGCAACATTCAGTGAGCTCGTAACAACTGTCAGTTAAGGTTGGTGTTGATGATATAGTGAGTGGTACAGTGCCTCCGACATTACCATACCCACCGGTTTATGAGCTCTTGTAGTGTTTAGGCGCCCACTCGAGCACCATTTAAATTTATCATCTGCGTGGATTATTGCTTATTGGAACAACAACTGTCTTAGATATGCAAAGATAATACCCCATGGAACTGCATTGCGTTTCATGCGAAAAATAAACGCAGATAACACGCTATTGCAACGTCCACGCATCGGTGCGCTTATCACGCGCAATCAAAATATTATTTATGGACAAAGTTGTTATGTTTATACGCCCATTTACGTACAAGCGTTAACGTATACAACGTACATAACTCACAATATTGCAACACTTATTTCTTATCATCATAAAAATTGAAATATGAAAAATGGAACACAGGACACGTTTATAAACGAAGTGATATTTTTAGTAAGCAGTTTAATGGTATAAAGGCCACATCTCATACAGCTTTTGTGTAACTAAGCGTCCTTTGAGCCAGAATCTTCGCCCCACAAAAGAATAAAGTATTCAATACCGTGCACGCAATCTCAAATCTCAAATAAGCTACATAACATCTTAAGCCATTATCTTCCAATAGTGTTGCGAGAGCGCTCGACTTATCTGGCAATTAAATCGACATTCGGAAGCCGATGTGGCTTTAATTCTGTACACGTACCGGCAAACGCTTTACAATGACTCGGATGCATGACAAATAACGTTTTGATTGGACACTCACCTGACAAAGTCGAGTGCACATATCCACAGCACGCCGTCGCGCCGGCAACTGCCGGACACTGCTCGCTGTTATTTATTGCTCCAAAATATTTACATTAATTATTTACATTCACGTGTTATTTGTAGCCAATCCGTGCACGAGTAAATTTGCAGTTTATCACGTTTGGGACATGAACACGACACGAAAATGTTCGAAAAGAGTTAACTTTAAATGTATTTTATTACATTTTTAACACAATTAAAACGGTATGTGGGAATAAACATGGATATAAATAAACGTAATGCATGAATGAGCATTTTTTTTGCAAATTTAATTATCTTTTCAATGATTCAATTCAATTCTTGTGATTTTACTTTTGTGGTAATTGGTAATCCCTTACATGGCATAAATTTAATTGAATTTTATACATGTATAATAATTAAGTCGGAAACACACTATAGAAATGCAACGTGAACCGACGCAACACGAGTCAAATCAAATCAGATTGTACTATTTTATATGACCAAAACCACGCTACGATCATGCCACGCAACATAAATAGCATCGCGTTTTCGTAGTGTACCTAGTCGTGGCGTTTCTGTAGTATGTTTCTAGCCTTAAGCTACCGAACGTTTTACCCCTTATTGTGTTTCCACTATCTTTAAGGATCCGATGTCTCGCTGACATGTGTGTTTCAGAAAATTATCCCATTTTGACTCATATTTTTAACACTAAAATTAACATTTAGCACTTAATAAGTTTTCTATCATGAATGAAATCCTATTTACAAATATCTTTTTTTATAACCTTACAAATTGCATACTATACCCACCTTCTGTTATGGGCCAGAATGGCTTATCTGTATCAGCCCATATACGTCCCACTGCAGGGCACGGGCCTCCTCTACAATCGAGAGTACGATTGAGAGTGGTTAGGCCATATAGCTTATATTTAAGTCATTATCACTACGTATACATATAAATTGCTAGTACTTTCCTAAATAAAACATTTCGACTCAAGTCCCAAAATAAAAAAATTATATCTTAACAAAAATACAAAAAGCTCATCCTTAAAGAGCATGCGGTATATTATCTTAGAATAGTATTTTCTATTTCTCATTAAAATTATTACATCATCCTATCGGTGGTAATCCCGTATGATAATGGAGAAGCTATTTAACAAAATGATACAGTCATCTGCATCGTTATTACGTTCCATAATGAACAGTCCGTGATGAACTTTCATATCGGATCACTGAGCCCTTGACATTTTAAGCCACTAGATATAACTTGTACCTTATACTGACATTAATGTATTAATTCAGTCAAATTGATTTTGAACGGTCTTATCACTACGCGTAGTATCGACTTACACAATGCCATAACCGATTTGGAAGTCAATGCGATTTAAAATAAGTAGTACCTTGAAGATCAGGGTGATTTGGCTGTTTATTTACTGTAATTGTTCTGACGGAAGTAATAAGTAATGTGCTCTTTTCGTAGTTGTTTTGTGAAAATAATTCCTGCATAAATTGTACACACATGTACATTTATCGTATTACATTTGATGTTATTTGTCTACTAGGATGAGATAATCATATGATGCCAATCAATAGCCCAGTTGGATATCTAACATCAGCTGCAATGCAGTCAGTTGCAGAGGAAGTGCAAAAAGTCGTATATAAAGTTTAGGTGAGTCAGCTAGACGTATAATAGAAATTGGGTGGAAATGAGGGCTGCACCCTCTGGCACGGGGCGTGTACACTCCAGAATATACAACAGGCGAACACTCGTAAATATTTATAACATCAACTCGGCGACAAAACGCTTTTCAACGACGCTGCCACACTCGGCCGGCCACCCGACGCGCGACTTATGGCGCGCTCTTCTCGAGACGACAACCCTGTATATAATACCATCGTAGATCTTTCACAAGCAGTTAGTTCATAGCTTCGTTCACGCGTAACACCTTCCTTTTAATTGCGTTTTTGTTACACAAGAGAGTAGACACCATTATAAAAATGATTTTTACGACCTTATTCCGGGACAGCTAATTTTCGTTCCGTCTTTTGCGTAATAACTTAAAGAGTCATGCTGGGCGAATCACAATTACCATGCGACCATCTCTTCAAATATATAATGAGTATTTAGTTAAATTGTAGGCCAATATAACTTTTATGGTCGTTTATAATGTGGCTTATTGCAGCGTTGGTATTGTTTTACCCCTTCAAAATTCCTTATTAATTGAATGTCATAAAGTTTCAAACTATTTTGTTTCTCATAAATAACTTAGATATCTTTATTATAGAGCCTTATTTTAATTTATAATTCAAATTACACACATAATGTTATTGATGTTTGGATTGTATTATAAAATATTTCACACGGCTGTAGTAATCGTCACATTGATAAAAAATATGATAGTACAAGGTGTGGAGCGTGGCCGCGGTGCTAAAGCGGCGACGAGACGCGACCGCGCGCTGTGGATCCAATTTCGCCGTTCCCACAACAAATCGTAAAGTCAAAGTTCAGCGCCTAATTGCGCGGCGTTATCGACAGATCCGACCGCTCCGCCGAAGAATATTTATCAATAACATGTAATTAAAATTATTTAGGGGGGACCGGACGCGGCCGAGCGGTCGGAGCGCGGCCGGCCGCCGCGTCCCCGAGGCGAATTATTACACATTCGCCGCAAGAGGTCCGCGCCCGTCATTAGCTGGGACATTTTTATTCCTTTCTCTTTAATTTCCGTCAGAAGACATAAATGATGGCGCTAGTACCGCTGCATCCCCGCGGGGACGGGACATAGTGCGGACAATCAGTAGGCTCACTCGCTGTGCTTACGCGTGCGTTTCACATTATAATAAATTTATGCTGTTAACGAGCAGTCATTCATGCTATGTTGCTACACAATTATCTCTTTCGCATCACTGTTTTGAAATCAATTATATATTGACATAAATAAGAACAATCAAAATTAATTGCTAATGGCATTGATTCAAGGCATGTACATAGTAAATAATATTTTTAATTTTCTTATAAGTACTAAATATTATATTCAAAAACTTTGTGTAAAATTGTACAAAAGATGATTTGAAAGTAAGTTTTTTTGATGTAAGCAAACATTAAGGAACACGTGCCATAAAGTAATATGGAACAACAAAAACTCATAAAAAGTTATAACCATCATAGATTTTCTTTATTTTCCAAAATTGTTATTGTCTTACTACAGTAACTTACTGCATAGTATTATATGTGTATTGATTTTGTAATCGTGCTATAACCGAAAATTCCTTTCTTGTCATCTTTATGCTCTTTTGTATACTTTCACTGGTCGAAAAGGACACGTTACATTCGTATAATCATGTTTTAAATTATGTAAGCCCAGTGGTTTTAAAGAGTGAATATCTGTTGTGGAGTGAACTATTATTTAAAACTCAACAAACAATGGATTTTATTTAGTAGACTGTAATACACACACAATAGATTTCATTTTTCAACCTGTTTCATAAAAAAAACATAAATGTAGTTTTATTTTCCCCTAAAAATAATAGACAACCGACCGACTTCAAGGCTTACTTATACGAGTATAATATGAACCTAACTCATGTTATGACATAATAACATATTTGGATAGGACTTCACATAACATCACGAAATGTTATAGAGCCACAAAGTTATCTGGCCCGGTGGCCAAAACTGGAAACAAAGACGTCATTTGAAATTGTCAATCTAGCTGCCAGTCGCTGACATATCCGCCATTGGTTGTTTACTCAATGTATTTATTTTTCCTGCATTATTTAAAACTAGTGAAAAATGCTATATATAATGAAAGCTTTAAAAAGTGATGCTAGGAACGTTATACTTCAGGTATTAAATTTTACGTAGGATGAAAAGCGTCTTCCGACATCAATAATACCCTTCGAAAAATTGTATTAACGCGTAGCTGCCACCAAAGGTTTGTGTTGTCAGCTTTACAAAATAAATTCCATCGAAAACAGAATTATGTACGTACTAGTAGAATATAATATGTAAGTACATATCATAAACTAAAATGTATCTTACTCGTCTCATTTTACGTTACGTGTGTGGTGGTCTGTTGGTAAATGGACCAGACGCGGCAGCCAACTTGTTCACGCTGGTTGCGGGTTGGAATCTCGGGTCACACTTCTGACTTTTCGGAGCCATGCTTGTATTGATAAAAACGCACTATAACGGTGAAGGAAAACATCGTGAGGAAACCTGCATACCATAGCGATTTATTAGAATTTCTATGGTATGTAAGTCAACCAACCCGCATGAAGCCAGCGTGGTGGGCTATATGGCTTGTGATATGGCCTAACCCCCCGCAATCGTACTCTCGATTGTGGAGGAGAATACAGATACACTTTTTTAAGGGTTTTGGGGAGCGATTTGTTAGAAATCGTGTGAAGGAAAAATAATATGCAGATGAAACTGGTCATTTTCTCGACACTATTGATCGGATTGAAAAATCTTACTTTACCCCATTTATTGCAATATCTATTTTTAATGGCAACACCAAATTCGATTACAGCGACTCTCTCACCGGGTCAGATGAGTTTGTGAGACTATACTTTCGTTGAACCTATAAGCAAGAACCTCTCATAAAGTCACGGTTTCTTGCATAAGTAAAGCGCTACCAAAAAATCCTATCAATTGTTTTACATCCTGAGAATAATATATTCAAGGAGAAATTATTATTAGCCAACATTTTTTTCTCCCAACAATTCAAACATACCAAACTGAAAATTGAATATAGCGCCTTTATGAGATGGTATCACGCGCTGCAGTTTTACAACTCAACGTTTTATAATATTTACAGTTAATGACATTATCTCAGCGCTGCCGTCATAATGTTCCAAATGTAAAGTCATGACCAGATAAACGTTCTCAAAAGCCATATACAATGGCGAAGTGCATTTACAGCTCCATTGTGCGCCACCGCGATACCAGATAGTAATAAGGGGAATCTGATAATGCAGCACTAAGTGCCCTGCCGAGCTCCGAGCACCTACCTCCACTTGATAAATTATACAAACACCAATCAGTTAATTATTTTATTCATGTCGCTCAACCGCTTATCTAGCTTTGTGTTCGACATAATTGATATGTTAAGTCGGTAGAACAATCGTACCGTCATCGTTATTTTGAAGAGATAGGATGCTTCTCTTGAACCACAAAAGAACCGCTCGTCCCGAACTACACGTCTGACACAAAGAACTATTTTAACATAATGCGACTGAGCTCATTCTTTTCACATCTATTAGGATATAAGCCAAACACGTCGATGCAATGGCCGGTAACGAGGATTTGGAGTGGTAATCTGTTGTTAAAAGTTCTATCACGAGAGCAATGTATGTAAATACCACAATAAGAAAAAAAAATGTTAAAAATACACACTGCATGTATTTCTCAATGGCGAATAATGGCGTAATGAAGTCAGCCAAACGACAAATCACATGTGACGAATAAATAATGTAAGGGTCGTGTCCACGTTCAGTTGAGCACAATTAATAACTGGCGCACGCGCTGACGCCGTGCCGTAAACATTCCGCCTCGGATTTATTCGCCTCCATAAGAAGCGGCAATTAAGTCATTCCCTTTTAAAATGCCACAGCCGACCGACTTAACTTATCTGAAATGCATGGGATTGAATTATTAGTAGCAATTAACGACATCACAAAATATGTGTTATCAATATTTTTAAAACAGTAGCTTCTTATACATTTAAATTTTATGTACGCGTGACTGAGTTCATTATAGAAATGTTTAAAAAGCGACGCGATAGTGACAAAACTTCCACTGGGAAGCTCGCCAGACCTGTGACGTTTAGTTTATTTTTCTTTGGAAAGTTTTCTCTTGACAACTACAGCTGGCGATGTGTGCAGTATTCCAGACAGAGGATTAATCTTTATTTGCAGTTCACCATTCTCTGTAAGAATTCTAATAGCAGTGTGTATTTTTATCAAGATTTTACAATACTGAATAAAATGCATTCATGCCTATCACTTCAAGCACATATACAATTTTCGTAGAAATTAACTAACTGTATACTGACCACTATTAAATATAGGCTATTATAAGAAGCCAGATTCCCAGGACTGAATATTACTTCCTATACATCTCAAATCTCAGAAAAATATGTCAAAAAAGCTAATTTTAAGGTTATATTAAGGTTTCGAAGCTCCAGTAGAATCTTTTTTTTAATGTATAAACTATTACGAATTTGCTACAAAGAACAATAAGGAAAATTGCTGAGTCCACTCCATTCCCTAATGTCGATAAATAGCTCAAAGCACATGACCGCATCAATACAGATATAATGCTGAGGGTTCTTATCGCGCACGCATATAGTATTACCGGAGAAGCTACGCAGCGCCGGGCGCGGATAAGTGTTGGATTAATAATTTGTAAATATTAAATATTCATAAGCGTCGAGAGCACGGGTCAAGCATTCATTTTTATAAGACGGAGAACTGAAGCGGCACTCATATTTATTAAGGAGATGCAGGTAATTATCATAACTGACTTAACGGAACACCATCGGCCTGCCTAATGGACGTAGGACAGCAACGTCGGTGGAGATAATATTTATTGTTATTAATGAAAATAATCAAATTGGAACATATTTACACTCTATCTCCAACACTCATAATCCGACCACTATGATCTATTAATTTAATTTATTATAATTGAACACATGTATAAGAATGAATCCGAAATTAAAAATGCAATTTGTTACAAATTACTGCGTTGGACTGTCATAAACTGGAATGCATAGCTCTTACATCACGCAACTTTGATTTGACTATATAATGACGTTAATAATTGGTGTCCTCCTAATTTCTTCCATAATAAAAATAATTTACCTATCTTAAAAATGAGAAAACCTAATTATGTATGAAATGCGTCTCCCACTGAAGTACAGATAGTAATCTTAACACAAGAATAGTATGTTGAACTTGGGATCAATTGTTTTAATTATCCACTCCACAGCACTAGAATTAATAAACTCCATCCGCATAATAATGATTGTCATTTCGTAATAAGTAATTTAAATAAATGCAATGTAATTACAAGCACAAATTAAATTTCCAACATTTTGAAACGATACTGAATAAAATGCATCCCATTTTTATTTCATTACAGGCATGACATCCGTTTTGTATTTTAATGTTTTCAAGATTCACAATTAAGATGGCGTTTCGACAATAAATTAGGTAGATTTCACCACATAATAAAGTTTGTAATTATATGCTTTACATATTTTTGGATTCGTTAAACTTTGTTATTGAGCTCATTAAATGGCAGTAAAAATTGATGCTATCAGTGTTAATATATACATACTTAGAGCGGGCTGATAGTGAATAAACACTTAAACTAAGTTTTAGTGGATGCCGTATGTTCAAGCTTTGAATTGACGTTTTGTTAATGAGTTTATGTACAAAGTTATATCAGTCTTTGCAGCTTAATTACAACTGTATAAAGTTGCGTTATAAATTGATTTAATTGTTTATTTTATATGAGAAACATTTTGGTTGGGTTGTTTTAAAATATTTATTTCATGAAAAATAAAGATTGCAGATGTTTTCTTATTTCAGTATTATTCGCGCTCATTCCACGGACAAGATATTGTACCATGTTTTTTGATAAAGTTGTATATTATCAGATTATATTTTATTTCCAAAATATGTATTTCTTTACAGCTTGATATTTATATTCTTACCTTAAAATTAGCATTCGACTGGCTAATAAAATGTGATAGGGAATAAATGTATTTTACCAAACGCATAACAAAAATATAACAAAATTATTTGACGTTATTAAATTATGAAGCACATTCAAAGTTGTAATCTTAATATTATATTAAATATTGTTTAATGCATTATTTACCGAATACGCAACAACATAGATACATGCATGGACAAGGGCCGAAGATACAGTTGCTCTGCGTCTGCGTTCTTACAGCCTATCTGGCGTACTATACCAAACCTAACGTATAAACATTTATAGTTATGAGTTATTTTATTAATTTAGTAGATAAAATTGGACTTGATAGCCAGGTGCAGATAGAGAAGGGCTGGGTAGTGACGCGCGGGCGGCGGCGCGTGCGCATGCGCCGAGCGGAGACGCGTGCGCCAGCGTGTGGGCGCGCCGGTAGCGCTCGCAGTAGCCGTGTCATTTACACCACAAATAAAACAATCACACCACAGATAATTGATACGTTAGCCGCCCAATATGAGGAAACTGACCAGAGGAATTTTAAACAAAATCATTTTTGTCCTTTTTGTCATAGATAACAAATTAATGACGTTGGATATGTGATGTATGGTCGCCTCAATTACTCATATCGCATAGATTACTCAATGATTTCGTATTTTCTTCAACATTAAGTTCATAAATATCTGCTTACAATAAAAAAAAAATACAAATATAACTTAATGAAATTAAGAAAATTTCATTCAAAGGTTTAAAGTAACAAGATAAAAATAAAACAATTCACGTGGCCATGATAAATACCCATAGACATATCAGAGGGTCCATAAAAGCATCATAAAAATATGACGTCTCGCGGCGTGGACATGACATGTCGCTAGACGATGTCGAACAAACGTACGTGAATGATGTACGGGGGAAAGCTGTGATGGCGCTGGGTTGGCGCTGCGCCGGTCGCGTCGGCCAGCGCCGGTGCGCGGCGCCACACTCGCGCCGAGCGGCGTTCCATTGAGTTATGGCCCTTGTAATGTATCGCAATGCCCCTATCACTCATGAATATTTATTTTAAAAATGTATATTTCAATATCGCTGAGTCACATTCGAACATAGACGTAATAAATGCACCTCATGTTGGATTATGTTCGCTTGATGTGTTCGATGACAATGAGATCTGGGTGGAGACAAAGCGCGCTGTCTGTCTTCCTAACATGTAAAATATTAGTTAGTGAAGGATTTTAATATACAAGTACAATACTAGAATAGATAATGAAGCATTCGAATAATTAATATGGGTAATCAACGAATGACTAGTAAGAAGAAAAAATAATACTAAAACATGAATGTAATCTGCTACAGTTTCTTGTTAAATCGTTGTTTTACGACTACCAAAAGCTTTAAAACGTATAAAAGTAGCGTCATCAGATAAGGTTTTAACTTACTGAATTTAAATTATATCAAAGTTCATATTCCAAAGCTCCATTAAGCGATTTAATTTAAGACGTTACAAGGTACATATATTTCCTAGTCATAAACCGTCTTGTTTGCGCTCAATTAATTTAAATGTAACATAAAAATTCTTAAAGGCAATAAAGGCGAGCGTATGTGTAATTTTTCTAATCTGTATCAGGTGGAATTGAACCGAAGCAGCGTCACTCGACATCCCGCGGTTCATAAAATACATTCAGGGTACACATTAAAAGTATATTTTATCGCGTTTTAAATATTTAGATACCAATCTGGAGAAAGTTATCTTAAATTTGGTTCATTACTGGCGCGCATGTACGTCTGTGCGTGGCGTGGCGTCGTGAAATCAAATACGACGTGTGCACCACCGATGTCCCAACTTAATGGTTAAGTGATAACGCGCGTCGCACTACCTCCGTTTGATCTTACACTATTTTCTAATAATTTGTATAATTAATGTTATAGTTTCTTGGTTTAGATAAGATATCCAGGAATGAACCATGAATATCCATCGTGTGCCCGAAACTTTACCGCAGAGGCTCTATGCAAGCTTTCGTACATATCACTCGGCACGTGCATACTTAATTCTTATGGAGCGGGTAGATGTTTCAAAATATTATAGAAAGTATAACTAGATGGATACCATCTAGTTTAAAAATGGTAGAACCATGATGTAGCTACCTCAGGCAGATGAGCAGGCTCGGCCGGAGTATTACAACTATTTTACCGAACACCTTAGTTTTTTGACGTGAAATGTTTAGAGGGCATTGGGTTACTTGTGAGGAAAAGTAAAGAAGAACGTTGACAATATATTATGCCTGGGCCTCAATATACCTTGCCCAAGGCCGTAAGAGCGGCGTGGAGTTGACAAAGAAGATAAAACAGCCAATGAGTTTGCAATGTAGGTGGCTAACGATCGTGAAATGGCAAAGGTACAGGAGGAATGTAGACCCTAGTACCTACTAGGATAACGCTAGGTGAAATGAACCAGTAACCAAAGTGAAGGCATTACTATCTGTTAATATAGAAATGCAAAACCATCTCTGCAAATACAAAGTCAGGCAGAGTGATTATAATATAGAAGAAAGTGACAACTATGCTCAGTGTCATGCAATTCCCACTTAAGTCCAGAAGTACACTGCTCCAGGCTGATGATGACAAATGATCAGAATAACAGGGTCAATGAACATTTGTACCAGTCTATAAAACATGGCTTTACAACAGTGAAATATTTTTATACGTTTAACGCTCTTAATTAATTATCTACCATCTTAGGTAATTCCGAAAGCATGAGCATAATACGGCATTAAGTAAAAAATTCAAAGTATCTCCGATTAAGTAACCGTGTCTTGTGTTCTTAATGAGATCGATACGTCTTCCTGCGTGCGTTATGAGATCAAACTCGGGGTCAGATGACCACTGAATTATTAATTTACAAGTATAGTCAATTAAACACAATTACATCCTCTGCTTTCTGTCGTGTCATCTTCACAAAGTACCTCCTGTTTGCTTATCTGACACGTGATGCTTCAGTAATTGACATTTCTTTGCATTGGATACTGAACACAAAAAGTTCGTAGTCAGCGCAAATAAATTGAATAAAGGTTTGAAGCTCCAACCGACCATCATTTAACTGACCCATCTAAAACTAATATAAGTTGTGTAGACGTGTAAAATTAGAAAGTTTTGCTCATACGACATCTTTTATGGATGCTTTCGAGTTTTTGCAAGATAACCATCATCTTGACTCCCCGACAGTAATGGACCTTTTCATGAAAACAATACTAATGCCTCCTGCATCTATTTCAAATGCATTTACCGTCCACAGATCACATTGATCAATTAATGATATATTACAAAAACAATAGAACAAGTATTTTTATAGGAATCATGTTGTAAATCTACTGGATAACAACTCTAATGACAACCAAATAGAATGTAAGACATCGTATAGATGAGTGAGCGCGCGGCGTGCTTGTAATACGCAAAGACAATGTTGTGTTGAGCCGGTACTAATTGCACATCCCGAGATGTTCACATAAATATAATCCGTTGTGAACGGCCCGCTCATTTGTACCGGGCCCGACGGTTGTCATGTACCCGCATTAATATCGATGAATAAGAAATTCGTTATGGATGGGTTACACGGCTGGCCATTACCGCTGCGATCAGCCGCTGACTGCGCAGCTTCGAGCTACCACACTGCTTGTCGTTTCTCGTTTTTATCTTCCTATGTTAATGTTGCATCTGGTACGGTTAATGTACAGGTTTTCGTCGCTTGGCGTGCCGTATGGATCGATCTTGTTACCGTTCCGACTATCCGGAACGCTTTACTGAAGCATTACGTTTAGTTATTTAATAGGGTAACTTAATGCCCAACCGCTATAAAGATAGCGATGAAATTAATTTATACCGCAAATGCCTTAAGTATTTTACAACATAATCTTGAATTAATTATAAGAGTAGTAATATTTTATAATTTATCAGTTTATGTAAATGCACAATGAAATGTTCAGTTACTGTCCAGTGACCTCAAAACATAATATAAGTATATAAAAATTGTGAGTTTTCCAATTGTTGATAGAATTTCTAATGCAGTTTTAGTAGAAAGATATGCTACATATTCAAAACAACTTTTTTTATTGATGTACTGGCGACCATTAACAATATTAAACCAGTTATGCGATCATAAAAAAAAGCCGATACCGCATATATCTTTTTATATTTTCATTAAAATATTTTGCGCTTAATAGTCATAATAATTCTTTTTTTTTTCTACGTGTTCTCATACCAGCTACAGAATAATGTACTAATTACGAATATAATTCCGGCATACTAAATATTTTAGGAACTCATAATTTGGAAGACACGAACAGTATAGAAAATGACAGTCAATACGCCTTACAGCTGTTAACGAGCAATGAAATGAAAAATCGCTATGTTCCCAAGATTTTTAATTTTTGGTTGCCGAAGAAAACGAGCAGAGCAAACATTCGTCATAACTGCCTCTAACCAGGAGTTACTCCATTCAGATCTTTATTATGCACTGCAAGGTGGTAAGTATTTTAGCAAAGTCAACTACCCCTCAAATTTATGGCGATGATATTTTCAAAGTCAATGTTATGGGCAAAGTTAGTTTGAGGAACTGAGCCTTAGTGCACAGTGAATACTGATTACAATGTATGCATGTCGCTTTAAAGGCTATACCACACCCAAAAATAAAAAACAGCCTATATTGTGCCAACATTCCTATTAATTATTTATATCACTGGTGCCTATAATATTCAAAGCCTATGATGTAGGGCACTATTGCCAGTAGTATTTCCTTCGAACCGATCTTAGCTGAAAGATATAACATGACGTTTCAATTAAATTCAAATATTTGTTAACAAAATGTATTCTGTAACAAACAGCTCGCATTTAACAGATAGTTCCCAAAGCGCATTGTAAACATAAGGAGTGGCAGCGGCGGGCTGCGTTCGCGATTGCGCCGCACGGGGGGTCCGCGGGGACGATCCATCACGGGCCGCCGAAACGCCGCCAAACTATATCATTATACTCAGTAATCGATGAGCATTAAGTGAAATTAATTTTATTGGGTAATGGGTTGGATCGTGACGGTGTGCGCGCAAACGAGCCGTATTAGTAGCGGGCTCGGTTCCCGTCGTGACCGCGCGCAGCCCGCATAACCCCAGCAATATGGAGTATGGACACTCGCACAAATATCGCCGATGTAAGCATTCAATTACCATCGATATCTTTATGGACCGACCCATAGCATTATTATTTACGAAATAACGTAATATTAATATGTAATAAAGATATTTTGAAAAAAAAAAAATCAGGCATTTGTCAATATGATTTGTGAGTTAATTAGGAATTAAACTTATTTTAAATGTGGTAAGTTATACACGTTAAAATAATTAATTCGACAAGGACTCTGAATTTACGAGACCCAGAAAATAAGAAAAGTTTACAAATAATTAGATAATTCATATAACAATGAACAATTATTCAACATTAAAAACATGCACGACTCCGCTCTACTCTTGTGGCACACCTAGAATTAAATTATGGATTATTACTAAGCCCATAATAAATAATATAGTTGTATTCTAATAGTTACAAGAGCTCTAAAATTCAAACCATTATTTCTAAACGGACGTCATTTCGTTAACGCAGCAAGAATAATAATGGTGCTTCAATAGTAGTCGACGATTAGCCTACTTCACTTTTGGGCTCGGCCAACACGACTTTTGACCATAATAGAACATCGAGCCAGTCTCCAATAATATAAATAATAGACACCGTTCTAAAGAAAACAATTGAATCTTATAAGTTAGATAGGCAAGACGGAGTTGTGGAGTGCACAAACATATGGCGTGCCCTGCTCCATACGCCACCTCCGAGTAGGCAGCTCTTATCAAACATAACAAATAAAAGAAAGAACAATGAAACGATGTATGCTCGTTATATGTAAGCGATCATTTTGATAGCTTCTTTACACTCTACGATTTTCTATGTCGGAGACGACTTCCATTCTGAAAAAAAAAAAGAAAAGACATTGAAGCTCTCTCAGCTTTGATGTTATACCCCTATAAGAAATTAAAAATTTGGTCCTTAGAGTATGTAATGAATTATTATTTTATGGTTATATTATTTAAAAAATCGTGAAGTGTAAGTGAGCGGGGTCGGCGACGCGCGCCATAAAGTAAGCGGAGGGGCTCGGGCGCACGAGTGGCGCGCGTGTGGCCACCGTTTCTGTCTCACAACAATACACCACTGATATAAAGAAAATATTATTTATTTAAACTCCTCTATAAAATTCAGCTGTCGTTATGTGCCGCCATATTGTAATGTAGGTTACTTCACAAAAGGCACACGGCGTTTATCTACAGATATTGTAATTTATAACACTTGAAGTACGGCATGAGGAAAATAAAAGGAAAGTTCATTGCCATATGAGGCATCCGATGGCCATTTTATATCACATAACTCGTTCTCGATAGACGCTTCGGAACATCTATACCGCGACGTACCTTTTTATGAACGGAAACGAATGCAAGTATACAAATATGCAAAATATAGATAGATTACAAGTCTTTGACTATCTAAAGCTCAGTAATGAGATGTATACGCAAAGGATTCAACTTTATAAAACTTTTAAATTATTAGAGGATATTGGGATTTAGTGAGCCAATCTGTGGCAAAAAAAGTATTGTGGCCTTATAGCACGTACGTATTACGTATTAGCACGTACATACGTACGTATTAGATGAATAACAAATAATCCCAATAGGTAGTGCGGTGTTATAAAATCATGTGGATTCTAATCCATACTGACAAGATATGTATCAAAATGTACGGTAAGACTTTCAGCGCCAAAATTGATCGCCAGCATGTCCAGATATATCCAGCAAGCTATATTCTAATCACATGCTCCGCGACGATATTGCATAAGTTTTCATGTACACTGATACAACCCACTCTAGTCAAAATTCGATTTCTGCCGAAATGTTCGTTGCATACAGGGTATGCCAAGATTGCTACCAAAAACGAAGCTGGGTGGTAGTTTAAGTGACTGCAGACACAATGCTACTAAAATTTTGCAAAAAAAACCGGCGTTTTTCTTCCTATCGTCGGGTTTACGTCTTTTTTTTTCTAAAATAATAGTGTACCCACTTTTGTTTTTAAAGACGCTATGGCACGTGAAGGTTAAAATTATTTTTTTAACAAAATCCATGGATTTAGCAACCAACACAATAAAATAGGCGCTTTTCTATGCCACATTTTTAGTTGCATTGTGTTTTTAGTCACTAAAACTGCCACACGGCATCGTTTTCGGTAGCAGTCTCGATATACCCTGTAGTTAAATGACCAATAGATAAAATCAAATTGTTAATTCAGAATAGAGAAGTATTATAAGTATAGTGCAATACGTATTTTTTAAATTAATTAATAGTTGAAACTCATTTAAATTACTCAGAAGCAATAAGGCATGTTCACGCCAATAATTTAGTGAGCAGTCATAAAGTGTTCCCAAAATAATTTGAAAACTGGCACCTCCTGGATACCGGGGTACTCAGAACGATACAATATGTCAGCAAACAATAATTAAACTGAATTATTGACACGAACGCAACACAACTCCATGCGATCGGGAGCGGTATAAATCAGAGCTATATGCCGACACGCTGGGTAGTGTTCTTAATTAATTAGCCACATCAATGGACTCGGCCGATCACGAACAAACAATAATAAAACCTCACAACTGACCGTTTAAATTAATTATTTTTTTAATAATGTTGATCGTAATTTTAAATTTTATTTCATTGCCTGATTATTTAATATCTTGTTTTAAACGATGACAGATAAAATTTTATATCGAATAACATTCATATTTTATATTCCATTTTCTTTCGTAGTGAAAGAAATACTAGTTATTTTATTTGTTATAGATACCTACGCTTTAATTAAATTATCTCGTTTAGAAAAACAATGGAGTATGATAATATTAAAAATGCGGTAGATTCTTTTATATAGAGCCTTACTTGTTAATGTTTTTCAAACAACGATGAGGTCATGCATATTAAACTGAGGTGGACTTTCGATTTTGACTAATTTTAATTAACAACTAGTGACCTTATCAGGCATATAGCAAAAACACCAGTGGGTGGACACCTCACTATGACTCAATAATTTTACTTAGAATTATTTCAAGGTCAAATGAATATCAATTAAACATAATAAGCCTACACTGGTAATATTAATTTGATTAGATTTAATTACCAATACATTTTTTTACTGTAATATCACTACATTTCAAAGTTTTCATATTTACGGATTTGGTTTATCACAATATTTTTATAGAATTTACTTTTAAATACGATTTTTTTAAATTGATATTTTTTTGATTTAGTGAAAATATTAATCGAATAGATAGATCAGTATTCTTTTGATAACACCCATATCACGTCAAATGTTAACCTCTTATGTTTTATACTTATTGTAAGTTTATTTATAAACCACAACAACAATAATAATAAGATTTACTATTTCCTCCGCTAAATCTATCAAAGATGACTGAAATGTCTTAATAAAATGATTTAGTGTCTTATAATATCACTATTAATTTTATCTTTATAATGGCATGATACAGATTTAAATTAAAATCTGCATGTCAATACGAATCAATTTACAAAAAAACAACACAACATCTATTCCTAAATGACTTTATATTACGTCTTTATTTATTAGTACGATTATATTTATAGCAAAATGCTAATATTCTGTAATCCTATCTTGTCACGAAAAATTCATTTATTAATTATTAAGTCATATTGCCAATAAAGTTATTGCCTACATTTTATAAAACTTTAAATATTTTAATGATTTTTTCGACATAATATATTTGTTTATTTATATTAATATCGATAGCCAGAAAAGAATAAACAGAACCGCAAATTCATAACACCTATTAGAAAATCACAAACCACATTTTACGTCGTCATTGCAGTAGTTTTAATTCTTTCAAATAAAAGTAAACATCTACAATATCCCTAATAATAAGTACCTACACTTATTAATAGATTCAAAAATAAACAAATGAATAAAATATCGATAGAGCACTTAACAAGCACCGTGTCCATGTAAAGACAACCTTAAGTTCCCCGTAGGTCGATCCCAATTTATCAAATGCAATCAAACCGTGTCACAGAAGCGTTGATTAAGCGCTCGCTATCGGCATCAACTATCGCATACAGACATTGCATTTTTCTACTAGCACTTTTTTTTTCTTCACATCCTTTTTCCCATGTACGGTGACACCGGCGGCTTTTTCCAATAAGCATCGTTATGGTAAAAAACCGATTATGATTCTATTTGATCTATTTTGTTCCCACACCGTAAGTGGTTATTTTTGCGTGAAAATATTTTTATTTATTTATAAGCAGTATAATAACTGGTATTTCTAGTACGCCTAAGTGGTCTATCAGTACCGTTTGTAGGCTAAACTCGCGGTGGTTCGATTGCAGACTCGGGAAAAATGATTTATACGACGTTTTTGTCTATTCAACTGAATTCAGACCGCCTATGCCAAAGTGTAATAGCGCTGATTCTAGATTTTAAATGATTATGAGCCGTAAAACAATTTTCATATTTATTTGTTTGTTTCTTTTTATTCGCCTTTCATGTCGATAACATTAATTATAATTTAAATAGTTTGCAACTCTCCGTAATATTATGGCAACCAAGCGCAAAAATATTTTTACTCATCACATAAGTTTTTATCATTTATTTTCGCGCTAGTAAGCGTAGTCCGTACTTTAATATACCAGTAAATATTGAACAGTTTCTTGGAATCAAAGTTGTACCTACTGTTGCGGTAACTCACCCCTCATCTCTTCATAAGATGGAAACTCTGATGAAACATTTGTGGTTTCATTGAATCCCTGGCTTCTCGGAACTATGATTAAGTAACAACATTCAGATCAGTGTAAGTATGGCTAGTAAATGTAATTATGCGCTTCTGCGTTGATTTATACAATCTCCCACATTCGTTCTATGATCTAGTAGCAGCTTAAACTAATCTAAATTTACGCCATGTAAGTAAGTGTATAGTACATCCGTAATTTTCAATTTTCAACTTAAGTACGTATTTCAAATTAACAAAAATAACAGAGCGAATAGAATACAACTATGGCTCAATCAAAAATAATACGTTAAATAAATAAATACGCCCAAAATACATTCAAAATATAATATAGTGTAAAACATTAATATTATAATTCATAAGCCAGCCATAACTAAATCGGTCTAGCAATCAATTGCAAACAAAGTTTCGTGTAACCAAGTAGCGCATAGTTTTAAAGTAAATTAAAGTTGTGTTGAGTAACAGTATCGTATTGGTAGACGTTTAGAATAATGTTATGCGATGAATTATACGAGGCAGATTAATTCATATCTCGGCGACCGGTTGCGTTGTATATCAGTGTCGTATCACCGATCAACATTTGTCGCATACGTGTACACGTTATAATTATCCTCTCTAAATAACTTCGTAAACGCTGCCTGTACCTTCAACGACAAACTTATACTTTATGTTTACTTGATGGTTTCATGATTGCCTACGTTTAGGAAATCTGTCTCAAAGGAATTTGAGACTTTAATTTTTAACATTCTGATCGCGTAATTCATATGGAGTCTGTTTCTAACTCGATTGTATATAACTTTAGGGTATTTATAATGCATGTCTTTTTCATTGTATGCTGCCCACATGGCATATATATTGGTCTAACTGCTAAGCATAGTTTTCCGTTACGATTTAGAGGGGTTTCGAACTTTTTCCATCACTTAATCAATAAATCTCTGAAATTGTTATGGAGAATAATAACTCTTCCCACAACATAAAAAGTTACAGATTGTCGGGCTTGAAAGAAATCCACTCTCTCTAATCAGCCTTAGTATTGTCCATGTTTAGTAAGATATTTTAGTTTCCATTTTATATAGCAAACAAGCCAATAACTGCATCAATTTGGGGAAGGCAAGAGGGAAGTATAGCCTGTACCTCCAACAAATCAGTGTCTTATCATTCTGTTAATTACATTGCGATCTGTTGTGAAATATAAATCCAAGCTACAAATAATTATGTCGGTTAGAGCACGATACAAACTTAGATTATATAATTATTGCATATTGTGGGACAGAAATAACTCGCACAAAACCTAATTATAATCTTACATCAGTATAACCTGTTTCATTGAATGATTCCTATTAATTACAATTTTATTACATTAACTATTTATAACAATAGCATTATTCAAATTATCTTGTATAAAACGACATCGGAATATGACCGTGAAAAAATCAATAAACAAATTATAGTGTTTTTATATTCTTGTTAAATTAAATAACTGATGAAAAAATAAACATATTTAAAACCGTATAAAAATAGTTCGGAACAAGTATTAACAATGTTGTTGTCATTATAATATTGATTTATAAAGAGAAAAGAGATAAGTCTACACACGTATACACTCGTAGTTTTTGGCTTTCGAGCTTTTGTTTTAAATGACGATGTATTCGCACGCGTTCTATTTTTAAATTAAACTTTTCTAGCATTAGTGAATACTGAAATTCCGATTTGTATTTGAATACTTGTAAGAGTGAATGTACTCGTACATGGCAATACATATTAACAGCATCGCAGCACCTGTAATATCAAACGCTTGTCGCGGCAACATGAAGTGTCACAGGACGATGGTATCGATAGCGAACACAGCCGCGAGTCTCGAGCCGCACAAGTCGTCCGACCACTCCTCAACACTGTCTGCCAGACTTGTAATTATTGCAAATTGCAACAAAACTTTCATAACTTCAACTGTCAAATAATGAATGAGAGATATTTCATGCGTTTGTATATTGTCATATAATTACAAGTCGCTGTTGTCACTTTAATAGATTTTAATTGTCAAGCTCTCCGATCAGACATCGCTTACAAAACTAGTTTTGATCTATGCTACTTCTCATACTGGCAGCGACTTGCAATCCCTGCAGCGTGTCCGCTCTTATGAAACTCTGTAATGTTTTGATGTTTACGGAAAGTAGGTATTAATATGTGTATTATAACTTTCATATTACACTTTAGAGAAAAAACCGATAATATAGGCACGTATCCTAAAAGTCTATGTAATGCTCGGGATTCCCACCTATTGCGGGAATCAAAGAGGCTGGCCCGCATGGAAAATAAAGGCCTAAACAAACAAGATTAAACGTGGTTTTGATCTATTCGAGGAACATATTATAGTATGATTGACATTATGGTACGGGAGCTAGCAACGTTTGAAAAGTAAGAATTTTAGGTCCGCTGATTTTGTGATATGTCGTCCTTCTTGCACTTTCGGTTAGAGTCTGGGCTATCTGGCTGGCGGTAGTGGTTGCGTTCATTAGTACGCATCCTACCTGTCCAGGTAATCCTGGATTTTAAAAACATTTTAGAAGGCGTAATTTTTGATTTTTTGATTTTAAATTAGTCTACCTGACATACTTTTTTTATTGCCAGACATTTTTGACAATGCTAACTATGTGCCATACGCGATTTTTTATTTTTTTATATAAAAATTTCAAAGTATTTTATAATGTCTGTAATTTTAATATTATGTTATTTAAAGATAAGAAAAACTTAAAATAAATTTGCCAGACATTAATTCGATTGTTAAGTCTTGAATTAAAATGAAAAAGTCATGAAAAGTATTGCAGTATAATGCTAGTAGTCGGAGAGAGACAGTTGCAGAATAAGTCGAGAATGATACAGAGAACCATTACAAAAGTAAATTACTTGTCACTGTACATGTAATAAAAAAATCATAATAATAAATAATAATAATAATATCACCAGTGCATGTCCTCTCACCCAAACCGACTACACCCATAGACACAATCAGGTAGTAAATATAATACATCAAAAACTGTCTGTAAAACATAAACTAAGTGAAAATACACCCAAACCCTATTACCAATATGTTCCTAAGCCGGTGCTGGAAAGTGCAACTCACAAATTATACTTTGATTGGGCAATACTAACAGATAAAACTATACACCATAATAGACCGGATATAACACTAATAGATAAAATAAATAAACTTGTATATTTAATTGACGTAGCAATCCCAAACACTCACAACATGCAAAAAACTATAACTTATAAGATCCATAAATACACAGAGTTGAAAGAAGAAATTACGAGAATTTGGAAGATGAACAAAGTATATATTGTGCCGTTAGTGATTTCCAGCATAGTACCGAAGTATCTGCACCATAGTCTAAAGCTAATCGATAAACCTTTAGGTCGTCCGCATAAAGATGAAATTTTGAGTTTGTGAAACAGGATGTCACGTCATTAATGAAGATATTAAACAAAAGCGGTCCTAGGATTGAACCTTGCGGTACACCCGAAGTAACAAAAATAGAGCTCGATTGCACTCCATTGACTACTACTTTTTGAGTCCTATTAGTTACATAGGACGCAAACCATCGCAGTAGATTCCCCTCTAATTCCATTAAATGCAATTTTGTTAAGTAGTATTTCGTGGTCCACTCTATCAAAAGCCTTCTCAAAGTCAGTATACACCGCGTCAATTTGATGTCGCTGGTCAATACCGTCAAAAATGTAGGATGTATAAAGCAACAGATTACTAATCGTAGATCTTTTTTTGGTAAATCCATGCTGTGCCTGTGAGATAATACGGTGCATAAATGGGTATATTTCGTCATGTATAAGTTTTTCGAAGACCTTTGACAGAGAGGAGAAAATGGAGATAGGGCGATATTTCTCCACATCATGTTTAGAGCCACTTTTATGAACAGGCACAATATTTGCAGACTTCTTGATTGAAGATTGAAAATAAGGTACATACAGTAACTGGATCCTCGGTCGATGTATCCTTATAGAAAATAGTGGAAGGTGTTGTTACCGATTTTTTGCGATTAGCTACATAAGACCAAAAAAGCTTCATATTGATATTTACACTATCCTCAATTGAAGTTATATACTTTTTGAAGCTTTTATGGCACTCATTTTTAAATCTTTGTCTGTATATTGAAAATGTCTCGTAATCACTTACATTTTTGAACTTCTTCCACTTGATCCATGCAGATTTTTTGTTCTTGGCTATATGGACCAGCGACTCAGGCAACCAAATAGGGTATTTGGTGGTTTTTGGCCGTGATAATGGTGTGTGTAATTTGATCGCCTCGTAGATTTTTTCATAGAGGTATGCAAGAGCCTCTTCGGGTGATAAACTTTTTAGGGAACTGGACCAATCAACATTACCTACATAAAGGTTTACTGAAGCAAAGTCTGTTCTGCGGTAATTGAATTTGCCAGGACGGTTACGAGCATACTTCTTAACATTGATGTCTAAGGAGATATCAACATAAAAAGGTGGATGAAAATTATCGATTGGTAACAATGCATCAACCATTTTAGAGGGAATACAATATGTGTTCGAAAAAAATAAGTCTAGTATGCGACCCTTGTAGTTAGCAAAACCGTGGTATTGCTTTAAATTATGTTGGGCGCAAGTGTTTAATAGTGCTCGAGCGGCCTGCAAACTGATGCTATTTGAGGTACAATCCATATAAGATTGTTTGTTTACCCAATCAAGTGAAGGGAGATTAAAATCTCCGGCGAGTATTATAGAGTCTACTTCATCATTCCCCAACACCGAAGTTAACGCGTCCATATATTGAATATAAATGTCGTCTTTCGTATGTGGAGGTATGTAGCAAGCAGCTATTACATGATGTACCAAAAACAAACATGTGACATTAGACTGACACCATCTTGCAAACTTGCCTGTCGCGCCACTGTCGTTGTCTATCTCTCTCGCACCTTCAGCTGTCTCTGTCGGACTACTAGCATTATACTGCAATACTTTTCATGACTTTTCATTTTAATTTAATGCTTAACAATCGAATTAATGTCTGGCAAATTTATTTTAAGTTTTTCTTATCATTAAATAACATAATATTAAAATTACAGACATTATAAAATAGGTTGAAATTTTTATAAAAAAAAAATACGCGTATGGCACATAGTTAGCATTGTCAAAAATGTCTGGCAATAAAAAAAAGTATGTCAGATAGACTTATTTAAAAACAAAAGATCAAAAATTACGCCTTCTAAAATGTTTTTAAAATCCAGGATTATTACCTGGACAGGTAGGATGCGCACTAATGAACGCAACCACTACCGCCAGCCAGATAGCCCAGACTCTAACCGAAAGTGCAAGAAAGACGACATATCACAAAATCAGCTGACCTAAAATTCTTTCTCGAAAACGTTGCTAGCTCCTATACTATTAATAGTACACGTAACAGTGGCAGACTCGATGTGATTCCTTGACAACTTCAATCAAACGCCGGATGTTATGTCACAGTCTTGAAACAGATGTGTTGTACGACCAACAAATAAACTCATTTGCAAAAAAAACGGGCACCTAAGCAATGAACCATTTCAAATGTTACTATTGGTTTGTTTGATAATTATAGGTAGTTTTACTTTCACAATTTTGTAAATTAATAAGCAAATAATCGTTTTCGTCAGTATTATCATAAAATTTTGGTAAAATTTATAGGTTTTAATGCTAAAGTTCACTAGTAGTGTATGCTCGCTAGTAGTGCATATGCTCGTGAAGTAAAAGTTAACAAAGATTTTTGTTTGTTTTTTCTTTAATAAAGTAAAAGCAGATAAATGTTTAGTATCGAGTGTGACCCCCTCTAGCTGAAATCACAGCTTGAATTCGTCTGGGTATGCTAGCGAGGATATCCCGGATACTTGCTTGCGGAATACGTTCCCACTCCGCGGTAATCACATTCTTCAGCTCTCTGATGGTCTGCGGAGCCGGTTGTACTGATCTCACGCGTCGTTTCATAACGTCCCAGACATGCTCTATAGGATTGAGGTCGGGACTTCGAGCTGGCCAATCCAAACGACGAATGCCGACCTCTTGCACATACGCTTCCACATCGCCAGACCGGTGGGCGCGAGCGTTGTCGTCCATAAAAATTGAGTCTTCGCCTAAAGCGGCCAATGCGGGTTGTGCATGAGGAATTAGAACTTCCGTTATGTATCGATGTCCAGTCAGTGAGCCGTTTTCAATGAAGGCGAACTCTGTACGATCCATTGAATTTATTCCTGCCCAAAACATAACAGAGCCCCCACCATAAGGTGTGATTTCTTCAAAACAAGCCTCTGCAAAGCGTTCTCCTCGTCTTCGTAGCACTCGCCGACGTCGATCTTCACCGAACAGAGATATCTTGGCTTCATCGAAGAACAATACCCTATTCCAGTCTTCTTGAGTCCATGACTCACAATTTCGAGCAAACCTAAGCCTGGCAACTCTGTGCTCACGGAGTAACTTAGGGCCGCGGGCCGGGCGATGACTGCGTATATTGGCCGCGAGAAGCCTCCTCCTGACCGTCCATAGACGAAGAATATGCACATTTCTTACTTCTTCGAGGTTGTTCTTAAGGTCCACATACGAAGATTTGCGATTTCTCAATGCGCGACTCACAAGAAAACGATCATCCCGTGGTTTGGTACATGGTTTTCTTCCAGAACCAGGCCTTCTCTCGACGGAACCGGTATCTTGATACCGCTGCCAGGTCCTTTGAACCGTCGAGCGACTCACACTTAGCCTCTGAGCCACGAAGCATTGGCTGCAACCCTCTTCGAGCAGCGCAATAATTTTGGTAGCTTTTACCACTTTCTCTAACATTATTGAGACAGCTAAACAGCAATAAATGAAGCTTTGACAATTAAGAATATGAAATAAATTCATAAAAATTGACTAAAAGTTATGAAAACCGATATTATCTTTTGGAATTTTCCACCAAAAATGTAGGATAAAAAGTGGTTTTCTGTAAAAACGAGCATCAAACGAAAATTTGAATTTAGAACGTACTGTTTTAAACACCACGGCATTTTTAAAACCGGCCAGTAACATGTACAAATGATTGAAATCAATTTTGGTACCGTATTTTTTTAAAGAAGAATTAAAATCAAAACCGCCCGTGTTTTTTGCAAATGAGTGTATTTACATATTTGTAATGTAGAACTTGTAGAACTAAGAAGCCTCAGACAATGACTCCTAAGATATTATAGTTTTTTTGCGGAATCAGGTCTATGTACGTAATAGGTGCTTTACTTTCTTTTTTAAATACATGCGAGAGTATGCGAATTTAATTACAGGAAATTAAAATAATTCCTATTTGAATTGAATTAAGTGAATAATTTTTAAATAATTACATATTTCGCAAAAGCCAAGTGATATGGGTCATTGCTCACTAATCCCAACGAACATTAAGCCGAAATTTAATTTATTATATGTCAAAGCTACTTAACCAATTAACATAGGGCAGGTTTACATACTTTAACATTAATACCATTGCAACTCACACATTCACGTCACTAATTGTGCAACAATATTTGATACGAAAAAGACCCAATTGGATTGTACCGGTTTTATCGCATGTATCAAAGCTACTGCACTTAAATACAGATCAAAAACTGCTGAGTTAGAACATCCATCAATGTAAATAAATGGGAATAGTAAGTTGTATTTTTAAAGGATCAGTCACATCAGACACTATGAGCAATAGAACATATTTGATACCGATAGATTCTTGATGTGTTCATAATTTGAAATATAAGACATTTCACATCAATTGTTAGAAAAAGATAGATTAGGTATGTAAGTATAAGTAATTTTTGGACTATTTTATCATTTTATAAATATAACTAATATTTCTAAAATACATAATTTTATATTATACAATTTAACTGTGAATGCAAGTGGTAACACTCAACAATACAGACCACAAAAAATTTGAACATAAATAACAGAAATAACTGAGCTTGAACAATTGCATAGCAATATAAAACAGCAGAAGCATTGAATGAGGTATAAATGAAATCAGAAATAGTTTCCACAACAACAAGACCTTAACGAAGTCAACTTTCCTCGCGGAGCCGACCCGTTAATGCACACGAGGCGGGCTTGTTACGTGCATTGTGCGGCGTCGGCGGCCTGATGATACATTATTTTTATAACAATAAATCGTTGTAAGTAAAGCACCGGTGCCTCCCCGGTGGTCCTGCGCTACTTGCATCGACACGCTCGCCCCTCCAAGCCCTTTAAGGCACTTCAGCCGCTAGAACTTCAATTATAAATCCATTACAACTAAAAAACGTTTTGACTTTTTAGTCTCAACGCTTGAGTGAAATATGGGTAACTCTTTAGTCTTAATGCCTGGGTGAAATAAGGCTTGATATTTAGCTACCTTTGCCTGCAGTTCTTAAGAGCTGAAATGCATGTCATCTAAAGTGTCTAAAACCTTAATCGAATATAAAAGTAATGTAAATCTAACATAAAAGTACTCTAAAACCTGAAAGTGGAAATATAATGGCGTATATTTTTCGACTACACACATAATCCATCATACATAATACACAATACATACAAGTCGCTGGATGCAAGCCGCTTCCAACAGGTCATTGTGGAGATCCTTAGGGGAGGCCTATGTTCAGCAGTGGACTTCCTGAGGTTGAGATAATGATGATGAATACACAAATATTTCGAAAATTTCGAAAAGTATTGATAGTTAATCACCACGCCCTATGGCGGTGTAAAGTCATAAGGTCATGAGAACTATATGAGAATCAAGATAAAAAATGATATAACTATTGTATTAATCGATCTTCAATGTATCTAACACAAGGAACAAATAATGAAGCCTCGAACCAGCTAAACGACCAGTTAATCAAATCTAATCTTTAACTCGTTACTCGATGTTTATGATCGAGAATGAAGAATCTTATTTTTACAGCATCCCTATCATTACGCTGAGATAAGGGATAGATGACTTCCAATAGTTTATTTATTACATTTCCAACGACCTGACGCGATCGATTAGCTGCAGACATAAAGATAACACTGAGATGTAATAAGGCCCTGTAGGTTCCAGTTAAAGAAAAACAGTACTCTAAGTCCACAGTAACTATATTTTTAATAAGCGCTATATAAAACCTTTACTAAAAATCAATCTAAACAAATTATTGTCATTGCAACAACGCTAACGTCAAGAATGAATTATATAATAGTTATTTGAGTTTTACACAAAGACAACCATGTAATAAACACTGACAACATACATTTGAAAAAAAAATGTTTATTTTTAAAACATAGTTTTGATGTTTGTAATTTTTACAACGACAGTTTTAGAAAATACAATATTGATTCATAATTGTAGTATTGTGCACATAGGAAGAGAAACGTTGAAATAATTAATCATTTTCTGAATTTCTGTGTAAATCGTTACAATATGTTCCTCAATTACATGGCGTCGGGCCCATTTGATTACTATATTCGCATCTTAATAATCCAGATCTTGCTGATACACGCTTAGAATGGAGTGTGACAACCAGTTTTGCGTTTAAAAACTTGCTTCAATGGAATTTTGCAACTCATAGTACGCATTTTGCATAATCAACGATATCATGTCTAATACAATATTTAGAACAGGTACATGTTTTTGAAAAAAATGTTTTAATATCAAATATATATCAATTGTATCAAACATTTGATATGCCATTTTTATTTCATTTTCCCTACTGTTTTACTTACTCTGTTAATCTGTGTATAAATGTCATTAAAATTAATTGCACGTTTCAATTTACTATTCAATCGAGTTTAATGAAAGTTTTAGTGTCTAGGACATTACTTGTTGAATAGTATTTACTTACATTATAAAGCCATAGGAATTTATATTTTTTATGCCATAACTCAGAACACATTTCAAATTCCGTAAAGAAAAATTGATTTTTATTATAGAATGAGATCTGCGACAAAAAATTAAAGTTCCTCTATTACAGGGTTTCTTAAAGTGGGGTCCACGGACCCCTTAGAGGTCCGTAACATGTGTGCCAGGGGTCCTCCAGCAGCTCAGTAAACTTTTAATATATATTTTTCAGAAAATTATCATTTAAATGCCTATAAATATTAAAAAGAAACAAAACTAAAATAAATTTAATATAAAGTAAAAACTTCAAAACTAAAAAACCACTACTTTAGAGTAAAAAAAAATAAAATAAAATTCACAAAAAAAAGAAAGAAAAAGAAAAGCAAAAATTTTTTTTTATTTCATTGCGCTTGTACATGTTGATTAATTGGTTATTGACTTTGTGGCGGTAGCAATACGCCAACTTAGATTTAGCTTATAAAATAACACGCTTATTATTTGTAATTTGAACATTATTTAAACACGCATTTCATTTTAAGATATGACTACAGATGTTTAACCATAAAACATCTGCGAGTCGTTTTATTAAAGTAAGAATTTTTGTGTACCGTATTGTGTAATATTAGTTAAAAAGATGCTGTGCTAAATTATTGTTTCCTAATTGTAATGGTAATAATTTCATTTTTAGTTGAAAGGATGACCCTATTTTATGGCTTAAATATATTTTCTGTAAGATTTATCCCCACCGATCCTCATTCGGGTAATCCTATAAAAGGGTCGGTTTATTTGGATTAAAATACAGTCTGCCATTTCTCGTCTCGAGCACATCTCGCTCCGAGTCGCATAATTATAATTTTACTCTGTCTCTGAATGTATTAAGTGTTAAATTATAAAATATACTATTGTTAGTTCCTAGAAGTGAGTGCTTATTCTAATACCTACACTTATAACCACCAAAACTTGATTACCCAACAAATCAAAATATATGCGTAACATATTGAAGGCGGTTCGCAAAGTACCAAAAATGTAGAAATTTTAAGAACACTGGTCTACAAAATTTAACTTTTTGTTTATCTGTAAAATAAATGCTTTATTATTTTACTAATACGGGGTCACTGAATACGAAAATATAAACCAAAATTGAAAGTTAGCTCTTATTTTAAAATTATGGCTGGTATCGAAATATATGACGTAAGAGTAAAATTTCATAGAATATAAATCGATTCTTTTTTAAAAAAGACATTTTCTTTACTTTTTCATAAACTTTTTACATGAAACTGAGTATTTTAAAATATTTCCCAAGTATTTAACCTTTACTATTCAATAATTTCTCTTTTTTTTTCGTTTTCCTTTTGGAATTATCTTTACGAAAACCTTAAACCAAGTTCTAGCAGTAGTCCGCTAGCATTGACGCATTCTATCGAAATCGAGGTGAGAATGAAGAAAGTGAATTTTTGGGGACATATTGCGACCCATTTGCTGATACTTTTGCAGAAGATTGTTCACAAGCTCGTGGTAATTTTCAAATCTCCTATTGCCCAAAAAATCATGAACTACTACTGCTCTAAAAGATTCCCATGCCTCTTTTTCGATGCCCTGTGAAATCGGATCAAAGTTTTGGTCCTTAAGAATCTCTCATATTTGAGGTCCGACGAAAACTCCCCCTTTTATTTTGGCGCCGCATAGATGTCGAAATTCACTTCGCAAGTAATCAATTACTTGCAAAGTGGGTGCGAAAAAAGGTGGACCAACCTTCAAAGGTTGGTCAACCTTTGTTGAGAGGATTAACCAAGGTCTTCATTAATCCCAATGTCATATGCGATGGAGGGAGAAATTTTTTATGAGGATCGACTAGGGGAGGATATTTAACGTTATTTTCTCCAGGGCACAGACTTTGTCTTCAAATCCAATCTTTTTAAAGTAATGTAACGATCTAGCCCGACTATCCCACCCACACAAGAAGCACCAGCACTTGGTGTAGCCCATTTGCAGACCCAACAAACCGTAGTTTTTGCAAATTGTAGTTTTTGCAACAGAAATTTGTCTAAAATGAGAAATAACTTTTAAAATTTCGCGTTTTAACAAACAAATGAAACGCTAATATTATAAGACACATGAAACGAAAGCGTAATAATAAAATTAACGCGGTTACTCTCACAAAATTATTTGAAATCTCATAATATAAAGTGACATCCACCAAGTTACCCGGTATTATCTTAAATATAGCATAAGATAGCAATAAGAGCTAACTATTAATTTTAAGTTCTATATTTAGATTAAGGGGGTCGAATACTAAAGATGTATAGCAGTTTCAAGTAAAAGGCAATTTTCATGTTGACCAGTGTAATTAATGTAAGGCATCGACCCTATACTATTGTAAACTACCAATAAAAGTCCATGTTCAATAAAATAAGTATTCAATGCAAGGTTTATTTTACTACCTAAAATATTTTTTTAAATGTTCCGGAAACTAATTTCAATTTTGTTAATGGTCCGTGACTGCAAAAAGTTTAAGAAACCCTGCTCTAGTAGAACTATGAAATTCATCCTTCTAACACTTAATTGATAGTATCATTGACATGAAGGATTGTAGTGCTTATAAAAGGCACACATGGGACTCTGAATTTAGTATTAAGATAAAATAAAAGTCGTCGATTTCTCTTTCTCCATTTTATAATCACATTTGCGACAACAAACGGTTTTTATTCAAAATCAAAAAATCAAAATCAAAATCAAAATATTCTTTATTCAAATAGTCTTTCACAAGATCTTTTGAATCGTCCTTTTCTGCTACCACCGCTTCGGAACGTGTTGTGGCTGTGAAGAAGAAGCGGCGCAAGAAACTCCCTCAGCAACACGAACTGTCTTCTTTTTTTCTGTCTTTTTCTTTTTTTTTTTTTTTTTTTATATCGCCATTTACAATTAAAATGATTCATGTCACAAGTTACAATAATGTCAGTTTGATTCAGAACATGATAAATTTATTCCCAAGCAGTTTTATCTTCCACATAATCTGAAATTCTATAGTATGCCTTTTTACACAGCTTAGCTTTTATTACTTTTTTAAACTTATTAATTGGAAGTTCTCTTAAACTGTTGGGAAGCTTGTTAAAGAAGCGTACACTTTGACCCATAAAAGAATTATTTATCTTGTGGAGACGAGTAACGTGTGAGGCAAGATTATGTTTGTTCCTAGTGTTCTTACTATGCATGTCACAATTACGCTTAAATTGAGTTATATTTTTACGAACATATAATAAATTTTCATAAATATATTGAGATGCAACAGTAAGAATATCTACTTCTTTAAACTTTTCTCTCAATGAAACTCTTGGACCAAGTTGATAAATGGCCCTAACAGCTCTTTTTTGTAAAATAAAAATACTATCTATATCCGCAGCATTTCCCCAGAGAAGAATGCCATAAGACATTATACTATGAAAATAGCTGAAGTAGACAATTCTTGCCGCTGCCTCATCCGTTAAACGCCTAATGGTTTTAACTGCATATGCCGCTGAACTTAATCTACCAGATAGTTTATTGATATGCGGCCCCCACTGGAGTTTAGCGTCGACCGTAATGCCCAGAAACGTAGTAGACGCAACAGGATCCAATTCTTCACCGTTAATTTGTACAGTGGTAGATAATTGCCTAACATTGGGCAGTGTGAATTTAATACATTTAGTTTTCTTAGCATTAAGTAATAAATTATTAATATTAAACCAATGTACAACTTCACGAAGGGCACTGTTTACTTCATCAAAATCTAATTGTTGTCTTTTAATTTTAAATGTCAAAGATGTATCATCCGCAAACAACACAACTTCGTGATTATTCCCGACGTGATAGGGTAAGTCATTTATGTAGACCAGGAATAGAAAAGGTCCCAGAATTGAACCCTGCGGTACTCCCATAGTGACCGCAGATCCTCCAGAAAGTTTTCCATTAATATCAACCTTCTGTACCCTATTGCTCAAATAGGAGGACAAAAGATTGAGAGCTCGGTTCCTGATACCATAGTGGCGTAATTTCCTGACCAGAGTGTCGTGCTCTACGCAGTCAAAGGCTTTAGATAAGTCACAGAATACACCAAGTGCATCCTGCGACTCTTCCCAAGCGTCATAGATTTGTTTTAGGAGAGATATTCCCGCGTCAATTGTTGATCGACCCCTCGTAAATCCGAACTGTTTCTGGTGTAGCAAGTTATTGGTGTTGAAATGTGTTAATAATTGAGTAAGAATTATTTTCTCAAATAACTTGCTAAGCGTTGGTAAAATTGAAACAGGTCGGAAATTGGTCGGATCCGAGCTGTCACCGGACTTAAAAAGAGGCACCACCTTGCTTTGTTTCATCAGGTCAGGAAAAACACCAGATACCACACAGCGGTTGAATATCTCTGCTAAGTGGGGTGCTATATGCTCAATGATTAAAGATATATTAATTACAGAAATTCCCCACAAGTCTGCGGTCTTTTTTAAACTAATTTCTTTAAATGATTTTAATATATGCTGCGGCCCAATTTGCGAGAACTCAAACGCCACGTTACATTTAGGTACAAGTTTTTCAAGTATAGATAAAGCAGACCTCGAAGATGACTGAAGATGTTGGGTGGTATTTTTGGGAATATCAGTAAAAAATCTTTCAAATTCAGTTGCTACTTCCAGATCTGCTGTACAACTCCTATTATTTATTTTAAGATTAAAGTTATTTTCACGTACCGAGTTTTTACCAGATTCAGAATTAATAATATTCCAAGTAGTTTTGATTTTATTCTTAGACATTTTGATTTTATTTCTTAAATACAACGATTTAGCTGTGGAACAAGCTCGTTTGAAAACTCTGGAGTAATTTTTTACATATTCCGTAAAAGTCGGATTTTGGTTAAACATTCTTTCATTGTACAGATTATATAGTTTATTCCGACTTTTAAATAAACCAGTGGTTGCCCACTCACTAAATGTCATTCGCTGATTTACCATAATAGTTTTAGATTTATATACTTTTCTAAATTCACATTTAATAATTTCAAATAATGAACTGTACAGTTTGTCTGGGTCTTGGTGAGGGGACAGCGCTGGCAGATTGTTTTTGATATTTAGTCTAAATTTTTCCATGCGATATATATTGTTAGGAACAAACTTAATACTTTTCCTTAGAACTTTACTTTTAGTGCTAGGTAATGAAACATACTGACCACAATGATCAGAATCTAAAACATTAATTACTGACTTTTCACAAATAGAGAAATTAGTAAAAATATTATCAATACATGTAGCACTTGAGGCAGTTATTCTTGTTGGTTCAAAAAATAAATGATGCAGGTTGTATGATTTAAAAAGATTAATGAAGCTGCAAGCTATAGAAGATTCTTCTAAAATGTTAATATTAAAAACTGTACTGTACTAACTAAATTATTACTCTGTGTATATGCCTACCTATATATTTTTTCTCAAATAAAATTATGCCTAAGTGCCTCGATGATTATAAGCGTCATCAACAAATATTATACAAATATATTTAAACAATTAGCAGTGATTTGTGCTTCCGTCTTCATTTAACTAATAACCGTATGCCAAATAAAATTCCAAATTACTGGAATCAATTACATGTCTCTAATTAGATATTTTTACGACTCCATAACATCAACCAGCTATTTGTTTAATTTTACACGCCCATAACAACAGAACTGAATACCCGCGGAGCCGGTTTGGGCGTAATTAGTGTGTATTTATTATAAAAATACACAATTTAGAAAGCTAATAACGTCGTGTGTTCTCTTAATCAAATGTCGGATTTAGTGAGTTTTATTTTAATGATAGCGTTGGTTAAGTTAAGCCGGCTTGATTAATCGCTGAAGCGAGATATAGGATTAGGATTTATGAGAAAAATAGGCAATTTAGATGTATATACGAGTAGAGGTAGAGGTATGGCGCAGTTGCGCACGCGCACGCGCTCGCCGCACCATCGAACGGGAGCGCTATCGGCCGCCCATCGCCCGGTGATTTATGATACGCCATCTCGAAATACTTTTACGTTTCCATTAAACGAGGAAAATTAAACAAGCACTACGTTAAATGCCTCTCTTGACTCATTTTAATGCATTGTAAGTTTATCTGGCTATCACTGAAGATTCTTGTGCCATCTATTAGCTTATTAATAATTATTTACAGAACAGGTCCATCCATGGAGTTTGTGATAGTTGGAACATAGTTAATATTTACTAAGGACCCATAACGGGGCAACTTAACATAAATAATTTAGCGCATCATAAATATAGGCGAATTAACCTGCAAAGTCTCATGAATGTAATCAAAATATATTTCTTTATTGTCGCGACAATAGAATCACTCTAATTTACTAAGAATGTTACAAAAGTCGATTTCAAACTTAATAACTAAAATCATATTTTCCGAAATAATAAAAAACAAGTGCTCTAAACATGATACGATTACTTCACAATATTAGGCATAAATTATTCATTTAATTAAATTATTTTGAAACATTTCAAATGTACATGTATTTAACACGTTAACTAAAATGATATCAAAATGACACCTTAGCCGGTATCAATCCATTTCGAAACTTTGTAAACTACAGCGCAGTAAACTGCCCAGCTTAAATTACTTTAGACTACTTTATTATGTTTTGACAAATGCGGCACAAAGCGCATTAACAACATCGGTAATCAAATATAGCCGTTGAACAATCGCATAAAGAACTCCTTGAACGTTTTTATAAATCCAAAGTATGTCGGTGGTATAAAACGCGAGTCACCCAGGAAATATTTTGAAATGATAATTCATTAGGCGGTCATTGAGCGGGCACGCGCGGCCCGTCGGACCCTAACGGGCCATTACTCGGGATGACGGCGCGCGTGCCGCGTACGCGCTGCATCTTCCATAACCTGACCTACCCTGCTCCCCGCCGCGCTGCGTCTCACGGCGACAACAGGGCACCGCTACAATCTCGCGCCGGTCACACTTAAATGGAAACGCTACGCTCGCCGTCGCCTTTAAATAGGAAACGACACGTTTATCCAATTAGAAATTCACCATATCTTTGTGATAGTTGAAGAGGAAATTTGAGCAATCAACTTGCAGAGCGCTTCGGCGTTCCTATCACAGTTTATTCAATTGAGCTCGTAATGAAGTTATGTGAGAAATGAACAGTACGGATTAACTAAATGCTCTACTTTCAAACCCATCACTTGTCTGGACGACGGATCATTAAATATAACGCATCTTTGCCATTAAATGTATGTAGGTACATCGGTAATGCCTGTCACAGCCTTGTAGAGCAACGTTGTATAGAGGCAAATTACTATGAAATATCTTGACGATTATCAAATAGTAGACAGTTGCTGCAGATAAATATATTTTTCAGTCTATTAATATACATTGCGTGCAATGCAGCTTTATTTATAAACTATTTACCGAACTTTATTGAGGCCAGCAAAATTTATTCCAAAACTTAGTAATTGATCTTGTCTACGTCTACCTTGATGGCTAGTCAAATAGTAAAAGGGCCTTAACTATAACCTTTGAGATGTAAAGATATGCAAAAATAGACACCGCTCGCAAAAGACTTATAGACCAGAAATAAGATAAGTATGACCTCAATACAGATTCCAGAACGAACTGACCAGTTTGAAATATAGCTGGCATTCTAAATAACTGACAAAATTTACTAGGCGGATCGTACAAAGCATGAACTGGGAACAAGTTGTTATTACAAGGTGTTGAACTAGTTCTATGATTTATTGTTGTGTGCTATTAAATACGATCAATATTTTTCACTTTATCTGTGTAGCGCGCATATTAATTTAATTACGTAACGGATTGTAATATTTATCCTGTCTTAACGTCACTAAACTGGTTTTGCCCCTCATTAAAATCGAAGCCCCCAAGCAATGTTTTGTATTGTCTAGACAAAAATACTTTGAGATTTAAAAAACAAATGTCCGGTTATTTATTGTTTCTCTAGATCTTTAAATGCATTTACATTGGATACATTGTATTTCTTTTACTGGTGGTCGGTCTGTCCATATGTGAGAGGCCGTCAGGTCAGTACCACTATAATATTATTCCTCCCGCCAAACAGCAGTGTAAGTATGCACTGTTATGATCCGGTGTGCAGGACACTGTAGCTAGAGTAATTACTGGTCATATTGAGACTTAACATCTTATGTCTTCGGATGGCGAGCGCAGTGAAATGCCAAGCATTGCTTTGTAATTCAAGGTATTGCTTAGTTTTGCCACTGTTCATCAGCAGTCGTATCGCTTAGGTATTATCAGTGGGTTACAACACGACAATGAATGTTCGCGGGCGTACATAAAACTGTATAATATACTCAAATATTTTGCAAAATCACAAATACATTTATATTTAATACAATATAAAAACAAAAGAAAAAATACACTAATTTAAATGTATGTCAAAGTAAAATTGATCCTATTATTAGATAATATTTAATATATATTTAATACAAACTAAATACAAAAGAAAAAATACACTAATTTAAATGTATGTCAAAGTAAAATTGATCCTATTATTTAATGTATTCTTACGCCCAAATACTGGAACGCAACTTAAATATAAATGGCGCTTAACTACGTTAATCCCGATTAAATGTACTGGCTAAGTGGGCCGTGTGCTGTTAAGAGCAACTTATTATTTGAATGGCGTTCCAGTATTCGGGCGTTAGAGCTATTAACTACTATTGAGTACTGTGGTTCAAACTAGATATAATTAATACCTGTGTCTTGAAGCGCAGTGTTCTTTAATTGTTCGAATTGTCTATCGTACGTCGCGTCATAAATTTAAACTAAGTTCAGAGTGAATGATAATTTTGACAAAGAAAAAAGAATAGATTTTTTTGTGCTGAATCTAAAAAGTGGAAATCTTTAACTTATGGGCACTCCGAACGTTCGACCATTCAAAATTTATGTCTGAGAATAGAATAGCCCCCAGGGAAATGGCATGATCGTCCACCCATTTATTGCAGCAAAAAAACTTTTTATTAACATCATTGGCCGTAAGATAAGCACACCAGTTGTATTATATTAGTATTAAGGGTTGTGGATTTTGTTGAATAAAGAAAATAAATAAATAAATAAATAAACATCATTTTCAATACTCTCAATCGTTCTCTCGATCGTAGGAGGTGCCCTCCAGAGGTACGTACATGTATCGACTGGAACATATACTTTGTAAAATGCAAAATGCTTGGAAGATGCCTATTTTCAACAGCGGCCTTCCTGTGAATGAAGAATGACCGTAGTCAACTTAAAAATTAAAATAATGAACTTTCCAATCTAAAAGTAGGATTCAAAAATCCATCTATCTTATAATCTTTATCCTACTCCTTCTCAAACGTAGTCATTATCTTCTATTCAATGTTAATTATTAATATACATCAATCATAACAGTAGCCAAAATGTCATCATTATTTCTTGATGAAAGTAAATATTCAAATTAGGCACATTGATTAAATGATAAATATGAACTCAAAATATGCTCATTACTAAATTTCCACTGGTTTAAACACCAACAAATATATATAAATATATTGCAAAATTGAATGCCTCATTCTTGTATACTATGTGCTCAACAAGGAATGCAAGAAAACCAGTATCACGACGTAATAAAATAAACGTTAGGAAGTGCTCATATCAAATTTTAAAACGTGTCAAGGTTGCTTTAACCCTATACCACGCTAATAGAAACAAGTGGCGTCGTAAATCTCTTCCAAATTAGACACGTTTTGTCATTACGCTATCATTTATTTCCTCAATAAAATTGTTCTGTGTTATTAACATTCCTCTCAAATCTGAAGTACATACCGTCACTCCTGTATTCAGTAAATGGTAGTAAGAAGTGCAGAGATTTCTCTAAAGGTATTTTCATGCAATGATGTAATGGGTCAACCTGTCGTCATGTCCAACCATATCTCAACATTATCACGCATCTCAAATCTAAAACACATGAAAACAATTATCAACCGGAAGATGAATACTAGATCTGGCTTGTTATTACTAAAAATGAGATAATTAAATTGTTAAGATTGTCTTATCTCACCATTTTGAGATCAGAAAATCTGGACTTGCCAACATACACATTATTGCCCTGCTAGTAACAAAAGAAGCAGACGCATTGTTCTGATTGATTTATTATTACATATTAGACTCCGACAAAAAGCCAAAAGAAAAGGTAATGAATCTAGCAATATATTATGTGTCTTTGTATTTACGTATGTTTACTGCGATGCTGAACTTCTTAATCAGTTATGATAAAAGAAGTATCAATCAATTGGTTATGAACTGACCACATAAGCTAAATTATTATCTCACAATAGCAAAGTAAAACATAGAATGATTATAAAAGCATGTATAAGTAATTGTAGCAAAGTTTGATTAGAGACGTGTGCGGCACGAGGTAGCAGGAGGTCGTGTGCCGCGCGCGTGGCTCGGCCGCAGCGCCCGACGCCGATTGATATACCGAGTTAGCTGACCTCACTCACCGCACTGACCTCATTCATAAACCATCATTAAGAACTATATCTGAAGAGCAAGGGTCTGCTACCGCTATATAAATTTATTTCAAATCATCGCTTCCTTTGTGCCGTTTTAAACGGTTCCATGTTACTGCAATACCGCATATGGAGAGAATTGGCATTTGATATATGATGTTTATTATTTAACACTCATTAAATCGCAAGATTAATTGTGTTTCCAACAGGACGGATTTACGGTTTCGTTGATTGAGTGTTATTGTAGATAAAATAGCAAAGTTTACCGGACAAAAGCTCGTTTGCGTTGAGTTAAACTTGCTATAGTGGTACAATAAACTGCTAAAGAGCCCGATATACTCCAATAATGGTTAATAGCAAGAGAACATTGGAAACTATGTCGATCAGTTAACAATAGTTAACTGAGTCTCGTTTCAACTGCAACACAGCGCGGCTGATAAGTTTCGTCATGCAATAACCACTCCAAATTAATATATCCTGGCTCGCGCCGTGATTCCTAATATTATATTTAGACGTGACATGCGCTCGTTTGTATCAATTGGTCCCGTCTGCCACACTGATATACGGTCGACGCTACTTTAGAACAATGATGGCACAAATTGCGCTATTACGCGCTTTAGCGCTGCCCGAGACCCGCGACCCGCGACCCCGCGCCACTCCTCACTCCATAATTGACAAATTAGCCTGCACTGATACGCTTTCATGCACAGCCGACTAAACAATCGCGTTCCGACATTACCACAAACTGGAAACCGCTCTGCCTACACCTTAGCGTCCTCCAATCGGTGCATTACCAACCTGCAGGCTCGATAAATGAGCTCACAAGTAAGTCTCGTGCAGGGGACAAGCGATTACAAAGATCATTAATAACTTCTTTTGCGGCGCGACTAACCCACACCGATACAAATCTGTCTAATGAGTGAATCCCATGAAAGGCTTTTAATTTTACATTTGGTGCGGCCACCTCCGATATCGGGCGACGGTTATTAATACGGTCCCGAGCCGGTCGCGGCTGTCGCCGGTCGCGGTGGTGGCGCTCCCGACTAACACGATTACGTCGAACCTTACGGAGGTATCGCAGACGCTCTTCTCGACTTATCTCAGGCTATTAATTACGCCAAGATATTCACTGGACAAGTTTTAATGCAACCGCTTCATTTGTTGTTACGCTAAGAGTGCCATATCGAGAACGTTACGCGCGCGATAACTTTGTACATCTCCAAGCGCTTACAACTTGCGAGCCTTTGGCGACAACACAGCTGCTGTTTTTCGACGTGTGACATATCTCCTATCGTTATATTTATAAACCTAAATGGGACGGCTCGTCGGCCACTTGTGAATTGCGAAGTTCTTTTGCTCGGAGCAGATACTAATCTGGTGTTAAATCATTAAGTTTTGTAAGCGGCGACCGGCAGTGGCGGCGTGCTAGTTGGCTGATGCAATTATAGTTTCTATTCATAAAAGAAAACTGAATCAGATCGGGCACAGCCCGAGGCGGCGCGTGGCTAATAACACCCCACCAATAATACTGACTGCTGCTACAAATTGAACGGAACTAGTTTCGTGTTCTATTGAAATAATTATTTATTCTATTTTATTTATTGCGACTCGAAGTACAGGTACACTGGAATGAAGCACAGGTTTATATCATGAATTCTGTCAACGCGATCAAAAAATATAAAAGATAAATATACAACTTCAGAACTTATGACAACTATTTAGCTATTCCATATAAATTGTATGACATTAAAAAATGAAACCAAAAACGCCAAAAAACATATTGCTATAAATGACATACATATCAAAAACAGGTAGCACACAAAACCTACCAGTTATTAATAATGTCAACCTAAAAGAGCTTTAATAACATTTTACGCTCGTATTTCATAAATATGTGACGACGCCTTATTGTTGGCAGCTATTACTTTTTCCGCATAAGATTTAATTGTTATGAACTTTATAAAATGTCAAGGACTTTAATAAAGAAATTCTATACATTTACAAACCTACAAAATGGCTCATTATTTCCTAGAACGTCAGCTCGTAACATTTTCATATCCACAAACAATGAAACGGTTATCTTGGGTGAAATGATTTATACTATTACAGCAAGGCAATATTTTAAACTGGGCAATAAACAAAATGCTGGAACCGGCCAAAGTAGGTGACTTAATTATTCCGTCATTCTAAGGAATTAAAATCAAATTGAAACGAATTTATTGACAGTTGAGATTTGTGTACTATTTCCATTACCCGGTGATTGGTTTTAAATATCTGATTGTCTGGAATGTTAATCAAGTACCTTATCAGCGACCAATCCAATTTGTATGAAATAGGGAAATATTGGACGAAGCCATACATATATCAAATCCAATGAGAAATATTTTGAAAACGTAAATATGATTACAAATCCAAACTAGACTTGAAATCGGCTATACGTTAGATAGAACATGTCAGATAATTCCCCTACGAATTTGATGGAAGCAAAGAAATAAAAGAAAAGTAGTAGACAATAGACACGATTTCTTCGACTGCACACAAGCGCGGTTGAATGCGTGTTGACCGGCCAGGTGCGAGTTATCTCCGCGCCACTGTGTCGTGGTGAGTGGTGACAGACGATGGCACGATGGTGTAGGCAAAGACGAGATGAGGAATCTGTCCGGTCAGCAGCGAGCCGCCACCGCGCACCGTCTGGCACTGGCCATAACTCAACCAGATAACACTGCCCCATGAAAATGTTAACGACAAATAACGCAGATAACATAACGGCCACCTAAACGACCCTATCTAGTATTCGATAATATTTAATAATTATTTACATATATTTATCAGATGGACAGAGCGCGTGCGCTGTCGTCGCGGCACGAGCGTCTTTTATAATTTATCGTCAGAGATTTTTATACATAAACACTTAATACATCCATTAGCATTAAACACTTGGCCAGTACCTCAGATATTATGACTTTCTTTAGAAAGTCTAACTGTCGAAAGACATTAAAGTGTCTTAGTTATTATATCCAGAATTTCATGCCAATTTAGTATTAGTACCTTTACAAAACACTGAATTTAAAATTAATAAAAATATATATTTAGAAGGAATATATTTTATAAGACGAATGACTTATGTCTGGACTGTCTAGACTGTATGACGAATGTATCTATGTGCCTGCGCCCTAGGTAAGCAAGCCCTTTCCACCGTATCGTGTAAAAATAAACCATTATCTTAAGTTTTTTTATTTTGTACCATAGGTCCGCCAAACGAGAAAAGAAGTCACCTGATGGTAAGTGATAACTGCCGCCCATGAACACCCAAACCGCTTGCTTGGTCATGGATGTGTTGCATGCTGGCGCATCAAATCGGGAGCGGGAAGGAATAAAGACGGGAAGACGACACGGGTCTGGGCAACCGGCAAGTTCACGCAACTTGTGTAAATGGATGGATGAATTATAATAACAATACGATCACTCAGAAATGATCACTGATAAAACGTCGTCAATCATGGAACCATCTTAATTTGCGAAGTTATATTACATGTTCACGGTGGTCGCGGGTTCGAATCCCAGGGCACACCTCTGACTTTTCAAAGCCATGTGTGTATTGACAGTCAATCACCACGCACTATAACGGTGAAGGAAAACATCGTGAGGAAACCTGCATACCATAGCGAGTTATAAAAAAAATTATATGGTATGTAAGTCCGCCAACCCGCACTAGGCCAACGTGGTGGACTATATGGCCTAACCACTCTCAATCGATTACGATTGTAGAGTAGGCCCGTGCCCTGCAGTGGGACGTATATGGGCTGATACAGATACAGATATTACGAAAATGTATTAAGTATAAACGCTTCCCAAGCTTATTTTGATTAATATAATAATGGCAAAATATATTTATATTAAAAACAATAATAATATTCCGAATATTTACCAATTATCTCAAGTGATTTAAAAACAAGAGCTACTTGAGACTGTATGAAGATATTTATACACAATTTTTCCTAATATTTTTTCAGTTTATCAGAAAGAATCTATTTTTGTTGTCTCTTTTGTGCCTCTTATATTTTATAGACGAATATTAAAGATATTTTAAGCCTAAGATGGTTGAAATGATAGACAGGATAAAAAAAATGAAATTATATGAAATTAAGAGCCATTTGCAATAATGTACACTGAACTTGTAATAATAAGTTTTAGTTTTTTAGTGTTGAGTTTCGTTAAGGCGTGATAGGTTATTTACGTCATCAATATTTGTAGAAGTCTTTTTTTATGTGTATTTAGTCTTGTTGTAGGAATCACTTTACCAGTGGTAGATCTCTCATAAGTGAGAGATCGTCTGGGGAGGTACCACCGCATTGTCTATTTGTCCTCCCAAACAGCAGTGTGAATATACTGTTGTGTTCTGGTTTAAAGGACATTGTAGCATGAGTAACTGCTGGACTTACCTATTGAGACTTGACACCTTATGTCTAATGACGGCGAGCGCCGTGAAATGCCCAACTATTGCTTGGTCATTCATGGTGTTGTTTGGATTTACTACTGTGCACGTACGGTCGTATCACTTACTATTAAGCGAATGGCTGAAAGGCACGCTCGACTTTTTCGACTTTTTTATATAGGTTGCAATAAAAAAATCTAGCCCAATAAACTGTATCATTTGTCATCTGACTTCGTACACAAATATGTCCTGAGACTTTTATTGGTGGCAGGTCTTGGCAGGTGCCTTTTACTGGTGGCAGGCCTCTCATATGTGAGAGGCCATCTGGGTAGGTACCACCGCAATGTATATTTCTCCCGTGAAACAACACTGCTTAAATGCACTGTTGTGTTTCGGATTGAAGGTCATTGTAGCCAGAGCAACTACTGGACATATTGAGACTTAACATCTTATGTCTCAGGATGGCGAGCGCAGTGGATTGTTGCTACTGTTTATGAGCGGTCGTATCGCTTACCATCAGGCGAACGGCTTGCTCGTCTCGTAATTCATTGCAATAAAAAAAAAAAGACTAGTATTCAAAATCTTCTTTCAAAATGAACGTTAAGAAAACAGTTCTAGCTGTGATTTGTCCTAATGGCTCTTTTCAAATTATTGCAAGCTTTACTGCGAATTGTATCACATTTTGGATAATTAGAAATAAACAATAGCATATTGAAAATATAGGCACTATATATTTGCACGCACTTTACGGTAAAGAAAAACATTGTGAGGAAACCTGTATACACCAAAGCGATTTGTATGAATTTCTATGGAATGTAAAGTCTGCCAATACGCACTAGGTCAGTATAGTGGACTATATGGCCTAAACATTCTTAATCCCGTGCCCTGCAGTAGAATATATGTACAAGCTCTGATACAGATAATGGATAATGAAAATAACGTTTTTTTTTTATTCTAACCATTAATGTATGTCCGTATAATGCAGTGCCTTCCTAGATTACTTCGTATTTTAAGATCATCAGCTCAGCATTAATTCCTTAGTTTTATTAGTCCAACCATGTAAAAGAAATATATTTACCACCCTATAATAAATTATAAAGGGGCAATGTTTACATTTATATTTTAACTTAAATAAAAATAACTTTGACTCTTTTTCCAAACGTTTATTTTTAATTCGCCGCTTTACAATACTTTGACTTTGAAAGCTAACGCCAAAAATGTTCATTCCAAGAATTTCCCGTTTTATACTGTCTTGCTTTGAAAGTTTCTTGCCCTTAATAAGTTTTATAATGTTTATTACTGAAACGTACATTGGTGTTAGGCAATATGAAACCCAATATGTCGTTTATGATTGACCTTATCAAGGCACGACCGTTTTCACTTCATCATATTTAATTTGGTCGATTTAATAGCCGTTCTTTCTAATTCGTTTCTTTTACTGTGCACATTATTTTAACGTGACGTGAATAAAATACTTACCAAATTTTTGACGGAGAATAAAAATAAGATATAAACGATGACACACTTGGGAATTATCCCGCCCTTGACATAATATTTCCGTATTTTTTCGCGTAACAGCTTTGTGATCTTTAAAAGCATCCTGAAATAAATGATAACGATTCTGTAGCCATTAATTCGACTGCTATATATCGAATTTTCTACACAAAACATCAACGCTGTAGAATATTTTTGTCACTTTACTCGTAATTGCAAAATTATATGAAGTTTAGACAAATATTGAATTATTAATCAATCTCTACAACAGTGAAATATGGCCACTTATTCGAATTCAAAATACACGTAAAACATTACTGAAAGGACCACGTCTAGAAGCAATAAAATAAAATTCATAGAGGCCACAATCAGGTTTCATTAAACTGTATAATGCATTCCCTGTGGCAATTAATTTATAACTTATTTATATCAAGCGGTGTCACAACATGCCGCGGGAATGTCTGGACAGGCTGCTCTATCAAGATGAATCGCTTGACAAGTGTATGAGTGGATTGTTTTGATGTATGCCGCCAGAAGTCGCAGGTGCCAGCCATGTGAAAATGATCATAATGTCGCTTGTATCTTGATCGTTAGTATCAGCCAATTATACAAAATATTGTGTTGATGCAAAATGTATTTATTAAGTGAAGCTTTCGATGTGTCATAATTTGCTGTACCTACTTATATACTTATATTTACTTATATACTTATATATATTGTTATGAAAAAAACATATTTTACTTAAATTACGGTTACCTATAAATTGACCAGAAAATGTCCATGGTAGATATACATGTCACTGCCCCAATTACGTCTATTATTCTTATTGGACATAAACGCATTGGAATATTTTAACGTCAACGCACTAATTTGTGCAGTCATAATAATCTTATTGCAGGTAGTAAAACTTTTAGATGGCGGGTACAATCGCCTTATTAACGAGCTTGAAACTAAACTGCACAAATTCATTATTTTGTAATACTGGACTAAAATATATATGAATCTTATCTTAGTTTTTTTTCATCATATGATAATGTTTTTGCCATTCATGATGCAAGAAGAAGATACAGTCTTCTTACAATATTTTTACAAATAATATCATTTATCTATACATTGGTATTTCTGTTGACGTATGACCTAACATAGTCATTAAATTCTTTATTTCTATCTACCTATATTTAGCAGTGGACTTTCTGTGGATTAGGATTATTGTTTATTCAGTAGAGCCAATAGTTCTATTTCAAAATAAATGTTTAAGAAAATGAATTGCCGTATAACTATTTTAACTTTACAAAATACCTTAAGTGTCTTCAAGATTTGATACTATAGACGTAAAGACAAACTTTAATGAGCACAGTTTATTCAAATGGTGGACATAAAACAGAGATTTCTAACCTCCTCCTTTAATATGAGCTTAAGAACGGGGAACATTTACGCAATATCTGTTTTATAGTGTTTATGTTATTGGTCTATTCTCACGTTACGTCGCATTTGCCAGCCACATTACTTTGTATGTGCCAATGATCTCCTATTGCCCATGCTCAAAACTCCATGTTTATTCAGGTACACAGTTATTTTATTGACAATCTTTGAATTACCCATTTATTGCATACTTAATATCTATATTTTAATCTTATGGTTAGCAGCTATGAGCGACACTGTAACTGATGCCCTCATAAAAGTTGCAATTTTAAGGCTTTTATCGTCGTTTGACTTTCGAAGTTATGTTTGAAGGCATATTCAGCAGTGATTGTAGTCAGTGATTTTTTATTTCTTGCTAAGGCCCGGTAAACAAGCAAGATCACCTAATGATAAGTTATCACTGCCGTCCATAAACATCCACAACGCTTGGGAATTTGATGTGTTACCGGCCCATCAAATCTGGAGGACAGCGGGAAGGAAAGTTGATGGGTATTGGACATTCGGTAATCACATTCAGCGAACGAAACACGACAGCAAAGCTGTCGCTTCAGACCGATTTCCTATCAGCCCGGACGAGCCTACATATTCATCCTAAGTCTAATAACAGCGAGGTTCCACCACTTCCGATAAAATGTGTGCCCTGACATTGCCGACGACTTTACCCTATCAACAGGTAAAACAACTGGTCTGCTATTTAGAATATTTTGATTGTGAAAGTAACAAAAAATTAACAATGTTTTTCTTGTCCATCAATTGACTGTTCAATTTCGCGTATAAATCACAAATGCTTATTTCAAAATAAATCCGCATAAAATATATACATCCTTAAGCAATATGTCAGAGATGGAATTACGGCAGCCGTGGCTATAATAACTATTGTAATTTCCAACATCTTATATCAATAAAACTCTCTCTAACTGCGCAGTTAATCACACAATAGCGCGCAAGTTTATTACGCGCAGTTAATTTAAAAATCATTATAATTGAAACTTTCGCATTTCTTAATAACATTAAATGCGCCATGCAAGTCGTATATAGTGTGACAACTATCGCAGCAGAATGCTTGCAACTTATCTACACAAATGCAAAACCCGTCCCGTTCAAGTACCACGAATGCGCCGACTCACTCACTACTCGCGCTCGGCACGCTGAATGTCACTTGAGTCGGCGCGGGTTGTTCACGAACCGAGGATTCTCCGCGCGAGTGCCAATGGTAACATCGGCTGAGGGCCCTAGTGGTGACCACTCAGCTCGCTCTCACTTAATGTCATAAATAACTTTGTCAATCTGCTAACTTAATAGTATAATTTATCCGTCGTAGGACAACATAACGAGCAATGCCGATAATAAACCAGAAAAGCCATGAGGTGATAATAGCTGTCCGTAAATAATGATTTCTGATTGCCGGTCCACACCTCAACGCCGCGCCGGCTTGACGTCGTATACCGTTGCACTTACATATGTATTACATGAAATATGTTTGCATACGTATAGATTGTAACAGCACTGACCCCGCGCTGACCATGTCCTGGACTCTAGAATGCAATCTGAGTCTAATTAACGCAAGCACTCGGACACGGTCTGCATCGAGGATGTAACGATTAGAACGGCTCGCCCATTAAGGAGAAACAATCACATATCAAATACGGAATAGGGAAGATTAGTTTCCTTTCAGGCCTATAAAAGACATCGTGCGTATTTATGCGAGTCAGCCGCGTATATTGGTCGTGTTTATTTGAGAACACTCAGTAATACATACACAATATGCAAATTAAACTTAGAACGTTCATGAGTTGGTATTTGCTTGATCATTTAGGTAGTGAGTGAGGTCCACTTGTGCGGTGTCAAAGTGACGCTGTATCGGTAGCGAGTGCGGGTAGGTGTGTCGGCGTGGCGGCAGCAGGCGGCAGCGGGCGACGTCGCGGCTCACTACACAGTACACGCCACTGTGTCGATATGTAGCGCGATAGCCCCGCTCTAAGGCCCGCACCATTTATTCATGGTGCAATAAATTCAAATTACCGGATTAACAATAGTACGGATAGCATCTCACTACGCGATACCGATACTGACGACATACCGAACCTACGTTTCGCTATCCGTTTATAAATATCTGCTTTTGCCGCTCTACCATCTCATTAGTAATTAGCATATGTTTATTTTCTTTAGTATTAAAATAAATAAGGAAAAGTTACAAATAACCCAAGTGATATTTTTCTATTCATTATCAGCCCAGAGTCAGGAATTTGTGCCCGATATGGCGATAGGCTCGCCACCTATCACATTGTGGGACGGAACATACAAGGCGAAATGTGGGTGTCCTGGTACCTCTGCCTACCCCTTCTTGGGATATAGGCGTGAGTTTATGTATGTATGTACAAATAACCCATTTAACATTAAATCTATTATACTATCACACAAAAACATAGAGTTTCTTTTACTTGTTGCTTTAAAATACTTAAGATGGCTCTAAGGCTCTAAGCCGAACACGAGTAAATTCTCAATCACGACCGTGAGGCTCTTATAGCGAGCCGTCGCAGCCAGTAAAGCTCCTCAACTTAACAGCCCACTTTAAATCTAACCAACGACGTAATAATCTAGATACATCTTATGACACAACCGTAAATATACCCTTATAAAAGCAAATAAAATGTCCGCTGTGTAATTGAATCTAAATTTAATAAGAACGATTTACACAAAAACATTGGTCAATCAATAAACGTCGCTGCGTTCGCTTGTCCCGTGCACATGAGTCTTGTAGAAATGCGCCAAGTGGACGCTATATAGCGCAATGAAATCCAATACCGCGACGAATCGAATCCAGCCCTGTCGCGTTTGAAATTTCTGCAATATTTCGCCCTTTTCACGCAGATAGCCCGGCCCCGTGTCTAAACCGCCGGACATGAAACACAATATCGCCGAGTGAGCTCCATAATTTATACGCACTGCGAACATCCATTGCGCTGCACATATTAGTGTATCATTTTAAATTTGCTTTTTATAGCGGCTTATCGTAGCCGATAATAGTATTAAAGTGTAAACATTTAAAATATAATGTAAGACATAGATGGGTATTGGAAGCAGAAGTCACAATTGCTTACATGAATGTATTCAAATGTATGCATGCGATTATTAGTAGTGAGTCGGTGCGAGCGCGGCGGCTCTAGAAGCGGCGGATAAAGCGGAACGAGTTTATTGTGTTAAGTACTGTGTTTTAATTGGATGCGCCCATAAGCGATTGAAATGACGCAAACAAACGACTTTTAAAACGCAACTGTGAGTAACTTCAAAAATAATATTACTATTTGTTCTTTATTGCATTTTTATTAGAGTTAAAATATGAGTTAGGCTAAAAATACATTCTACACAAGGGGTATTAGGGCAGAAGCAGGCAATAAAATTCTGGTAGAACGCCTAAGATAAATGGTTTGCCTAGGATTTTAGGTCAATATATGGAGCGAGCATACACTACTAGTGAACTTTAGCATTAAAACCCATAAATTTTATCAAAATTTTATGATAATACTGACGAAAACGATTATTTGCTTATTAATTTATAAAATTGTGAAAGTAAAACTACCTATAATTATCAAACAAACCAATAGTAACATTTGAAATGGTTCATTGCTTAGGTGCCCGTTTTTTTTTGCAAATGAGTTTATTATAGGTCTCGGGAAGTCGCTGGATGCATGCCGCTTCCAATAGGTGAATGTGGAGATCCTTAGGAGAGGCCTATGTTCAGCAGACTTTCTGTAGCTGAGATGACGATGATAATTATATATATATACTATATATGATATAATAAATTTTGACCCCTTAACCGTAACATAACTAGGTTTTCCTTTGTGAATATTTTAAAGCACGGGTCATGGTAAAATTGCGTATTTATAAATATTGTCAGTCAACGTCAATATCCTCTACATAATGATAGCACTTTATGTTGGGTTTAGTCACATGGGGATCTGCATTTGGATTCAATTTTTATCACAACCAACAAGGCATACTTATTGATATAATTAATGGGTAAGTTACCTTAATATTTGTATTAAGGAACACAAACTACAGACTACAAATAGACAATATAAAAAAACGCGGCGTTTTAACGCCAGTTTACGCTGCCCGGCTCGCAGCTAATCAATCTAGTGGACACACTGGCATTGTGTTACGACAAGCCAGCGACACAGCGGCTCAGCCATCTATCAACGGTGCTCGCGGTGGCGTCGTGTGCCAGGTCGGTCACTTCCCTGCAACATGGTTGAGGAGGCCGATGGCTGGCACATGCGTCATACTCGTGAACGGGTGCTGCTTGCGTAGACTGGTCTATCCGATTTGCTTACATTGTAACGGATTCATTGATGGATTACATAAGGCTTTCGCAATTATTCACTGTTTTGGCGAAAAAGAGTATACTGATTCTTCGTTCTGGGCGACTTCGCTTCACTCAGCCATAGTAATAATTATAATATAATAATATTCGTTTTAAAAATATTTTTAATAAACTGCTCTGATTTAAACCAACTTGTAAATTATGTAATAATCACTTAATTGTAAACTGGTTTTGAAAAGAGCAACACTAGAGTTTCTTGCCCGTTCTTCTCTAGTGAAAACCGCTTTCCGAACCGGGTGGTAGATAAAAAAAAATGACTGAATCTAAACGATGTTGAACATTTTAATGGATTCAATAAATTATTTTCATTTTCATTTCATTTCATTTCATTTTCATTTCATTTCATTTCAACAGCGGCGCGATACGAGCATCTATGTATGTTTCGCCAGCCTAAAAGTCAATGTTGTTACACTTTTATTATTGCATTGAATGGCGGAACGAGCATTCCATTCGTCTAATGGTAAGCGATATGACCGCTCATGGACAGTAGCAAAACCAAACACGATGAATTAGAAAGCAATACCTACTTGGAATTCAACTGCGCTCGCCATCCTGAGACATAAGATGTTAAGTCTCAATATGTTATGATATGTACCTGGTGGTAGAATTATCTAGGTCTAACTTAATATTTAATATTAAGCACCTACATATATACTACTAGGTACATACACATCAGTACTATATTACTATATATACGAATATGCAGAAATACACGATTGTTTTGATAATGAGTGCGCGGCATCTGTTGCTTCTATTAAGATCACCATGTCCAGTAGCAGTGTATTATAACGTTACACAATTAACTCATCTCGAAACAATGTTGCAATACAAAATACGGTGTACGTTTCCTAAAAATAATGAAACGCTTGTAAAATTTGGCTGTCATCCAAACCGAAATAACATAACAAAGACAAAATTACCCTTCTATTGTTTTGCTGTCTATAGATTTACACGTATTTTCTTCAGCTTTGTTACTAATTGTTAGTACGTTATCAATACTAGATAAGTCAGTTTTATATATGCACTCCATGGGAGAATTAGAAACTCTTCCTTCTGACTTCTACTCTAGCAATAAAATCCACGCTGGACGAGGTGCAAAACTCTTGTAATATGATCTTGTTTGGATTTGTTTAAATTATCTGGACATATGGTAAACGCAAGCAACACATCTAATGGTATTAATTAATTTGAAAATAAAAAACATCTTCTAAATGTTGGATGTATAACCGACCTTTGAGGATGTATCAAAATAAATGCTAGAAAGGGTAAGAACTATTTTTGGGTCTCCGCAAAACTACACATGTGAATTACTCTTATTTGTTTTAATAAATATTATTAACTCAGCGAGGACATCGCGTCTTAATATATACCAACCATAATATTGACCCACTAGACATTATCTTTTACGATTTCAGTAAAGGCCACGCAAAACAGACGAAAATAAACACATTTAGATGATAAATTAAATAAAACATAACGGTGCAAACGAGACTGTAATGTATTTTATTTACCCTCACAGCAATGTTCTAAATATTCAAACCGTCACATTAAATTTTATAAATCTACATCCACAGCCCTAAAAAGGTCAGATAAAATGTGCAAATATTGAACTAAAACAAGGTAAAAGGAAAAAGAACAGCTGGAAAGTAACCTTTTATTATTTAGCCATGATACACAAAACTTTCTGTATAATTTTCAAATAAATCTTACAGTGTATTGAAAATTGAAATCCATTCTTGATTTCACGATTTCTCTGAAAATATAGCTAGGCCGCTTTACAAAATAAAAAATAGACGAAAATATATGCAATTTCCATTATATTTGCGTAAATATGTCCAAGATGTGCTAATAATAACAGTAAATTTCGCGCGGTTTGAGGGATCAAGTCCAGCACTCAAAGGTTAATATGAGCTAGTGCGTTTGCGTCTGGCACGGAAAATAGGCGTGATGGTAAAATATCCAGCCGGTGGTCGTGGCTGCGAGCGATTTATGCACCGGCCACGATAATGGCCGTATTAATGGAAATTGACACCGAGCGCGATCGAGCGCTCGACCGCTTGGCTCGCTCGCCTCTCGCCGCTTGTGGGAGACCTCACCAACACCGCTTAAGGAAATATAATATTAACGCGGCAATCATGATATAATAATATCATCCTCACACGTTGAAACGGCCTGTCTTTGCCTCCACACCAACACTAAGTGACAATAATTAATTCGTCGATGGCATCGGCTTTCCATTACCAGTTACTAGTTATAATTTAATACCTACTTGCATCATAACTTTTTCGTTTTAAAGCTTTCGTTTGGATCTTACTGTATTTTGTTACAACCGGTGTCACACTCAAAGGGGAGTTATGAGTTTTTAATAGTAATTAAAAGACTATCTGTAGTGTTTATTGTGTCATTGAAAGGTGGAATGTGATATTAAAAAATAAATTTATCAGAATTTATAGATTTTCTCCTCCGATACAAAACATTCTGAGATATGTTTATAACTTCGACCTTCTTAATGTGAAGCAGTGTGCTTTCCTACTCGAGTATACACTTGTTGTTATTTCCATTATGCGGGTCATTACAGCGATATGAGTTATGGCGGCGTCCCCGGACGGATAGCCTGTCTGTCTCCTTTGCCATATTTATTGGTGCATAATGGGTTCTAATGTGGGGCTATTGAATCCGCCACGTGGATTTGTTTCATTTCCTTCGGGACTGCGCCAGGTAGAGGTCCCACTGGGCTCACGTGAACATCGTGAATATTCATAACGGCCCGGCCGACTCTCCGCTGATTTAATTGATATCCGATGTGCATCGCAGTCAACTTGCATGCATGGACAAATTGTAATTGCTCGTTAAGCCTCGATTCTTGATTGTTTCTTGATTATGAAAATAAAAGAATAAGGATGAGTTCTCTGGAAACAAATAACTCGGGGCTGACCCGGCGCAGTTATTTAAGAATTCATAATTACGCCTCAATGTAACTGTTGTACCGCCGCGTCCTTAATGCAATGCTGTATCCAAAGTAAATAAATTATCATTGTTTGATACTGTAATCCGTAGGTAGGTAAACATTCGTATATCACAAATCACAATGTACGGTGTGGATCGAGATGATGATATCAACGACGGAGGTGCGCTACAAATAAGAACGTACTCGAATTTATTCAGACCTTTCGTCGATAACAGTCAGTTTCCAGTGGTTCTTTTATTTGCAGCACACGACGGTCACAAGTGCAATTTATTGATACTGTGTTCGATAACCAGTAGACGCGGCCCACGCGCACCACGCGCCGCGCGCCACAATGAGCACCGAGGCGCGTCTCACTACTCACTACATCTACAAGTATCGCGCCCTTCGGAAGGAAATGCTACAGCCTCGCGCCAAACTGACTCCATAAATACTGGCGGTTGTGGTGTCGCAAAAACAAAATCAAACTGCGCCGACAGCCTCCTCGCTACCACGCCGCCATCACGCCGGGCCCTTAATGAACACGCGTCAACGCCGCGCCTGCCCGACTCATTAGATATTCATACACTCACCACTGCTTCAATGCTAAAATAAAACTGTATCGATATCAATAAATTATAGATTTTGTTATTAATGTACTGGACATATTAATAAAAAAGTATTTCACGTATGTCATAATTTAATCGCAACACAGAGTTATCTTCAATCGCAGTACGTAATATAAGTATTAAAGTCACCAATGTGTGGGAAAGTTTGTATTTACAAATTTTATCGTCACATACAAATAAAGGTCAATGTAATCGTTTATATCACGATAAAATGATTTTATAACATTGTATTAAATTCTTATAATGAGTGGCATATATATATATTATATCTTTATGTTTTAAATGTAAGATTCAAATTGATAATTCGTAAAAACAAATAAAGAGGGGACCGTTTGTAAATGTAACGTAGCAAGTGTACCCATGAATGTAGTCACCCACTGAGAAGGTAACACATTAGACAACACCTTTGAATATCATTTACATTAATAGGTTATTAAATACCTATTGAGCCGTGCATTGGATTAGTATACGTGCTGGAGAGCTACCCTAATGTTATCTACGGATATTAGAAAGTTTAATCACCTTCTGATCATGGGCTCTTTAATACTTGACCCGACACTGACTTACTTTATAGTTCTGAAGAGACAATAAACATGGTTACGTAACTCATGAATTAGGGTACTTACAGTAGTGAGTAGTAACTAACTCTTTATGAATAAAACTCTCACAGAATTTATTGAAAAAGTCATATTTCACGCGTTCTCCTTTCAATATCATTCATACAGTCCCGATAATTGTTGTATGGATTTTTCGTGCGTCGCACATTAACGTGTATTTATGAAAACTTCACATGCGACCGGAAGATCATCTAGTTGATAGCAATATTCTTTAAATTATTTAATTTTTTTAAGCTTACGAATGAACCTGACTTACCTTGCTTACTCAGTTAATAGTAAATACATACTTATGTGTGATTGTTTTAAAGTTTTTTTAATAATCATAAGAGGAGCCTATATTTTCTTGATAATTCGTAAAAACAATTGCTCGAATGGAGGTCGCGTATCGGAAAGCGCAGCGTAGGACGTCCACCCACAAGATGGTCCGACGACCTGGTAAAGGTCGCGGGACGTCGCTGGATGCAGGCTGCCTCCAACAGGTCTCTGTGGAAATCTTTGGGGGAGGCCTATGTTCAGCAGTGGACTTCCTTTGGCTGATGGATGGATATTTTCTTAGATATTCCTTTATCCCTCAAACTTACCAGGCTAAGTTGTATGATTTTAAACATATTATGGAATATTGCCACTCTGTGACACTGCAATAGTTAAAGAGAATAGTATAGGTTATAATTCCTTGTACAAGATATTGTTTGTTAACGAGTGACATTATTTATTATTTATCGACACAGGAAATAGTTGTGACAACGGCTGTTAATATCCGAAAATACACGCGTATGTATTGTAATGTGATAGCATCCCTAAATAAGTTATGGTAAATGGTGAGAGCGCGTCTTTTGGACCTCGGTTTCTCTTTGGGCGCAATTATAATGCGCCCTTAGGCAGCGTTCGTTCATTACGCGCCTTAGCACACTGCCGCCATAGTAAAATGCACAGTCTAGTACCGCAGCTCGACAATATCAATGCATTTTGTGATATTTATTTTTATATTTTTATTATTTGTTTATAATATATTCATTTGTTTTTGTTAAAAAGTCTATGTTCTCAATATAATTTAGCTTTAAGTAATGCAAAACTAAAAGGTCTTCTATCTTGCTTCATACCATGCTTACATAGGATCGATTTAATGTGATTTTTATAACTGTTGCAGAAAAACTTAGCTCCTGTATTTTGGGGCGACCCGACTGCCTGGTGCTATTATGGGAGATTATACGTATTTATTTATTTATTTTTATTCATAAATTCTTTATTGAACACCACATACCGTAATAAGATAAAAAAATATGACAACACGTTTAAATAAAGGTGACAATTAGAGGTCTTATCGCTTAACGCGACTTCTTCCACACAACCATTATACGTATATTCATACATATACGTATATTGCCCAAGCAAACTATTGTGTTAATATATTCAAAATGTCAAAGGACGTGATGGTTCAATCTAGAAAAAAATTTAAGTATTTTTAAGCTTTCACCTTTACCATTTTAAAATGTGATATTATACTGCTATTATTGATTATGCCAACCACAATCTCCGAAAAGCTGCTTACCAAACCGCTCCTTGAAGAAAATATTTTCGTCACATTCTCTTACAACGATATGTTGTTACGTAGGCCGCTTTACCTTGCATGGGCGTGTAAAGAAAACCCACTCGACACAACAGGTGTTAACAAACTGGTATCATAAACGTAATCTAAAGCATCACCTTTGTGTATTTTAAGCTCAGATTGAGTTATAATCGAATTCATATGAAAATATGCGTGACATTCGATACAGATGTTTTTACTACAACACGGCGCCTGCTCCTAACTGTACGACCCGACCTATGACTTGTACGCGCAATATCTCCCATATAAAACCAGTATCAACCCACAAACGTAAACCAATTACGAAACCTTATGTATTCGTCGGACTTTACCTTCTAGAACTCAGCCGACCGGGATGAATATTTATTTTTATGCTAAACGTATTGAAAATATCGCTTAAACTGGTGTCCCGAAATAAAAACTCAATTTTGTATCTTTTAATAAAAGCAGACGTTTAATGAATTGAATTTAAAGAGCTACTTAAATTAGTCACGTTTACCTGTTATGCGGGAGAGTTACGACTGTTCATGAATATCTCAGCTCACGAAATGATATTTAATAAAAGTGAATTACTTTGGCGGAGACGAACCACTGACCGCAGACACTCCTATTTGATAATCATTTAAAAATACGTATTACTTAAATTTAATCTCGCCGATAAATGAATAAATCGTTTCACTGATGGGTTGTTAGCCGACCGCCGTTATTGCACCATAAACTCCAATTTTGGACTAATTGAAAAAGGAAAAATGTGGAACCCAGTCACAAATTACCGACACTATATCAAGTGTTAAACGGCACTTATCGACGCCGAAACGGCAAGAGATCACTGACGATGAAAAATACACAATTTGTGGTAATAAATCAGTGTCGTCGCATCGTTTGTCTGAACTCAGAGAGCGCTCGCGCCCGCGACCGCGCTCGCGACCGCACCCGCCACGCACTCGGTAGCCTCGCATCTCATACTTTATTATTTATTACTTAACGCTTAACTTTTATACGAGGAAGCACTTAATTACATGGTGGTTATACTATTACACCGCGTCTAAATAATTTTTCTAAATTGCATCGTCAAAAACGAACCACTTTCCCAAACAAATATTACCCAAACGATTATTTCGTATATCGTTTCAACATTTTAATTACATTTCTTCACAAATATTACACATCGTAAATCTTTATGTGAGCGAGAGAAAAAAAATATTTGGATGTTTTTTTTTGTTATTGCTTCCGTTTTAATAATCACGGTTAGTGCCTGCATATTTCAAAATAATAAGACACTCGTAAGTCGTACGTCTGGAAAGGAATGTCATATCGATATAAATTGATACTATCTCATTATGAGAATATTATGTCAAATTAATTTAAAAGGACATAGATTAAAAATATATTTTCATTAAATAAAGAAGGGCAAAACAACACACGCAAGCGTTTTTATTAACTGATGAGAATATTTTAGTCCATTGAAATGTTACATGAGCTTTGCATTTTTTAGAGGACGCAATTTTATTTTTGGGATATATATGGGCGGTCAATAGAAGCTTAACCTCAAGTTTGTGGGGTCGCCACCCTTGTCCCCCGGCCGCCATCTTGGAAAAAGGGGTGAAAACACTTTTTTCGCGTTATCTCGGAAACTATATTTACTGGTGGTAGGTCTCTCATATGTGAGAGGCCATCTGGGTAGGTACCACCGCAATGTCTATTTCTCCCGTGAAACAACACTGCTTAAATGCACTGTTGTGTTTCGGATTGAAGGACATTGTAGCCAGAGCAACTACTGGACATATTGAGACTTAACATCTTATGTCTCAGGATGGCGAGCGCAGTGGAATATTGCTACTGTTCATGAGCGGTCGTATCGCTTACCATCAGGCGAACGGCTTGCTCGTCTCGCCATTCAATGCAATAAAAAAAAAAAAAAAAAAAAAAAAACTATGCGTTTTACGAAAAATTTGTAATAACATAATTTGTAGCTAATTGTATTGCCTACAAATGTGTTTATATAACTTTTTTCCCTAAAATAAAAATTAAAGAAGTTATAAGCAAAAAAGTGAGTATTTATAAAAAAAATATTTTTTGCTCTATAACTTTTTATAAAAAATATCTCACTTTTTTGCTATTTTTTATTTTATTAACCTATTCTGTGCTACTAATGGGCAAAGGTCTCCCTCAACTCCTTCCACTTATCTCTATCAGTTGCTGATGCCATCCAAGTGCTGCTAAATTGGTCGAGATCGTCGCGCCACCTTTTCCGAAGCCTGCCGCGTGGCCTCTCGCCATCCTTAGGCATCCAGTGATTGGCAATCTTTGCCCACTTCTTCGGGTGCATCCGGGTGACGTGGCCCGCCCAATCCCAGTCTAGTTTAGCTGATTTCTGTGCAACATTCTTGACTCTGGTTATGGAGCGCAAGGTGTTAGTGGGTCCTCTGTCCATGCGTGTTACGCCTAGCATCCTGTGCTCCATAGCTTTTTGACAAACCTGGACCTGGACCTCTAAGTTCGGTCAAAGACCAGGATTGAGCACTGTATGTTAGAATTGGTAAGATACAAGTCGAAGAGTCTACTTTTAAGAGAAATAGGAAGATTTCCCATAAGAAATTTCTACTTCACTTTTTTGCTTATAGTTTTTTTAATTTTTAATTTAGGGCAAAAAGTTATATAAACATATTTGTAGGCAAAACAATTTGCTACAAATTATGTTCTTACAATTTTTTTGTAAGATGCATAGTAAAAAAAGTGTTTTCACCCCTTTTTCCAAGATGGCGGCCGGGGGACAAGGGTGGTGACCCCACAAACTTGAGGTTAAGCTTCTATTGACCCCCCAAACATGTCCCAAAAATAAAATTGCGTCCTCTAAGAAATGCAATATTCGGTCCTTAAATTGTAACATTTCAATGGACTATTTGTGAACTAAAATACGAAAAAGGAAAACCGAATAAAGGAACGCTTTACCTTCACTAATCTCTATTGAGACCCTACCAATAACACAAGTATACGAATTTTCAGACTTGAAATAAATTTATTTCATTTAATTCCTTCCACAGTTCTATATTATGTTAAAAGGAAAATAAAAAGATAATTATGTCGTAATGTACTAAAACCTAAATATACAATACCACTTTCCTCTTCCCATTTTTTCGTTACTTCCTTCTTAACTGATGGGCCGGCAACACATGCATGTTCTTAGGCAACAGTAATCACTTGCCGATATATCCGACATATATATATTTCCACACAAAATTTAAAAATGTAACCAAATAAATTAAAAACGTGATAAAATTCAGAAAATATAATTTTATTTGAATGTAAAACTAGTAAGTTATAATATTTTTGGGCTAATACAAACAACAACTTACTTTTGAGAATATACTCTCAACTCGTAGGTAAATAGTAATTAATATCGAGCTGAATACACAATTCCGCAATAGCTTAGTAGGTGGCAATGGGCACGCGCTTTTTCCCATTTGTATTCAATACAAATGTTCTTATACGGAACGCGATATATCGTTGTCGGGTAATTTATCTTGAAACGAGAATCGAACCCCAACCATGTATTGCAATTGCTACACACAATTTCCTGTTGTCTTGCATGACACTAAATTGCTTCTGCAAACGGTGCGGAATGTAGATTATTCTATTATTGTTTTGTCCCAACGGTTTCCAGCGTATCACTTAATACTAGCCATCGCAAGTGAGTACCAGTAATAAACTATACACATTATTCCTGTTATAAATTCGTTATTAAAATAATTAAATGACTTGTATGAGAAAAAGCTTATTATTTCTGCTAAAATAAAGTTAAACCGGTTATGTAAGTGTTGAGAATAGTGAGACAGAGAAAATCATTGCTGAGCAAGAGAATCGTCATCAATTGAAGTTTGGATAAAACACGAGCGGGGTGCATCCAGGCTCCTTAAAATAGGCTCCTTAAAAAACCAGCAATGGTTTTGCGCCGGACGCTTAAGAACGTGAATGGAAGCGCTCCTCGCCCTGGATCCGGGGCCATCCATAATGCATTTGACGGTCACTAAGAGATTTAGTGAATATGCTGGCGTAGATTTTGTTAGGGACTCGACTCAGCCACATCCGTATTTTAAAAAGGGGAATTAATAGATTTTCCTGCCACACAAAAATTAAAATAAGTATATCCTTAATCCACTATGTTGGCCCAATGCGTAATGGTAGACATCACATTAATTCTTATAGAAATCTCAGTTTTGTAGGTTTTCCCATGATGTTTTCCACCACCGTAGTAGTGCATGGTGATTCATTAACACTACACAATGATCCAAAAAAGATTTGCTCCGTAGTTCGAACCTGCGACCATTGGCTTTGTATATCGCGTACAATGGATTTGCACCGATTAATTTGTGTATACGGAAAAATTTGATCAATTGTTTATTGAAATTACGGTTAGGGATATAAATAAAGCACCCAACAGTCATATACATACGTAGTCCTGACCCTACATTAAGTCATGTATCAGGAACTACAAGAGACATTTCGGTCTCACAAACACCCAGACCCGAGACAGACACAAATATTTGTCTCGATGCAGGGATCGAACCCGCGGGCTTTTGTTTCACAGCCGACGTCTGATGATACTCGTAATAGGGTAATTGACTAATTTTCAAAAATGGTTTTAAACTATCCTGTATCGCATATTAAGCTCACTACATTGATATTTCCGGAATATTTTACTGCATTATGAAGAAAAACAATGATAAAATTTAAATTTCTAAAAGTGTGCCAAAAACGCTGCTTTTAATGATGGCGCTGGTTGTTTGACATATGACGTCACAGCACAGTGAACTGTTTACTAATACTATAGCGACGAAGCTTCTTTTATCAGTTTTCTTCATTATTATTAAATATACTGGTGTATAAATGGTGTGTATTGTCACAATGCACAAATACGAGTATAAGAGGTCCGAAAAAACTCTTTGTTTCAATTCCAACGAATCCGAGAAGACGTAAACTGTTAATAAAATAAAGTTTATTTCTGAACCAACAAGCAATGGAATAATAAAAATGTTGCCATAATAACTGCAGTAGTTGTAACTGTGTCGCAGTTATTAGGCCCTCCTTATAATATCAGCTTTCATAGGTTTCATAAATAAAACGGTTAAATTAACGTGATAAAATAATGTAACTGTGGTTAGAACTAGCTCGGGGAGACTCAAAAAGCATTTCATCCCATGGGGACGTTTTTATGTGTGAAGATCAATTCGATGTAAATATTAATTAACGTAGTATACATATATTCTCAATTGTAACTAAAATTATTTGTTTTCATTAAAATAAATACCATGATAAGTTCATAACCATCGCAATCGCATGGTCTCCATAGGATTCCCTTGCAGATATGTGAAACAAAAATATATTTCTAAGTGTTTTTCAACATAATCTAAAATAAGATTATTTTATAAATAAATACTGTTCTTACAGTGCTGTTTTTACATTTTTAAGTTCCGCAGCATATTAATCAGCGTTATTTTTAAAGAAATGCGCAACCATCAACGCGTCTATCGGTCAGCGGTTGCTGCTATCTGCTGGTACAAAATTTGCCTCCATTCTGAGGCTCGCCCCCGAAATGGCTTAATATTATGTCTAAAGATTTCTTAAATAAAGTCTGAAAACTATTTCAGAAAAATCGCGAACTTCAACCACAACTAACTTAGATCTACAATCACAAGTCCCTTATTTACTACAAAGCAGTTTACTGCGCGATGACGTCACGAGAGCTGCAACCAATTACAGAGCGTTCTGGACACAAAGAAAATGTCTTTTTTTAATCAATTTTATTTCGTGTTTTTTATAAAAAAATAAACTTAATTTAGTTCAAATTATCATGAAACATGCTTTTTACGCTATTATCTTGCAGGATGACCACAATTCGTAGTATATTTTCAATGCTGTCAAATAGCCTATTATAAAATTTTGAAAAAATCATAATGAATAGTCATTATCGTGTTTTCTGCAAACCCCATTAATAAAGAGCTATCAAACGAACTTAAGTTAGTATTAGAAGCAAGATCATAAAGTACTCATTTATACTCGTAGAAGGCGTTGAAGTGAATTGAAGTGTAGACGACAGATTTGTTGCGATCACATAAACGCCTAGATCGCAATGCCCGCCTCAACTGAACAATGGAGGCAGATTGTTCGAGTTAACGGTACTAGTTATACCTACCTGAGAGATTGCAAAAATAGACACCGTTACAAGTTAGTCATCAGTCGCCTTTATTATTTGATGATGCATGCTGTGTTTAGGAATACAATCTGCCAATTACAATAATAACATAGATTAGGGACAACCACATGGTTAAACGATGAGATTTGTACTTGTACTGTACTGTATCAGCCCATATACGTCCCACTGCAGGGCACGGGCCTCCTCTACAATCGACAGCACGATTGAGAGTGGTTAGGCCATGTAGTCCACCACGCTGGCCTAGTGCGGGTTGGCGAACTTACATACCATAGATTTTTTTATAAATCGCTATGGTATGCAGGTTTCCTCACGATGTTTTCCTTCACCGTTTTAGTGCGTGGTGATTGACTATCAATACACACATGACTCCGAAAAGTCAGAGGTGTGCCCTGGGATTCAAACCCGCGACCACCGTGAACATGTTAGCAGTCGCGTCTAGTCCGTTAACCGGGTCAGGTTTAGAATATTATGGCAGGAAATGGGGGTTGGGGTTAGGGGGAGGGGGGAGGATGTACCCTGTCCCCTGGTACCACTTCCATGAAAAGATAAGGCATAATTCTGAGAACCTAATTAAAGTAACCTAACTTCAAAATGACAAAACAAAAGTTGCTTCTGCAACGTCTCCGGCGCTGCGGGAAGTACAGCCCCTTCGCTCTTGCGTAACAAAGGATAGGCACCCAAGCTCGCCTCCGCAGCTTCGGCTTACTGGTCGCCTCCGGCGACCAGCCTCAGCCGCTACGGCTCGCACGGTTACCTATCCTTCGTTACAGCGGGCGGGGGCTGCTCTCCCTCCGCGCCTCCGGCTTTTTATATACACTCTAGGGGTGGTAGCCAGAAGTCTACGTGAAGTCGGGGTGGCCCGTGTCGGTTTACAGTCGACCTAACTGGTTCATAAAGTGGGTACACTAACTTCCTTCTGAACATCTAGGACGTAATAAAACAACAAAACATAAGCAAAATCAATTCAATCTTCGTAATTTATGGGTCTATCGCATGCGACAACTCCACCAAAAAACAACAAAAACATCAACAAAACATTCCTAAATTTTTTTGTTGACACTGACACATGACTGAAACGCGTAGTTTTTACGTTCCATTTCACCGATTTCTCTCGACATTTTACACCATAGACTATTTATTTGAAATATTACTAACGATTTGTTTGTCAATCGCTCATAATAACGTTCCGTTTTGCCTAATATGTGATTTGAGGTTAGTAACTATTATAATTAATTTTTCGAAAACTATGCATTATTTTTTAATAAGAGTGATAAACATATAATCTGGGACCCAATCCCTACCACCTCTAATAATTTTAACCCCTCAAATCGTGCCATAATAAACTAGACCCCGACCCGTTAACCAACAGGCCACCACGCACTTGATTTATACTTATTATTTTGTTATATGTAATTTATAAATATAATTGCTCGCTCCGCATCATTTGAGACGTCAACTTGTGGGTGGCAAAAGTCTCACCTCTGCCCATTGAGATAATATACTAGAGGGGACACTGCAAACAAAGTGTTTGTAACAAAATGAAGGGTACATTCTATTTCTGTCTCTGTCACGCCTACGAAGTAACATTATCTTCCATCTCGCTTCATTGTGTACCTCTGTGCATGCCCCATACGCACAGATTTTGTTCCCGATGTCCGCTCTAGTATAATACCTCAATGCCTCTGCCTATCTTTTTCGATTTATAGGCATGAGCTTATTTATGTATGTTTGTAATTATTTATGGAATACGAGAATTTTCTAGATTTATTTTGTTCATTTTATTTTTAAAATCGCTTCAAAATATTAAAATATTAGACATAATGGCTAATCGCACACATACTCTATACCTTTAAGATACCATAACATTTAAATAAGGTCTCTCAATTTTGATTTCAGGGAATAAATATATAATATAGCTATTTCAACTCACCAATGCACCTTAGCAATACGTGTATCACTTTGAAACAATACATTAGCGTTGTAGTCAGTCGGTATTTGAATGAGTACTCTCTGACCGTTCGGTCAGAGCGTCCTGCACACCATGTCGGCACGTCACAGTAATTAATAGTTGGATTTGCGGGTACCCACGTGAATAATCATAACCGCCGGTGTGGTTAATTACCCCATCCCGAGTACACGTTCATACGACCACATTATTCGGTGTATGTCAAGTATGCATCCCGGCCTGTAAGGGCACCACTTGGCATGCGTTTATGCGGATAAATTCATCTTTGTTTATTTTTCAATAATACAGAAATTATATTAAGGTTGTCTGAAAGAATTTACCGAAGACCGCCATTTGTTACACTTAAATAAGCGCTTTGTATTATTATTTATGTTAATTTGAGTGGTGTACAAATTTTTTTTTTTTTGTATACACAGCCCCTATACGTCCCACTGCAGGGCACGGGCCTACTCTACAATCGAAAGTACGATTGAGAGTGGTTAGGCCAAAATTATTATTAAAATAAAATTAATACAATGCCAATTGAAGTGTACGAAAATACAATTGGATCACATAAAAATTTCAAAGAAAACTGCAAAAAATATTTTGGGCCCAAAAATATCTGGCTGTCGAATATGTCTATATAGCAATTATTACCCAATCACATTCCAAAAGTAAATTATTTTTACGTGTGTGAGTCAAGCATATAATAAACAAAGGACCAATGTAATTATACAAAGCTATATCAAAAATTGCGGCTGCCTCTTGAAATCAAAACCGCTAAGTAAAAAGAAAAGGCACTAATGCGTATAAAATAATGGCTGTTTTCTCTTAGAATATGGGTCAATATTAAATATGAAATTCAAATAGAATTTAACCAAAATATCTTAATTAATAATTGAATATAATGGGCACCCTGGTGATACCTGTTCACTGATGCGATATTTCAACACGGATTAGTTATATTAAACTATTTAGTTAGTTAGCAGTAAAGCTATATTTAGAAACAACCAATATGGCTCGCTAAGAAGACAATAACATATCTCTTACCATTGTTTTGCATTTAAGTAAATGCTTTTATGGAATTATCGGTGTTAGAACGCACTATCTAACGCGCTCGTCAAATTCTTCACGTTGTGTGAACTATGTAAATATTTCACCATTAAAATTCCAGCAACCTACACTGAGCACTTATATAGAAATTAATAACGAGTACATAAAATGTGAAAAGTGAATAGAAAAACATTATAAAGTTTTTGTATGCGCTTCTCGGAATTGACTCGTACTAAAGTTGCTCTTCGTTTTACAACAATATTGGAATTATAGAACAATATTTTGTAAAATAGTATTGCAAAATACAAAGTATTCAGTGCTTACTTATGTGAATCTACTTAGTGCGTGTGGGTGTCACACGAGTTCAATAATATGACCTTAAAAGTACATACAGCGGAGTGGAGCTCCAAAAACTAAACAACACGCAAGCGATCGGCGGTTAATCGAGCGGTGACGCTAGCCTGCGCGCGCGCCGATACCTTATAAGTCAATCTTCCTATTCGCCCCCGCACTCGCTTTATCAACAACACACATCATGGACCACTAAACACACATTGATTTTCCGACAGGCTCACTGAAATCACCCGTGATCATTATTACGTACCTACTCAGTCGCTGATTTCTCTTGTACATACAAACATACAGAATATGAGAAACCAAAAAGAAGACAACCAAAATTGTTAAACATTAGAGTGTTGCATAACAATAAGTAAATTAGAGTATTGCAACAGGCAAACCTATAGCTAGAAATTAGTCCTACAGAGACTGTTACAAATACACATAAAACCCAATTTAACCCAAATTTCCAAAAGTGATATAATGTCAGCCTGAAAAAGTCCAATAATAGACTCTAAGTATAATAATAAAAAGTTGGTCCGACATTAGTGACTAGTTACTTATGAATAAATTACATGGCCATCAGCGGTCAGCGTAGCCGTGGGCAACTCTGAATTGACATTATCGACAGCTATGAAAACGTCGCTCATCTATATTTGTCCCAATCATTTCCCCTATATATTTATCGGCCCTTTGTTATGTAAATAGGATGTTATGAAACTACAGACGTCATCGTATAGGGGCGAATGCTCCAACCAATATGTATCCGTGAAAAATGCGTCACTACGGTGGGGTCTGGCTGAAAGGTCTCTTACAAACCTTACGTAATGAGTAATGTAACAGAACTTAAAATAACCAAGTTAATTTTAACCGCACCACCGTACACTGTGGGTTGATTGGGGTAAGATGTCGTAATGTGGATTAGTAAACATGCGTCATTACTATAAAAATACTTGCATTCCCGTAGTGAAGTATTTTAGTTTCATTAGTTATTTAAGGGATAGTTATCAAATTATCATTGTGGTGTATTTTATTTAGTAATAATTTGCATAAGGGTTTGTTTGTATTAAGCATATTTATCTTAGACGTGAATTTGTATATTTTTTGATATAAATGATTAGTGGATTTATTAAAGGCTGGAGTATTTATCGTAAACGTACGGATCACGGTCACTCACGGAGATCAGGAGACTTTATAAGAAATCATTGATAAACATTTATTCTTAATTTTCATATTTTATTAATTAACGTACGAGTAAAACTTTGTAAATCACCCTAAGTTGTCCAGTTACAAAAATAAATATGCAAAATAAGGTATTTCGAATATATTTTTTCAATTATTTCATCGAATATTTAAAAACAATAAATTATTTATATATTTATTCCAAACTGAGTTTAACAATCAAGCCCATGAATGTAAACAAATCAAAGAAATCATAATTACTACTATATTAAACACAAAATTGTGGTAAAAATTCATAAGATTAGCGAATTTATTTCAAGACAATAAAATAATACAATGTTCGTGATCCACTTACGGTTTAAAACATACATAATTATGTTAAAAAAATACCAATGCTAATTGCTGTAACAAAGTAATATAACTCTTAAAAACCCAAAAAAGGCACAGACAAAAAAAATTGTACTTATTCCTGTAGATCGGAAAATACACCAAGTCGATATATAAGATGAAGCAATTTTAACATCGTGTTGTCGACCTTAAAATTTTCCAAGTATTCGCTATTATTAGGATCTTCTGAATATTGTTTTGTATTATTTCTGTCTTTACTATTTCTGCCTTTTGGTAACATCTAATCGGTATCCTTATCTTGGCTTATAAATACGTGCAGTAACTAGACTGCTAGTTGATTGCAAGCTACTGCCTCTTATAAATTTGTACCATTCATGTATAAAGCATATATCCAGATTGCGTCCTAAATCAAAGACAGGTGGTAGATTATAGAGACTGTAGATACAATGCAACCAAAAAAACGATTTTTTTATGTATAATTATGTGTTATTTTAGGAATAGCTACGTTTTTACCACCCAAATACGCCTTACGTCTTCTAAAAAGTATGTCTAAATTTACTAAAACTATCACCTGGCTTCGTTATCAGCCGCAGTCTAGATATACCCTGTACACACACATACATACATAGCGTTTACTTTACGTTTTATTAATTGACTGAGATTGTGTTGTGTGTGTTAAAACACCCACACAATATTGTTACAAAAATATATTGAAAGATACAAATAAAGCCTTTTTCGAAGTCATAATATTTTATCCTTGGCTAAAAATAACACTCCATCATTAAAATTAAGGGTTTATAACATAAAACGTCTATTTTCGGAGGTAAAAACGCATCGAACTTTTTATATAAACAAGACGTCACGATATATAATTATCAAATTCTTGCATTGTAATTTATGTAAATGATATTTGTTTATAATGTAAATAATGCCTATTCTATTTTAAAATTACACTGATAAGTATTTTTTACACATTTCTATTAGCTTTCTCATATTAATACCAAGATCTTCAGGATTTGAATTTTTAGATTATTTCTTATCTTATCGCCAGCTGCCTTCCTAGAATATGTTAGCTGTTTGTACTAAATAAAATAAAATAAATAATAGTTTAAAACTAAAAATCTCTAACAATTACTAAGTGCTGCCATAAGCAAGTTATTGATAAAATGGTATATTAATTAAAAATATTTCTGATTCGATCTCGTAGGGAAACACCGAGCATAGCCCTCTCCATAGCTCGTTGTGTGACTTTGAGCCTTTTAATGAGGCCCACAGTGAGAGACCACGTCTCGGTGCCGTAAGTCATCACTGGCAACATCACTGGCAACACACAACTATCGAAGACTTTCGATTTAAGGCACTGAGGTATTTTGGACGAGAAGACATCGCGAAGTTTCCCGAACGCTGCCCAACCGAGTTGGATTCGACGATTGACCTCTTTCTCGAAGTTGGACCTGCCTAACCGGACCACTTGTCCTAAATAGACATATTCGTCTACAACTTCGAGAGTCGAGCCCCCAACTCCAATGGGGGTGGGCACAACATGGATATTCGACATGATCTTCGTTTTATCCATGTTCATTTTAAGACCCACCTGTTGGGAGACTCGATTAAGGTCTTCGAACATAGTGCTAAGGTCTTCCAGCGATTCTGCCAAGACTACAATATCGTCGGCAAATCGAAGGTGAGTAATATACTCGCCGTTGATGTTGATGCCGAACCCTTTCCACTGCAAGAGCTTGAATGCGTTTTCCAGCGCGGCAGTGAACAGTGTCGGAGATATGACATCTCCCTGTCTCACGCCTCTCTGTAGTGGAATAGCCTTCGTGCTCTGATCTTGTACTCGGACCGACATGGTGGCGTTGTTGTATATACACCTCAAAACTTCGATGTACCGATAGTCTATGTGGCACCGCTGAAGAGACTGTAGCACAGCCCAGGTCTCGATCGAATCAAAGGCTTTCTCATAGTCCACAAACGCTAAACAAAGCGGCAATTATATTCCTCGGTATTTGTATAACTTGCCGTAGCGTATGAATATGGTCTATGGTACTAAAGCCTTTTCGGAAACCGGCTTGTTCGGGAGGCTAGAAGTCATCAAACCTGCATTCGAGACTATTTGTGATGACCCTCGAAAACAACTTATAGACAGGGCTCAGGAGCGAGATGGGTAGTTCTTCAGCAAAGTGTTGTCACCTTTTTTGAAGAACAGTACCCCCACGCTCCTGCTCCATGCCTCTGGCGTTGAGCCCTCGAGGAGAACGGAATTGAAGAGCCTCTGAAGGACTTTCTGTATCGGCGTTCCGCCCGCTTTCAGAAGCTCTGAAGTGATTCCGTCCTCACCCGGCGCCTTGTTATTTTTAAGTTGTTTGAGGGCCATCTCAATCTCACACAGGCTGATGTCCGGGATATCATCGCTAAAGTATCGGATCGACTCAGCTCTCGGGTCTTCGGCCGAGCTGACAGTAGGTTCGGCAACTGAGGTATGAAGCTGTCCGTAGAACCTCTCGATCTCTCTCAATACCTCTGCCCTCGTCGATACCACGCGGCCATCGTCCGTTTTAAGCCTAGACAACTGGCTTTGCCCAATTGACAATTCTCTTGCAAACACTTTGGAGCCTCCGTTCCGCTCAATTGTCTCCTTAATGCTCACAGTATTGTGAGCACGGACATCGTGTCGCAAGGACTTCCATCTTCGGACGGACTTCCTTCTGAGGTTCCGTTGCCCATGTCCGAATTGCCCCACTTTCAACTCTGCATCGCTTCTCTTGCCCAACTTTGCGTTGAAGTCCCCCATAACAACATTGAAGTAGGAGATCGAATATCGAAGAGAAGATGATCGAGATCGAATCAGAAATGAGGAAATCCGTAGGAGAACGAAGGTTACCGACATAGCCCATAGGATTGGCAAGTTGAAGTGGCAGTGGACCGGGCACATAGCTCGTAGAACTGATGGCCGTTGGGGCCGAAAGGTTCTTGAGTGGAGGCCACGTACAGGCAATTGAAATGTCGGACGCCCGCCTACAAGGTGGACGGATGATCTGGCTAAGGTTGCAGGAAGTCGCTGGATGCAGGCCGGTTCCAACAGGTCATTGTGGAGATCCTTGGGGGAGGCCTATGTTCAGCAGTGGACTTCCTGTGGCTGATATGATGATGATGATTTTGATGAATTAATAATATTAGGCTCGGGTGCTAATATATGCATGTTCAGCCTATCCTAGTTATGAGCAGCCCTCATCTATCCGCTATCCACCATCGTTTTTAATTCGTCGACCCATTATGCAGCAAGACATCCTACTCTACGTTTACCCAAGCGCGATCTCTACTTCAACACTTGGCTACTTCACTGACCATTGGTCTGGCGGGCTGCAGACGTGGCCCAAAGGATGCTTGATGATAAGTCATTGTTGGAAGCATCCTTCGCTTTTTAACAATAAAATTAATGTTTTTCACTCCATTTTATGTTTCATTTGGGTCTTTGACTAAGCTGTGTTTTTAGTTGTTTTTTTTTTACTATTATATATTTAATGAGGAAAAAATGGCGCAATATATCGGACTAAACATGAATATAACCATTATGATACATATTTATACAATTTTATGAATAACTTGTCTATGGTGCCGCTTACCAAATATTTGCCTAACTATGAACTATCGTATCGATAATATATTGTAGGAATAATAAATAAATAAATAAATACACCCAACAGTCACATACATAATCCTGACCCCAGATTAAGATCAATTAAGTCTTGTGTCGTGGGTATCGGGAACTACGAGAGACTTTTCGGTCTCACAAACACCCAGACCCGAGACAAATACTTGTGGGCCTCACAAACATTTGTTTCGGTGCGGGGATCGAACCCGCGGCCTCTCGTTTCACAGGTGGCGTCTAACCAACTGCGCCACGGAGGCTGTCAACTCAATCGGAATGTGAACTCAATCGGTTAAATCGATCCATACAAAAGTGATACGATTACTAACATACACAATATTGTTATACATAAAGATAACAATTGAACAGATATTGTACCGGTCCAAAATATCCAATATCTACATAATATTACCAAAACCGTCCGTGGGCGCCGGATGTGCGAAGGTTGTGCCATCTGTAAAGTTTTCATTTCCACGAAGTAGGTACGCAAAGTGTCAATAACTTAAATTAGCAAGTCGCTAACTGTCTTTTTAATTATCTGTTAATAAGTTAAATCTTCCTTGGTGTATGTGAATATTAAATAAAGAGCAAATTCGTTGTATTATAAGGCACATATAATGGTAAGAGATAAAATATAGAAGTCTATCAAACTACGATGGACAATTTCCGAAATGTATATGAGTTTGTACGGAGATGTCCTGGGAGATAGGCGGCAGGTGAGTGACCGGCCCGCGGGCTCGCCTACACCATGCACTTTGACATTTGCCAGCCCAGAGGGGTGTGGAACATCAACAGGTGGTTGCCATGGCAACGAATAAATCCTTCATGACCTTTCCCTTTTCGGCGAACGGTATCGAACCGCTACAAATTAGGTGTTTTTTTTTTATCATAACCCACTTTTCGATTTCGGAAACTTTTATATTAGACTTATAAATCGTGCTGATGATAAGAAAACTGCAATTGCTCAAATCTAGTGGCATTAAATATTTATTTCTCCCGTCGAACAGCAATGCACTATTTTCCAAAGGGAAATTGTAGCCAGAGTAACTACTGGACAAATTTGGACTTAGCATCTTATGTCATCGGATGGCGAGCGCAATTAAATTACAAAGCAATGCTTGGCTTGCTTTGTAATTCATGGTGTAGTTTGATTTTGCTACTGTGTCCATGATTGGACGTATAGCCATTCATTGCAATTAAAAATATTATAATACATAGATCCAGCTTTTAAATGAGTAAGTTTTATATAATAATTCATGTATTTTCATCATAATATATGTACATAGAGCAGTCCTTGCTTGTGATTCCCATTATCATAACCCTTAGGTTAATGCGCTAAGGTCAAGTTTATTTTTAAGCTATAGCATAGCTTCTATCGCGAGCCTTGAGCGTGGAGACCGAATCCAGAAATTCCGTAACGAAAATAACCTAAGTCCGACAGAAATATAAATTTAATATTTTTATTATGATTCAAATATGTGCCAGTACTTTTAAATGCGAATTGCAAAGCTATTGCGTGAATAATTGTAATCTAACCTCTTTCGATATTTAGTTTTTCCATCTATCGATTAATAGCAGAACTTTTAATGACTTTTTGAAATATCACGCTTGTCTCTTTAGTTCAGCAACTCGCCTCTAGGTGGCATTGGTTGTATCGGCGTTACTGCGCATGCGTAATCCCCCTCTGTGCCCCGCAATCTGGTGACTCATACCTGCTTAGAGTTTCGGCGTTAGGGCACCTCCTCTTTGTATTTACTTCATGGTACGACTCTACGAAGCTCGCACGTACAACAGTGAATATCTGTACAATTAATATCAAAGAAAAACAAAGGAAAAAAAACTGCATAAATAAAATAAATAAATAATTATAATTACATAAGTTGATAAAAAATGCTATGCAATAGCTTTACCGCGGCAGTCTCCGAGTGCCACACGTCTTTTTTTTATATCTCAAAATAAAACAAACTAAGAATTCAAAAGCTACGCCGTGCTTGAGCTTGAGCAAAACGGGCATACAGGCAGATATTTGCAAATGCAAATAAATGCAAATTTTATTGGCCCGGTTTTTGAAGAAAGCTGGTGAAACAAATCCGAATAAATCTACAGCAATTAAACATGTCCATCTAGTGTTTTAAAACAACATGTCTAATAAATAAAGTAGGTTCAATTACGTAGCTAAAACTGCGAGCCATTATTTATTTTTAGATGAAAGCAATGATTTATCCGACCAACGTAACGTCCAAACTATTTGGATCGGTCGGTCGACGTCACGGGAGCGCGCGTGCCATCTAGCTAATTGTAGCATAACCAAATCGGTGTCCGGGAGCCGTCACCCGGTGCGGCAGCACGGGCAGCCGCTTAGCGTACGAAAGCGGAGTGTGAGTCAGCGCGGAGAAAGTAGCGAGCGGCAGCAGCGCACCGAGCCAGCGCTACACCGCGCGACGTCATGCACGATCAGCTGCGGCAAGCCTCCGCGCCCACGTGCTCGGAGTCCGCGCGCTCACGCCGTCGCCGCCGCCGCCATCACATCACTACACTTGTGCGTCCCGCGCTTTTCGCGCGCCTCCCTTTGCCGTCGCGACGCCGCGCCATTTTCTCGCGCACGTGGGCGACGCCGCCGGCTGAGCGAGGGCGCCCGGCTCGAACGCCATTAACGCGGCCGTCGTGAATGAACGCCGACCTCGACCGGGTGGCTGGCGTCCATTGATAGGGCGCGCGGCGGGCACCGACCGCTGCGCTCGCACGGGGGCGGCGTGCTGCACGCCCTCGCTTGCCGATCCGAACGCGCCTCAGTCGAGGATGTGGCGTTCTCCGCGCGACGACACACACCGCGTGCGAAATCTGTGTTCATTTATCAGTAGATGCTCGTGACCCTTCTGTATGATTGCTGTGCCGCGTATACGCAGTTTCCTTAACGTAATGTTCTGTGATCACGTCAATTCGATAGGACCTAAGTTAGTTTAAGTGAGTGAGTGACGCGCAGTGGAGCGGGCGGCCGGCGGCGCCGCGGCGGGGGAGTGTCGATGTGAGAGTGAGCGCGCCGGGAGCGTGCACGGAGTGGAGTGGTGCGTGCCGTGAGTGCAGTGAGGGGATGCACGCGTGCGATGCTCTCGGTGATCGCGATGCGTCGGCCGGAGGACGAGGAGCTGGGCGGTCGCGGCGATGGCGACGAGTTCGTGGACATATCTCAGATGCAGTTATTAGTGGAGGCGGGCCCGAGCGGGCTGCACTACGGAGGCCCGCCGCTGCCGCACGCGCAGCCGCAGCCCTACGTGCAGCCGCCCGCGCACCCCGCGCACCCCGCGCACGTCGCACACCCCGCCACCACCTCGGCCTCCGTCGACGATCTCTTCGCGCTTTACTTTACACCCACTACGCATGGTGAGCACATTATAGGTACGATATACTATTTGACAAATTCATTACACACAGGGTCTCATACCACTTGCCATAATGGCGCAATGAAACTTATTACATTTGGAACATAATTTATAGCCTCCTAGCATGTTATGTTCCGATACCTTGACGTACATTAATTATGTTATGTAATAGCTATAATTTAGCATAGGTGTTCTAACAAAATATTTCAAGCTTGAGAATGAAATACTCTGCAAATTTTCAAAACAGCAAAGCTACTCCGACCACATTTTCGGCCAGCAGTAAAAAATCGCTAATGTTACGCATTTACTCTATCAAAAAGGTATAATACATATTACGTAGTTTGAAGCTACCTTAAACTATCGACGAACATTCTAAGAAAGCTCTATGTTAGATTTGTTGAAGGTACACAATGTTACTCAAACGTCCGATTATAGTCATTCAAATGTAATTTAACAATATTTTAAAACGTACTAATTAAATAAATCAATTAATTAAAGTAATAGCCAAGTTGACAGAACACTAATTGTTGATATTTTCCGAATAAATGAGCGCCAAAAATTCTTCATGAACTTATAAAGTCTTAGAGCCATTTCAAAATTTCTATGATACTACTATTAAAACAATGTCCACGCCAACCGCCAACTTTGACGATGCACACAAACTTAATTAATAATAATATTGTCTAAAATAATACAACCCCTACACAAAAAAAATCGTCAAATTACGTATTTAATCAAATTATAGTGTTCACACTTTTGAACTGCTATGATATTTTAAATATTATAATTTAGATTGTACAATGTATATGTAGTTTGGAGTTTAAAAAAATAATACACAATTCTTTAATTTATAATAGGTATCATTATTTATGAGTGGGTAGTAACAACGTACCATCTGCTTGTTAAGTTTATAGGAAATAATAATTAGAATAAAATGTATATGTTGAAGGGACTCAAAAAATACCTGCAGCCAAACAAAGCCAGCACTGGGCCGCTAGTGTTGTTGTTGTAAGATTGGAATTTACTACAATAACTAGCAAGGATAGGCTTATTATGACGAATTAACTGCTAATTGACCTAACTACAGACGTTGCTTTTACGATCAATTTACGTCTACTCTTGTACTCTTGGTCGAAACTTCTGTCTGTTTGTTACTCATAGACAGTAACTAAGCAGCGGTGCTTTTATCAATACAGAATTAACATTTGTTGTATGGCTCAAGCGGAAATCAAGTCAAAACCAAATACTATCTATCCGACACGTCTCCTCTCCTCATCTTATCTCTATTGCCCTATTGTTACGCCAAAGATTTAACATAAAAAGTATTCATTTATATTATATTTATATACATGAACCAGACTTAAAGCTCTCTTGTTTTCTCTACGTTATTCACTCTTTTGTGCACTCATCACATACAACAATTAAACAACTAGCACACATATATTTTATGGTACATAAAAAAAATCTACATTTATGTGCATGTACAATGTTTCAAGTAATAAATACAAGGCAATCCTAATTGGATATTCACAAGCGAGAAATACTTAATTTTCGCTGGTGGATACTAAAATACGAGCGTGCTCGAATCTGAGTGTACAGACTAAACTACAAAATACATAACTATTAAACTAAACTTATAGGTACCGGCTGACGTTCCATACTTTTCAACTTTGTACAGGCGTAACTCACACAATTTCAATAACATTTTCTCTAAAAGGTCAATTCCATGGTTTTGTGTTGAAAAGTATGAAACGTCAAACGGTATCTATTAGTTTAGTTGGACCTGTGAGTTGGACAGTAGCGTGGGTCACTATTGGCGGTTCGGATAAATATTAGGAAGATTAAATATAATATTACGGATTTTACACCATCGTGTACAGTCGCCGCTATCCTAAAGGGTACAAATATAATAGAAGCAGCTATAGGGTCTCCGACAATCTCTCTCACTGAACAAGACGCAACTGCAAAGTTGTTACTTTTCGTCGGTTCTGTGGGAGAACGTTGCACTACCATGGTCGACTCCACATAATGGTGCTGGAGCTTTAACGACCTACAGCATGATTCCACCGCTGCAAATATCCTGGTTTAACAAAAGACGTCGGAATCAGATAATTCTAACAAGGTTCGGCGACACCTAACAGAATAAACTTTATCAGCGACAATCGCCAAATACACAAACCAGACTGTAAGATTATGTATAATGGAGCTGCTTATAAGTTAAACCAGATATATTTTCAATTCAGTCGAGAAAAGTCAGTTAAGTTGTTTTTGTTTGTTTTTAATATGCCAAAACCCATTAGAAAAATAAAGAATACTAATTTCATTATTCATTACACAAAAATATTTGTGAAGAATATAATTATATCAATTTTATATTGATTATATTCAATTATATCTTTCAATTTAGCTATATTAAGAATCAACTATCTTTGCCAGTGGTGATTGTTACCATCTGCTGAATGGGTATAGGTTAGGTAAATGACCGGAGTGGTGTTGGAAGCCTTCTGCAGATTACACAGGATCTAGCTTCTAATAACTTACCTATAAAAGTAAAACGTTAAATTACGCTCTAAATCTACGCTAAATTAATATTTTATTACAATTAATTTCCTAAACTTATTTTTTCCGTAATAATAAAACAAGTAAAAGAGCTTAAGCCGGCGTTGAGCCTTATTAATCCGTAACATTATTTTCCAGGTAATTTAAATATAAATGCTGTTATTTTTTCCTTATCAAAACAAAGAAAATAATAATAATTTTCGGTACACCCTTTTTGTGCCGCACCGTCAGGCTGTGGAATTGTTTGCCGTCTCACGTGTTCCCTCCTTCCTACAATCCTGGGTCCTTCCGCCGTGGTGTGAAGAGGCACCTTAGCAGGCCGGCATAATTGTTTCCATTGGCATGGGACTGCCGTCCGATGCCAATGGATACTCTGCCTGGGCGGCATTGGCACTTACCATCAGGTGCAATGCCGCAACTATGCCAGGCCATTATAAAAAAAAAAACACCGTTACAAAGATAATGCAAATTTTACTGAATATCTCCCTGTTTTTTCCTACCTCGTATCACTATTTCGTATGAAAACCATGTTCATTAGTGCGTTGCATGGCTGAACATGATGTTAGATACAATACTAGATAATTTTAAAGCAAACAAATTAAATGTAAGTCATCTTTAGTAAACGTAGAAAATCTGCACAGAATAACTTTTAAGACAGCCATTATTTGACTGAGTGATTCAAGCCTTTATTTAACTAAAATAATTATGTGTGACCACTAAAGAAATTTACAAATAATGTCCATCCGTTGCACAATTATTGTACACATTCATGCAATTTGCATGTTAATTTATACTTTCTTATTCTACCGAGGCGAAAACAATGACAAATGTTGTTATTTTTTAGCTTTAAATGAATCTGTTAAGGCTATCCCATCAAAAACATCCTGTAAAAAAATACCAAGTCTCGCAGCTCAGCTTTTGCTACCGCAAAAAGTTGCGAGATCCATGTAATACCAAGTCGGTTAATTTATTTAGTCCTTGCTTAAGGGACCTTCTGTATAAATTTATTGCGTAAGTTATGATCGTATCAATATTAAAAATCCTTTACGTTTTAAATAAATAGACGGGACTTGGCCATCGCATGAAAACATAATGTATGGTACAATTTATACGTAATGCTGCTGGCCAAGTCGATCTATTTCTTATCTTATCTATTTGTTTTTGATGGGATCTCACGTCTTTTTGTAGAATCCTACTTTTGTCCTTTTCGGTACTTTTTACTTCTAGAATATCAATAACGATTTTCTTAAAGCCTCTGTCTTATGTTTTTTCTTATTTATGTAGGTATCAATTTATCAAAAATATAGCGGATTTGATTATTGGTGTTCTTTCTTTCATGGTAATTGATAATTTCGAGCTATTTAGTCTATTTATTTGCAAGTTTTTCTTCGTCATATTTTTCTAGAGGAATGTTTATTTATTTATTTAATCCTTTATTGCACAAAACAAAAATACAGTAAAGAAACAACACAATAATAATAGTACAAGAGGCGGCCTTATCACACTAGGTAATTTCTTCCAGGCAACCTTTGGATGGATATTGAAATAGGAAAAATGAGCGGGCAGTCTAAGGTATATAAAATAGTAATATATATAATATATACATACATATATACAAATACATACCAACAAAATATATTAAAATACACATACATACAATTTACAATATACATAAATATATACCTATCCTAACATTTACCAAAGAGGCGAATGGACAAGATATTCCTCAGCTATGCTCTAGTTGAGAAAGGAAATGGTCGTTAATCATTTTTTTAAAAGACGACAGCGTTCGTGCCCGTCTTATTTCGACTGGAAGTGAGTTCCACAGTCGGACAGCTTGGACTGCAAATGATTTGTCCATGAATACTGTGGAGTGCATGGGCATTTCCAGTTTCAGGTTCTCCAACGACCTCAAGGATCTTGAATGTGAGTCGTGGAGAAAAATGAATCGATCTTTCAGATAACGTGGCGTGAGAGGATTAAACATTATATTGTATAAGAGTGAAAGAATATGAGTATTCCGACGAAACCGGATGGGTAACCACTTGAGCTTAGTACGAAATTCAGAAACATGGTCATATTTGCGAAGGCCAAATATGAATCTTATACAAAAATTCTGGAGACGCTCAAGCTTATTAAGTTGGTCCTCGGTGAGATCTAGATAGCTGACATCGGCATAATCAAGGATGGGGAGAAGGAGAGTTTGCGCAAGTGAAATTTTCGTGGTAATGGGCAGAAGATTGCTTAACCTTCGCAAGGACTTTGCCAAAGCAAACAGCTTTCTACTAAGTTCTCGAAGCTGCGGGCCCCAAGTGAAGGATCTATCAATGATTAAACCTAGATTCTTAACTGTGTCGCTAAATGGGATAGAGGTGCCATTACAGTAGACGGATGGTAGTTGGTTCCAGTTTATATAATGAGCTGTGTTTTGGATGGATTGACCATCAATCCATAGGTCTTGCTCCACTCGCAGATCAGCTGTATGTCTGAGTTAATTCTCACAATAGCGTCAACCATCTTATCCAAAGGCGCCCGGGTGTAAATTTGGAGATCATCAGCGTAGAGGTGGTAGGAAGAACAGAGATGATTGGTTATGGAATTTATAAAAACTGCGAAAAGTAAAGGAGACAACACGCCGCCCTGTGGAACGCCAGCAGATACAGGGCACCAAGAGGAATAACTATCCTCAACCCGAATGCGTTGCCGGCGTCCAAACAGGTAACTACGAAACCAATCAATTGCCATTGGAGATATGTTAAGAGAACGTAGTACACCAAGTAACACATCAAAATCGACAGTGTTGAAGGCGTTGCTGAAATCTAGCAATGCTAGGACTGTCAGCTGACCTTGCTCCATCCCCAATCTGATGCCATCCGTAACCGTCCGTACAACTACCACTCTGACTCATAAGTCAGAGTGGTAGTTGTACTATGCCCAGGACGAAATCCCGATTGGAGAGGATTTAAGAGGTTGTTACTGGAAAGGAAATCGTTAAGTTGGGTATGGATCAGGCGTTCGAGGACTTTGGACAGGAAAGGTAGAATGGCAATAGGGCGAAATTCAGATAGTATAGAGGGTTTAGGTTTTTTAGGAATGGGGATTATGTGGGCTTCTTTCCAAGCAGTAGGAAAAGACCCACTGGAAACGGAATAATTCAGGATGTGGCAAATGACGGGAAGGATTTCGTCTAGGATAGGAAGAATCATATTACGGCTGACACAGTCGCTGCCCATGGCATTTGATGAGATCAGAGTAATGGTTCTCCTAACATCACAAGTGGCAAATTGTTTAAATTCGAAAGCTGAACATTGAGGAGTCTTAATGGTAGAAAGATGCTTTATAGTATTACCTTTGGTCTTCTTGTCAAAAAAAGATGGACAAGAGAAGTGATTGTTTAAGGAATTTAAATCAATGGATTTCGGAATTGAGTCTTGTGTAGGTTTACCCACTCCTAATGCTTTCAGAAATTCCCAGACTTTAGCTGGATCTCCGTTTTCAACTGAGTTGTAAATATGTCGGCGTTGAGCATTCCTACACACCTTACTGCAGTGATTCCGAATGGCAACGTACTTAAATGGAATGTTGTACAGTTTCATGGGCTGAATGCACCCTTTCCCTCTCTATACCTCCCTCCTATTAAGCCTCATATATAGATACCTATCTACAACTACGAGTATTATTCAATTATACAGGGTATTTCAAGACTGCTACCGAAAACGAAGCCAGGTGATAGTTTAAGCGACTTCAGACACAACGCAACAGAAAAAGTTGCAAAAAAAAAGCGACAAATTTTTTTTTTTGGTTATATTTTTCCTATGACCATATTTGGGTGGTATTTACGTTTTTTCCTAAAAAATAGTCTACTCTTTTATTTATAAATAATCTAAGGTATAAAAGAGTTTAAATTATTATTTTAGCAAAAACTATGGCTTTACCACACAAAAATGACGATATTTAAAAAATCATAAAAAATAATTGTCGCATTTCTTAGCGAAATTTTTAGTTGCATTGTGTTTGTAGTCACTAAAACTACCATCCGGCTTCGTTTTCGGTAGCAGTCTTGAGATACCCAGTATACGGGTACAATGATTCATATGATTCATTAACTGCAAATGTAACTGTAAATTGTAATCCTATACATTTATATGGGATTACAAAGTTATTCACGCAGTTGGTGTATCTAGAAAACTAGACAGAAATTAAGAAATGTTTAAATTTTTCCTTTATGTAGACACTAAACACTAATTATATTCTAAATTTGAAGCTTCTATGTCTGCTAGAAGTGCCTTAGACTTTTGATGATCGGTCAGTCAGTCAGTGAGTAACAAATTTAAGAATTAAGAAAGTTTGACAAGTTACAATTCTTAAACTACTGGTTCAAATTAAATGGAATTTTAAATATACCGTGTTCACACAATGCCTGCTTAGTAACTAAAAATTCAGGCTTCTTGCTTTAACCACAACGAAGTTATAGGGGGTAGAAAATGGTCTGAATTGCTTCGAGAAAAGGTTGGTACGACAGTGCCGCTTTTTAGCACGACTTGGAGGAGGAACTGCCGTGCCCCCAGATGAATATTTCTTGCTAAAAACTATTTCATATATACATAATCGTCACGCCTGTATCCCATAGGGATAGGCAGAGACTATAGACTGCCACTTTGCTCGATCCTGACGTACTACTTTCGCTTCATCCACTTTCATCAAAAAACTATTTCAGACGCAACAAAATCAAGTAAATAATTTAAATCCTATTAAAGATGAACTATCTGGAATAGTTTAGCTTTCAATTGTACAATAATTTAATACAATATGATCAGCATGATAAATTAAAATCAGTGTTTGACGATATTCTTAAAGATAGGTAAGATAGTTACAATATTATTAGTTCATGAACACATTGTATGAAGTTGTTGGGTAAGCTCCGCGGTGCGGCGCTGCGGTGTAGTATTGAGATCAGCGTTCCGGCAGCCGCGCTGTTATCTCGGCCGGACGAGGCTAATCGGCTGCGTGTGCGCAACCACTGCTATCATATTCACCCGAAACATAAACATTGACATGATGGCTGACATCTTTATTATTCAGATACACCTGCAAAGCGTCTCAATTCTCTAATATTTATAGAGTAAAAATATTTAATTTGATACATCTAAATCAATACATCCCGTAACAAAGTTTACATCAAGTATTAAAATATAAGTGCAATTATTTTAACTCAAATAATCTTTTATTTTTAATGTTAACTATACACAATCTTGCTTAAAAAGAATTATACTTCTCTATAGTATATATAATAGATTCATTTTCAATATGAAACGGAATAACAATAGAATTAGCTGTATAACAGTGTGACAGATACCGGAAACTGGTTTTGAAGAATCTGCAGTGTAAGCCTACTCTATAGAGCACTCGTCGGCACTCCTTCCGCCAGAACTAGTTTACAAAAACTTGATTGTGTTGACAAATGCAAAAACTTGGAACAAAAATGGATGAGAAAACACGCACCTGTATTTTAATACAATAATACCTATTATATAAGATACCATACGATACTATGGATCTTAAAGCCGCTATTAAGAAATGATGAATCCTTTATGAGTTAAAGAGTTTAAAACTTTACATAATAAAAATAGCTTTTATTTATCTTATTCCATATTCAAATTATGACATTAAAACCTGTTTTAGTATTTTTGCGGCGGTGCATAATTTTCCTTCTCGCATTGTAGCAAAAACAGATTAGAATATAAGTATGTATGTAGGATTCTATAGTGCCCATTAGTAGGCTCTAAAGTATTCTCTATCGCAGGCCATTACTCTATATTTTACAGAAACTAAATCAAATTATTTGACTAGACGAAACTTTAACATATTACTAGAAAGAACATCTACAGAAATTAGGTCGAGAGAGTCTTTTTGTACCAAAATATCAATCCTCTGATTTCAATTCTTGTAATTTTCAATTTATTTTTGGTCATTCATATCTCATACCTGTTTTTATATTTGTCCTTATCCTAAAATTGTAATTAAAAGATCCGAACTGTGTGTCCTTCCTTAGCCACAGAAAGACCACCGCTGAACTTAGGCCTCCCCTTAAAGATTACTCTACCAACCTTTTGAAAGCGGGCTAACGATTCATTAAAACAAGAGCTAATTTTGTTTTCTTAAAGAACTGGGCATAAAACTATCACACTTTAGATTATTTTTATATTTCTAGATTTAGATTTTGTAGGTTTTGTCGAATTGTACCCGATAGAATTTTAACATATAGCAGGTTTTTTTTTAATAGAGTTATGTTAAGGTTCTTAGCGCATGATTACTTAAGTATATATTTGCATATCGATCATAACCTTATCATTTCAGTGTATTTTTATCTATATCAGCCCATATGCGTCCCACTGAAGGGCATGGGCCTGCTCTAGTCTCTACAAACAATTTGTTAGGCAATGTCTTTCACCACGCCGCGCCGCGCTGGCCTAATGCGGGTTGGCGGACTCTATATATCATAGAAATTCTTCCAAATCGCTTTGGTATGCAGGTATTCATACAATGTTTTCCTACGCTTTTAAAATGCGTGATGATTGACTATCAATACACACACGACTCCGATAATATTTTTAAATATAAACTATTCAATAAATATTTTTAAATTTTATCCTCTTTTGTTCTTACATAATTTATCTCAAACCTAACCTTACCTATCCATCCACCTCTACTCGTATATTCATTGGCGTTTCTACACATTGACATCCAGAATATAATAAATTTCTGATGTGTATTTAGGTGATGTACCTATAGATTTCTTAGAAATTGTATATCTTGACGGATTGCATACCTTTTCGTTAATATACAGGGTATATCAAGACTGCTACCGAAAACGAAGCCGGGTGGTTGTTTAAGCGACTTCAGAAACAATGCAATAGAAAAATTTGCAAAAAAAAAGAGTCATTTTTTTTGTATGGCCATATTTGGGTGGTAAATACATTTTTTCCTAAAATAATAGTGTATACCCTTTTATTTATAAATACTCTAAGGTATAAAATAGTTTAAATCATTATCTTAGCAAAAACTATGGATTTACCACCCAGAAAAGACGATATTTAAAAAATCATTAAAAATTAATGACGCGTTTCTTTGCGAAATTTTTAGTTGCATTGTGTTTGTAGTCACTAAAACTACCACCTGGCTTCGTTTTCGGTAGCAGTCTTGATATACCCGGTATATACATATAAATATACGTGGGTAATTTTAAATCAATAGGCTGGTATATATTGAATCAGTCTCCTTTTATATTTTATTTAAATGCTTTATATACAAAGTATAAAGGCGGACTTAATGCCCAATATATATATGATATTTTATATGTATTTTTTAATTGGTTACTCAGTTCATATTTTCTTGTACATACCTGTCTGAAAAACTCAACAATTATTATTATTACAACAAACAAACCCATAATTTATTCATACGATTTGTCTTCACAAGAAGTCTGACCACTAAATAAGCGCTATAAATTTGTCAATGTAAACCCATTTTCAATTTAATTGAAGAACAATTATTCTCCTTGATAAATGTGCTTAAATTTTATATGCTTTTGATAAGTAATTTGAAGAAAACGATTAGGAACGCTGTATTGTTTTTGAAAACGCCGCAACTGAAGAGAAAATTCTGACTTGAAAATGAAACTTTCTTGAATTATAATATAACGATGTAGGTATCTACCAAAGAATTTGATTTTTTGGTATAAAGTGTAACATGCATATGCGTAATCGTAGATCAACAGATAATTTGACGCTAGGGATTCCCAAGCACATTGCATAATTTCTCGACAAGTACTTTACTGTCCATGCTGCTTGCTTGTGGAACGAATTAGCATCATCAAATCGACAGGGCAAGACACTGCCAATTTTTAAAAGACTTGTGGAGACTCATTATTTATCACTACAGTTACTTTCTTTCCTGTCATCTTTTTATCCTTTTTATTTAAATCGTAATTAAAGCTTACAGCTCCTTTTTTACGTGATATCGTAATGAGTAATCTGTTTAAACTGTTTTAGATTACTTTATTCTAGTTATTGTTAATTTCATGTATTATTGTATCTGTGTTTGTCCAAAATAAATTAAATAAAATGTTGTAAGAAATGTACCGCTCTTTAAAACAGGTCTCTTACGTTACTCTCGTAATATTTTTATAAAATGTTAAAGGTTAAAGTTCAATACTTTTAAGACGAATTTCATTTTAATCATGAATTTCTATCTCGTTACGAAAAAAAAAACTTGCACTCAAGAGGCTATCCTTAGTTTTTAAATAAGTGGTTTTATTTCGCTACTTATTCTATATACCGGGTATCTCAAGACTGCTACCGAAAACGAAGCCGGGTGGTAGTTTTAGTGGCTACAAACCCAATGCAATTAAAAATTTCGCATAGCAACGCGACAATTATTTTTTATGATTTTTTAAATATCGTCATTTTTGGGTGATAAATTCATAGTTTTTGCTAAAATAATAATTTAAACTCTCTTATATCTTAGACTATTTATAAATTATACACTATTATTTAGGAAAAAATGTATTTACCACCAAAATATGGCAATAGGAAAAAAATTTCAAAAAAAAAATTGTCGCTTTTTTTTTGCAACTTTTTCTGTTGCATTGTGTCTGAAGTCGCTTAAACTACCACCCGGCTTCGTTTTCGATAGCAGTCTTGATATACCCTGTATTATCTCTTGTATACATGGATACACAGACTGCTCTCATACAAAGTAAAATTTTCCACCTACCACGACCAAGTACACTAGGCGTTCCTAGCACTACATTTGGCAGATAGTAAAGAAATGCTATCCTCCTTCTTGTGTCTTTTTTTATACATTGAATGGCGAGATGAGCATGCTATTTGCCTGATGTTAAGCGTTACAACCACTCATAGATAGTAGCAAAATCAAACAACACCATGAATTGCAAAGCAATGCTTGACATTCCACTGCGCTTGCCATCCTCAGACTGTCTCAGTGCCGTATGTCACTGGCAACACATAACAATCAAAGACATGTTATCTTGTTCAAGGCTCTATTTGATGTCGTACCGTTATTAAAATGCTATTTCGCACTCAATTTAGTAGTACTCTAGTAGGTACATCAAACCCATGTTGTAAACAGCTTGCATTGCTGTTGTCGTTTAATGGGTTTGTATGTTGCTAGGCCACTATGTCTTAGGACCACGTGAACTAGTGACAAAATGAATTCGTTTAAATTTAATCTAGAGGAGCCAATCAACTCTAAACCATAATTATAGGCGTTTACCACCATAAATTAACACTATGTTAAGTATCTACGATATGATACCCTTCTTTGTCAAGTGCTAATTACTATATTTGAGTTTGATAAATCAAATTACATTCAGTTGTGTGGTCATCTCACAATAAATCATCTATGGAACGAGACGACACAATTCTTACAAAGTCTTGGCATGCTCTATAGGGCGCATGGGTATTTCGAGTCTATTCATTGAAATCAGCACTATGAAAACCATGTCTGGATGCTATGGAATTACGTGGCCCTACTTGGATAAGGAAAGCCAAAATGAAGCTCTTTCCATTTGATTACATCCAGCTAAGAGCTACTCGACTCGATGACAGATCTCTGGAGCTCAATCTAACTTTTTTCTGGCCCAGCCCGGCTGCTAGATTTACTTACAAACTGGAACGAATTTTTCATTATCACCAATTCCATATTTATGTTTATACACACACACATATATATATATATATATATATATATATATATATATATATATATATATATATATATATATATATATATACTGTCACACACAAAACACAGACAGAGTTCACTCCCGCAGCCCACGTTGCCCCTCCGATTCGGGTATAGCTTTCACTGTATTTAAAAAGAGGCGGAGTTTGCCGACACTACTGCCTCTGGTTGGCGTAAAGCGAAGCGTACTGAAATGGCGTCAATACTGTTTCTTTTATATTGAAAAGATATAAATTCTCATTCGACATAAGCTGCAACCTAGACGAGGTCACCGGCTCGGCCTCTGAAAATAAAAAGAGAACGAAAATCGCGTAGGCTACCTACTTTTTTTAGAGATTATGACGAAATTAGATATCGAACGAGACGCTTTAAAACATATTTATACCTTTAAGAATTATATTCTATGTCCTTTCCAAACAAAAACACCTTCACTGGAATCACTTTATTGTTTATCAGTTTTAAAAGGTGCGCTTCTTAACTTGTAATGTATGATGATCATGTACTCTATACCGCAATTACTTTTTGTTAAGCAACGTTGCCAAATGTTACTCAGCAACATCTGATAAAAAAGTCATTTATTTTTAGTATCCGTTGCCGTGTAGATATATTATGTTAAGTATTGTTGTATATTAAGTATTTGCCTAACTGTGGTATAATCGATAACATTGTTGCATAATGTTGCTCCGCAAACTAGGTAATTGCGATGAAGAGGCCATACAATAATATGGTCTATTGCTAAAAAAAGTGGAAAAAAATATTGAAGATTTTACCCACTCCTCGATTCAAAAATATTGGACGTTTTAAAATTAATTTATTAACAGAACACGAAACAAGTAAAACAAACAGCGGGTAACAAGCACCCAAACCTGGCGCCTGTAACGATTATTATCAGTACAGCACATAAAAGCTTCTGGTAATCCACGTTGATACTGTCAAAAAGTGCATCCCACGCTAGGAGCGTCACATAGGAAACGGCGGCTCGTCAGAGGTGCCCACATCAGGCCGTTACACCTCTCTGGATGTTCCCAGATACGAGATAGCGTGGCGGCGCTTTGAGCGGCCCGCGCGCTGCCACCGGGGGCACGCACGTGCTTTTGTGCTAGCCCGCGCCGTCTCACGTCGTCTTACATAAATTGACAATACAGCCTTTACTAGACATATAAGCCACTATCCGCGCTTGCAAATGATGTGCTTTTACATCGCCGCATCTGTCTGCCGCGTCGTGATTCATGCCGACAAAAAATTCATCTTCTAACGCAAAACACGTCGAAATTATTGCGTACATCGTGATTATAATGTAAATTTTATGTAGCTCTCTAAAAACATACGCCATTGCCAAGCAGCTTATAGACTATCTGACAGGCTTGTTTTTTTTATTTTTATTGCAGTTAATGGCGAGACGAGCATGCCGTTCGCCTGATGGTAAGCGATGCGACCGCTCATGAACAGTAGCAAAACCAAACAACACCTTGAATCACAAAGCAATGCTTGGCACTCCACTGCGCTCGCCATCCTGAGACACAAGATGTTAAGTCTCAATATGTCCAGTAGTTACTCTGGTTACAATGTCCTTCAATCCGAAACACACCAGTGCATTTAAACTGCTGTTTGACGGGAGAAATAGACATTGCGGTGGTACCCACCCAGGCAGCCTCTCACATATGAGAGACCTACCACCAGTCCAGACTAGACAAATTTCCTTCAATCTGGATGAATTAGGCGTGTAAGTGGTCGCGCGCACCTGCAGTCAATGATGTAGAACAATTGGTATCATTAGGGCCCGTCATCGTCCGCCGAGCCCAAAGCATACATATTCAAACAGTCGCAACAACAATGCGAGTTTATTTCAAAGTCAATAAATTATCGCTAATGCTCAATTTGCGTCCACCGGTTAACAATGCCCGTTCCCGCAATTACTTAAACGCGTGTAACTGCGTAGTCGGCTAAGATACGATCTGTGTCGGCCGTCCAACGTCATTGTCTCACTCGATACATGCTCTGCAATTACACTGTATCGATTACAGCTGACTCAGTTTACTTCGATTCCGACGATTCACTGCCACTATAAAGCATTGTTTTTAGTACACGTAATTAGTGTCCCGATGAAACGATATCTGTCTTACATTAACGACAGTTTACCATCTGCGTCTTTAACTTAAAATTTTAACATTTGCCTTAAATTCACATGAGTATGCATCGTGTTTTTCACTAAAAGACTAACTCACGTATATCCGCCTATATAATTCATATCACGCGTAGTTAAACAGCTTCTGGAAACCACAAACGACATAAAATATTCATGTCAGTTTGCAATCTGCCTTATCTCGGGCCGGAAGTCAACAATGGCAAAGTATTACCGCACTAAGTTGTTGGATTCAAATAGGTATATTCTGCACACGGAATTATATTATAATACTAGCGGCCCGGCCCAGCTTCGCCTGTGTGGAGATCTTCTTTCACTCCACTCCACACCTGAAATTTCTAGTATTACATCTATACAAATAGTGCATTATCCCGATATCTCGGTAAAATACAAAATTTGAATTTCTTAACTTTGTTATGATGGTAATGGTGCAATTTGGTACAAAAAAACAGGAATTTGTGATCGATATGGCGATAGGCTTCCTATCACAACATGGGACGAATACATGACAAACTGTGGGTCCTGGTTGCCCCTCTGCCTACCCCTTCTGCGAAAAGGCGTGAAGTGAAGTCATGCATGCTCGTCTAGCTACTCATGGCATAAATTTCTGAACGCATGCATAAATACTCGTATTTGACAACCAAGTTAAATGTCAATCGCTTTTCATTACTGTCATTAATTTACATCTTTAAAATCTAAAATACGCCATTAATCGAATATTGTGGATATATATTGTCGATTCGAAACCTTTATTTAAATACGTTATTTAATTTTAGGGAAGAGTTTACCGTATCGATGGTACGAACATTAAATGTTTGACAGTTACAAACCCATGAACATTTTGTTTAGCAAAATGTTTTTTCCTTTTTCTTATACTTTCGTCAATTTAATCGAGATAAAAACTATCCCATCTTTAAGTTGGAACAAATAACACATATCTAGAAAATTTCATTATAATCAGTTGAGTGGTTTAGGAGTCCGTCGCAGACAAACAACGTGACACGTGAATTATATATATTAAAATATATTTTTAAAATAAATCCGTGTCGCTTTAAGAATACATTTTTTTGTTATTCGGTTCTTAAGCTTTTCTTGGATATTTAGAGACAACTATATTTAGCAAAATTTTAAGAACTTGTTTGTTGTGGAAATTCTCGCCTATAATAAGTTTAAAAATAAAAATATTCTAAGTAAACTGTAAAATTATAAGAAGTTTATAAAAATACTGTAACAGAAATAGAATATGTATAGAATATGTATTTGCAGAATATCCTTGCAGGAGGTACTTACAAAGTACTCCGCACGCAACACGTACTTACACAGATGACAATCACGGAAGAATGTCTGTGAACGAGCAAACATCGTCTCTCATACGTGACGAACTGAAACAGTACCCTCCATTTTACTGTTTCAATCAGTTTAAACGTTAACATCGAAATAACGAGCAAATAATGATGACATGATGACATCCATTATCATATCCGACAACAGCGACTCCCTTCAACAAATGCCTGTCCCTCTTCTTTGGTGGGAGCGGATATGGCTAGCAAATTCAAACTTAGACCTAAACATGCGATTGCACGACGCACAGTAGAGCTGGCCGGTAGAATTATACGTATAAATATGGGCTTGGGCCTGGTTTTACGGAATTGGCGTTCTGTATCCAGGTCGTGAAGCGCTTCTCCTCAAACAGATCGACGCCTTTATTTATAGTATTGCGCCACTCCGGTCGCTGCGAGGCCAGCCTTTCCCATTGGGCAGGTGCAATGCCGCATTGCTTTAAATTGCGTTTAAGCACTCCTTATATCGGAGATATTGCCCGCCACGTTTTCTTTTCCCGGCTGAAAGTTCCGAGTAGAAAACTGCCTTCGGCAATCTCCCATCAGTCATACATAGTCATACATACTCGACGTGCCCACTCCATCTCAGCTGTCTCTTCATAATAAGCGCTTCAATGCCCGGCACGCCAGTGCGATGCAGCACTTCAGTGTTCGGAACGCGGTCTTGCCATTTGATGCGAAGGATGGAACGTAGATAACGAAGGTGAAAAATGTCTAGACTTTTTATGTCCTTTTTGTAACAGCACCAAGTTTCGCTAGCATAAAGAAGTGTAGTAATAACCATAACCATAGTCTACATAAGCCTGTAGTGATTCCATAAAATCGGCCATTAAACATATGTCATCTGCATACAGAATATCCACTAATGAGACTTTGGTGACTTTAGACTTGGCTCTGAAACGCGACAGGTCAAATACGGTTTTGGAAGCTCTTGAGTCAAGTTGTATGCCTCCTCCACAGGTCTTCAGCGCGTCACCCATTACGGCAGCAAAATACAGCGCGAAAAGTATCGGTGCTAAGACGCAACCATGTTTCACGCCACACGTGGCGGGAAATTGGTCAGAGAGAACATCTTCATGTCGAACTGATGCCATCATGTTCTCGTGAAACTGACGTACTAAGTTTATAAACTTCTCAGGACAACCCGATTTCTTCAACATAATCCAGAAAGTGTCCCGCGGTACGCGATCAAAGGCCTTTTCCAAGTCAACGAAACACATATATAGATGGCGGTATTGTTCCAGACATTTTTCTTGGACTTGTCTAATAACAAATATTGCATCGACCGTACCCCTAACAGGTCGAAACCCGCATTGAGACTCTGGTAAAATTTCTTCCGCAAGGCGGGAAAGTCTAGTGTTAAGTATGTGGGTTAGTATTTTTCCATCTGAAGAGAGAAGTGCGACGCCCTGATAAGAGCTACAATTGGTGATGTTCCCTTTGCCCTTGTACAACTTGCAAATAGAAGCGTCTTTCCAGTCTTAGGGAACTTCTTCACACGCCCACACCCTCAGAATTATTTGGAATAAACCCTGCTTTATTCCCGCTTCACTATACTTAAATAGCTCAGATGGTAACGAGTCTTTACCAGGAGATTTGACGTTTAGCCGACTTGTTGCTGCTTCGTATTCTTCAAATGATGGGGGCTCGTCCATATCTTCAATTAGCGGCATACCTTCAAGTGCCTCCACATATTGCATGTCAGTGGTCTGGGTGACGGGATTCAAAACCTCGTCGAAGTATTCAGCCCAACGAGCCAGGACATCAGAGTGCTCTGTTAATTTATGGCTTGCATCTTTGTTATAGATGGGAGCCACTTTTTTGATTTTTGGTCCAAAAACGGTAGATAGACATTCAAAAAAACTGCCGGTTTGATTCGTGTCACCATACAATTGCATTTCAGTAGCCTTACCCAACCACCATTTGTCTTTCAAATCCCTCACTTTTACTTTCAAGTCATGATGAGCTTTATTACGGATTGAACTCCTAGAACACTGAAGAGAGCGTCGAAAATCCTCTTTAAGTTGTTTTATTTCTAGATCGGATAAATCAAACCAGTCTTGATGATAATTTTGTGGTCTGCCCAATACATTTAAAGCAGCATCGCGAAGGTTCCTGCTATAAACACCCCACGCTTCATTGATTGAGCTGGCTCCACTAGATCTGAACTACTTTTAGTAAAAGCAATATCCAGGTCCTTCCTCGCCACAGTGTCATAAATTAGTTTATTGACCTCTAATTTTGGCGGCATTCTATGTTCGGTTCGATGAGGTGGTCTTATCTTTAGACGGAGTTTGGATCTAACCAGCCTGTGACCAGTCCATCTCTGAGCTCCTCTCATTACACGATTAATCAATACTTCACTGAGGTCTCTATTGCGCACTATGACATAATCGAGCAAGTGCCAGTGCCCTGACCTGGGATGCATCCATGAGGTTTTCAGTTTGTCTGGTAGCCGGAAACATGTGTTAGTAATGGAGAGGCCAAATTCAGCACATAATGTGAGTAGATCAAAGCCATTTGAGTTACATTTTCCAACTCCATGACGTCCGAGTACCCCATTCCAGGCATCGAAGTCAGTGCCAACGCGAGCGTTGAAATCACCCATGAGCACACACACCTTATCTAGTGCAGGGATTTTTATGAGGACATTCCGGAGTTCCTGATAAAACCTGACTTTATCATCATCTGAGGAAGGTAGAGTAGGGGCATATACACTAATCAGATGGATATCCTTAGTGGCTGACATTTGAAGCCGTAGTGTTATTATCCAGTCATAAATTCCATTTGGGAGTTCTTGTAATGACTTCGCCAAGTTATTACGTACAGCAAAGCCTACTCCACTTCCTGCCCTCTCGCTAGATAGTTTTCCACTCCAATAATAGGTGTATCCTCCAAGTTGTTCACATAACTGTCCAGAGTCGATGAGATGAGTTTCGCTAATTGCAGCAATATCAATGTTATACCTGGCCAGCTCCCTCGCAATAAGTGCAGTTTTCCTTTCGGGACAGGTATTCCGATCATTGTCTAAAAGAGTACGAACGTTCCAGGTAGCAACATATAGATGTTTTTCGGTTAAACGTTTTTTATTACGACCGCTAACAGATGATCGCGGTTAGCCATCTGCAGAAAAGTGAGACAGGCTATGGTTAGGCCACCTTTTCTAGGCCCCTCCCCATGTTGGGGAAAGCAGAGCGATCCTAAATAGGGCTGCTTTGTCATCTGACGAGCTGCCGAACCAGACCTCCTGTCTCAAATGAGGCCTGGAACGACCATCACCATCAGACCGTCATACGTGCAAAACACCAACTAAGGTTCAGGCACACCAGGCCCTTACCCCACCGCCGGGGCTCCATCGCCGTAGGTCTTTAAGTATCGGGAACCATGCATGTTGCAGGAGTCATCTGCGCGTGACTATATTATAGTGAGCAAACCGTTGCGCTGGAGCAAGCCCACTCTCTCGTCCCCCGCAAACCTATTGCTAGTGGATTGGGTGACCAATACGTCTAGCAGGATGCGGAGGATGCAGCAATTAGGCGTGTGGCTTTTAGGCCGCACCACGCCCTTTTAGGCACATTACGGGTACCCTGCCCATTGCCGAAGCAGCCGATAGCTATTGACTATCGGCATTGCTCGCCCACTAGCGCCGATCGGGACTTTGAAGATATTGCCTCTTCCGCCAAGCATACGCCGTACCGAAGCCCACCCTCTCCGCCAATACTGCCGTTAAGGTCTTCACCCGTAACCCTGGGCAAAGGTTCTGTGTTATACCCCACAGGTCTGGGTCCCTACTCGAACTTCGCCACTCCTACACCTCGGCCTACTGAGATGTAGAGTGCCCACCCCCGCAACAAGGATGCGCCGAGCAGAAGTTACCTCAGTGAGTGTAAGGAGATAGGGAAGGTGACCCTATCCTTCCTGAAGCCGGGTTAATGCCCTAATATGAACCCTAGGTCAAAGGCAACTGCACTGCGGTGTTGCAGATGTTCATGGGCGGCGGCGATCACTTACAATCAGGTGAACCTTATGCCTGTTTGGCACCAATAATTTAAAAAATACAGTGAAACTGAATATTTTGACATCAATCCCTTTTGTCAAATAATTGGTATTTTAAATGAATATTGTTATTTAGTATCGTTCAGCAAGCATAACCACAACGCCGGCTAACAGCAACAAGTGGACAATTTATTCTCGCACTTGAGCTATTTTTTCGAATTTTATAGTATCGGTGTCGTGTTGCTGGATGGCAGCCAATGTTTCTCTAGTATTAAGTTTTGTGCAATCGACCTATTTTTCTAAACTAAAACAGTTGCACGCGACACGTTCTTAAACATCGTACTCGTCGCTTCCAATATTATGTTTGCTGGAAACTTTTCCACTGCGATATAATTCACTCGTCCGCTCTGAGTCTGCGATGTAAGCCGTAAGACCCGCGTCTCCCGGTGTCGATAAGCGTCTGCGGCGCGTGCCGTCGGGTTTGATTCACTTCACTGCATTTAAGAACACTAATGTAATAAACAGCTTATTAAAAAAGCGGATACTCTAATTGATGGACAAGACCATGGCCGTACTCATCTTGAGGACTTCACAATCATGACCACATGGACATAACAAAAAGAAAACTGCTATGATTTTCCGCAATATTTAAATAAATACGTATGTCGACCATATTTATATAACTGGGCTAAGTAAAAACAAAAAATGCAGAGTCCAACAGTTATGTTTAAAAGGCAGTTTGTCCAAACACACAAATTAATAAGAACAATTATCACAAAAAGAACACATTGTTGTAAGGTTTTATGAGTTTTTTATAATTTAATCAAGGCACATGTTTTCATTCAACATTGCCTTGAAAATCTCGTTGAAATAACGAATAATTCCATTAATATATACAAGTAAATGACACATGCGATCTTTTGCGTAAAATTTTGAACCAAATAATTAATGAACCAACTGTATTATGCAAACATAGTAACGTACCTATAGATGTGAAACAAATTCCTATTTTTTTATTTATAACAGATCTACTCGTCTAACAATGTATGAAACTCTATCAATCTGACCGGGATATATCCAGACTGCGACCGAAAACCAATCCAGGTGGTAATTTTAGTGTATACAAACACAATGCAACTTAAAATTTCGCATGAAAAAAAACGACGAAATTACGCATTTTTTCTGATCGTCGTATTTGGGCGGTGAATGCTTAGTATTTCCTAAAAAAAATTATACCCGTGTATTTACAAACACGCCATGGTATGCAACGGCTTACATTATCATATTAACGAAAACTATACGGTTACCACACAATAACGATAATATTTAAACATCACAAACAAAATAGTCGCGATATTTTTAGTAGCATTGTATTTATAGCCACTAAAACTACAACCTGGCTGCATTTTCGGTCACAGTCTTGATATACCCTGTATACGTCCCATTTGAGAGGACTGCAGGCCTTAGTTCATCAAACTCTCTGCATTAAGTTCGAACCTACGGACATAATACAGCAGCTCAATAGGCTATCATCATAATCATAATCCTCAGCCTTTCCACAATACGTGGGGTATTGTGAGCACATGCATTCAGCAACATGCTAATCTATCCATTTCCAAAGATACAAATTACTAATTCAAATATACAATCTATAATTGTTGGCAACGCGAAATCGCGTTGATAAGTAATTATAATTGGTGACCGACATAAGTGAGTCAGCCCCAAGTGGCGTCCTATATAGTTGATTATTTACGGGTAGCAGTGCAGCTGTAATTGCGGTCGGGACCCCGCCACACAGCTCGTTTATCTAATTAACGTCCCGGCGCGAGAGTCTGCGCGCACGTCTGCCCGCGCACGCACACTACACACTACATTATGCACACTACACAAATACATACTACGTTATACATACTACATAATACACAATATACACAACACCAGCGCTTCCCTATCGCAGGTAAACAATATGACTTGTAAACTTTGTTAGCTTTATTCACTACTGGTAAACGTAGTCGTAAATTGCTATGAAATTATGAACAGTTTATCAAGACAAGGAAATGGTGAATGAATTTTCATGTGATGAATTTCGTATGGTGAGTTGTAATGTATCAATCACAATTTAACACCGGATGTGTACACAGTTAATATTGAATATTAAGTCGAGGTAGTTTATGTTTACCGTCTACTATCGAAAGCGGAGTGTAATAAGTTAAACCTCGTAAGATTTGTAAATATTAAAATAGTTAATAGACTTGTAGCTCAAACTCTAGTAACAGTATTAGTGAAACCTCTGCGCCAGAATGAAGAGGATCCAAACACAGGATGGGACGACATTCGATAAAAAAATATACTCACTGCACTGATACAATAAGAATCTCAAGATGTATAAACTGTGTACCCAAACACTCGGACAACGGTTTGACATTCGCTCCATAGTTATACTAAAACAAATAGCATATACTAAAACAAATACAGATAATTTCGGTTATAGAGCAAGTCCAAAATCTATGACTCTAGTCTTTAGTATTATAATTTAACTATTGCTCTATAAAAATGCATTATTAATCAATACTTTTATTTATTTATTTATTCCTTTAATGCACAAAATAAAAATACAGTGAAGAAACAACACAATAATAATGACACAATAATTTATGACAGGAAATCCTTAATACAGGGGACTCTAGCGATTTGTGAAAATTTCTATGGTATGTAAAGTTCGCCAATCCGCCCTAGGCTAACGTGGTAGACTATATGGCCTAACCCCACTCAATCGTACTTTCGATTTTACAAGAGGCTCGTGCCCTGCAGTGGGACTATTTGTGCTGATAGAATACAGAAATATAGAAATATAAGTATAGAAATATTTAAGGCTTTTCTGTTAAGCAAGTCATGTTTACCCCAACTTATCAACAAGTAAGCGTCATGGAATGGAAATAGATTTGTTGAAATAGTTATGATTGGGTAGCACCAACTTACAGGTAATAACAACATTTAATTATAGTTGATGACGTGATACCAATGCGCGTATGAATTATTTAGTTATTCGTCCATTTTTACCTGCACGAAATAGGTACTTTTAACTTAACCTTTACTGTCAATGTCTGACGTATCATTCATAACTAGAATCATCGTGTTATTCTTCCTTCCGGTATGTATTTTACACTCATTTATAAAATAATCATTTATTTTCCCAATCTGCGAATTGCATTGATTTTTTATTGGCACCGGAAATTGTCTATTGACCAAATGAAGTATTAAAGTGCGAGAAACAATTATCACCGATCGTCATATTTATGCTAACCAACGCGAAACCGGATGTGAGCAGGCTGATCCCGAAACGCGACATACTTGTATGCGATACAATGTAAGGTTTGAATCGACTGTCATTTATTTCCCATTGTCGCCTAAACATTCATTTGTCTTTTACGTACATGATGTCCTAAGTTTATTTGAAAAAAAACCTACTATATGTTATTTTTTGTAAAACTATTGAACTTTCATGTTTAAAACTATATGAACACACATTTATCAATAATAAAATAGATATACATGGTATTAGATATGAAAAAATATATATTATATTCAACTTTTTGCTTTTTGTTCATCAAATCATATATATATCGGTAACTCCTAAAATCCTAACAAGTTTCCATAAACTTGTTTTATCCATATAAAACGTTATTAGATCTCTTGAAATACCAAATGGCTGACTCTACATACTCTACATATTGCTCAAAACGCAGAGACTTAGCCATATTATTATACCAATTCGATAGTCTCACTTCAAACCCTTAGACGTGATGACAAATACCAAACTAAACGAAAAAGTAAGGTTTAGCAAAAATATGATATTTCCTTTCATAAGCGTAAGATCAAAAATAACAGGACTGGACTGAAATCTTTTTTGGTTGGTTTGTCGAACCTATGCAATAAAAAAGTCATAGTATCAACTGGTGACCAAGTCTTATTTCCCGCCGACCCACAAAATTATACCAATTATTTGGTTCTTATTCACGCTGCGCGTTTAGACGCTTAGTCTGTCTTTTATTATTATAATAAATGGCGAGACGAGCATGCCGTTCTTCTGACACCTGAAGAAAATTGTGGCGTATATAGATACGAAAGTTTTGAAGATTGAATGTATGTAACATTCAATTTAGAACAACAAGAGATGATCACAATATTAACATGAACAAAATTTTATCAAATTTCAATCTATTAATAAAGATAGAAACTAGTTCAAGCCAGATGCCTCATTGATCAACTATTAATTACAAGTTAAAGCTGTCAGTTCATTAAATACTGAGCAGTACTCGGCGTTAACGGCTGCTTCCATTACCATTAATTTTGGCATCATGACAGACTAACTTTACTCGTAATTCTCAGCAAGAATCTAATTATAAAATCTTGTTAGAATTGCAACATTCACAACAGTATGTGTCAAACTAAATATTTAATTTATTTTGTACTATCATTAAATCAGCGTACAGAGAAGACAAACTAATTTGACCAAAATTACATTTTTTTGCTTTTGATTCATTTATGTATTGTTTAACAAATATATCACTTCTGCCTTCTCTTATATACTAAATAATATAATATGTGTCAGTGTTATAATTAAGTACACTAGTATACGCGAAAATTCACGACTGTAAGTACGAGAAGAAAACCAAAAGTACCACTATGCCGTTCGGTGTTCACAATTCCCCGAGCTTTTTATGTCCCGTCATAGAAATCAAGCCTATCGCCATAGTAGATATAAATGCTTATCCGGTGCATCTGACATGAGATTTTAACAAAAATATGCTGAAAATGGGAGGCCAAACCGAGTAATTGAACGCAGGACTACAGTCCTTTCAAGGTGTCAATAGATCACTAAGGCGACATAACTAAACTGTTGCAACTGTTGCTTCAAATTTACCTATTTTCCTATAATAGAAGTTACACAGGTCTAGGTCTACCGCGGTTGTGTAGACCGTCTCAGAACATTTCATATGATTTTTTTGTAGAGAATTCTCACGGTTGCAGATTTTCACATGATGTTTTTCTTTCTCAGTTAAATTCACCGATGATAATTAATTACAAATACACGCTAGATGAACAAAAAATAAGAGGTGTTAATGTGAGACTGACCCCGAAATCACTAAATAAGCAATCCATGCGCTTTAAACTTACTCTTTCTGACTTACAAGTGCTATTCATCAGAGTGTAAAATGTAAAAAAAATATTTTTGTACCTATGTACATAATGTTCGTGTTCTTCTTATACTCATATCATAGATTGTTTGATCTGAGTTACCGTTCTAATAGTATAGTCTAGTATCATCGAAAAATAAATCCAAACCAATTCAATTTTTTGCTTCTATTCAAATTAATCATGATATTTTTACTAAGTGGAGTCGGCTTCTTGGATCGTACCGGATAATATACCCCGGCAGGCCGCCAGCGACGCGCGGGCCTCAAGTTGATGTGGTCAGTGTAGGCGGTATGACCAAAACTTGTAACTAATTTTGCACACGTCTGCTATATTTCGAAAAAATATAGCTATTGCCTAAAAATGAGTCAAGATACAATCAAAGATGTGCCGTCGCAGATGCCGGCAGCAACGACTCAGTGTGTTAGTGTGTTGGTGGAGACAATGCAACTAATCTCAACTAAGTTGTTGAAACTTGCAGACCTTACCTTGACTCCTACGCTCCATACTCCTTTTACTGAATGAAAACCTTGCCTCATAATTGCTCAGAATGACTTCCACCTGTTCTCTTAATGTTGGAAATTTCATGTTAATTAATCCAACAGTATATATGTGTTATAATGGAAAACGAACACATTTTGAAGAGCATTGTGTATCGATAAACTACGAAAATATCGAAACTTCATGCCATACACTCATGCCCGTATTATAACACTGTACTGAGTAACCATTCATTCCGTTCACGTCGTGTATAACATAAAACAGGTGAGGTAATGAACAACATTGGCGTATTATAGTATTATTGACAGTTTTTGTTATGATATTATTCATAAGGAATGGCCTGCGAGCTAATGAATGAATGGGCCGCGGCCGCCCACGGTAACTTCATTCATACGCAGCCCTGCGTGGTGCGGCTCGCGCTCAATGTCGACTTGCAGCGCTCTTACCACAAACGTAACAAGGCTCCTACTACTAAGCTTTACATTCACGTGCTCTCACGGACTCATTAAGGCATGTAGCTTTAGACGCGTCAAACTTACTATATCATCGGTATTATATTATTAAGCAATGAAATACATTCACATTAAAGCGTTTCAGGGGTTTTCATTGACCATTTAATACAATGAAATGAAAGCTTAATCCCTATAGGTTACCTCCGACATTTAACGCTCACTGCGAATGTCAAAAGTTCACGTCCCTCATAGACGAAATCCTAGATCGAAAAACATTTTCCTTGAATGAATGAGTGCGTCTAACCCAATTTACTCAACAGGTTGTGGCATAAAGGTCACAATCGATAAGAAATGGCAGAGTTAACGAAAAATTAAGTGAAACATCAGTGGAACCCACAAGACTACGTATGAATGGCGGAACGAGCAGGGGGCGAGGCAGTGGTGTGAGTGGGGTGGCGACACGTGTTTCGTGGCCATGGCCACGGGATGACGTCCGACATTTACCCAAGCATGCGCGCTGAGAGGCTGTAAGTTCAAGGACGTCGCATCGATCGCCCTTAGTGCTGCGCCTCTCGAAGCCACGGCCGGACGCTGCTCTTCACCGTGATCAGGAAATCGATTCTGTCGCCTTCCCCAATGCCACGGTCAAGCATGAGCCTCTCCGCTCACACCGCCATTGATACGCGCCGCCGGAACACCCGCCACTAGCCGCTGTTGCAACACGATACATTCACTTCTATCGACGTGCACCTACATATTGTTATACATATTAGCAACGGCCAAGTTAAATGTATATGATGTGAATTATATAACATACTTGGTAACTAAGTCATTCGTCACGAAAACAATAGTGTTATACAATATTATTGTATAAATCAAAACTTGAAGTAAAGTGAACATTGCTAGTTACTAATGTAATACTCGCAGATTTTCATCTACAACACAAAAGGTCAACACGAAAGTAGTATTTTGATAGGTTTCAATTGGATCACGCGCCAATACAAACAATAAGACTCGCTCTGATTAGTTTTTTCATCAATCACTTTCTGTCTCTCCGACTTATATTATTTAAATATGGACGCAGATCTGTTTAAACTATGAACATAAATAAAATAAATAACACTTCGTCCAGTGTGTAGAAAAGATGTGAATGTTGCTGTATATTTTCTGGGAAGTTGATTTGATTGTGTGCGTAATCCGCCGTAAATAAGAGACGCGTACGCTGTGCTGATTATATTACTCGATCCCGAACACTGAAAAACTTCGAGTTGTGTATATCAAACATTTCTTACATGACTTATACATTTTACTGAAAGAATTTCCCAAAAATAATATTATACGTCGTTAAATCAATACTATATTACTCCTAACGTAAACTGCACACCAGAAAAATAATCCTATAGGAAGTTCTGACTTCAAGATATTACGCAAAAAACTGATTTAACGATAAACTTGATTTAATAATTTTCTATTTTATTGATGATACATTTAACAGTTTATAAATCATGGTCTGCGAATACTTTAAAATATCTTTATTGGCATGATAGAAAATAAAAAATAGATTAATTGGAAATCTCCCATACCTGGCGTATCCAATTCAAAACGGCTGATTGCGAATGCGAATGTCGCGAGCGCGTGTCAAATCCTATCACACCCACGCAATCTGCCTTCTGCATTCTGTGTACCCATATGAAACTAGGCAGCCGTGCTTTGTCCACTTTCTTCGTCTATTTCCGTCACTACTTAAAAAACAATTTAATGGCCTTCACTAATATATTGGAAAATAAAACAATTCATACAATGATTAACACAACTCGCACACAACGAGAGCACCGGCAAATAATAAATGGTCTTATAACTAGATACCACCATACTTATACATCAATTATATTTTATGCCAGAATTGCAGCTGTAAAAGTGTGCGGGCCATTCACGAATTCACCTCTGCGGCTCCGGCTTTCAGGAGTCGGCGGCGTGGTGTGAGTGAAGGGGGGCTCGCTACGGAGGATGGCGTGCCTCCCTTTTTATGAATGAGGCCATACGTCATCAGTATCGATCGGCCGCCCGGCCCTGGCTAAGGTTGCCACGCAAGGGCAATGTTAGCGGCCTATCAACAGGTGGCCAGCTGACGCATGCCGGCAATCTCTCTACTACTCATTTTTATCAATTACGCCGTGACTTTATTAATTAACGATCACACATACAAGTACGCATACGCCTTATCATCTCTGACATCACATCATTAGTCAATCATGTGTAGAAAGAGCTCGATCCAGCGGAGGCGTTCGCCCGTGTGTACACTGTACAGCCAACATGTCTGGAGTTAGAAAAACTGTTACATTTCAGTTCAGAGGAAATATTGTTTTAGCACTGCCATATTCAGTAGGCCGCTGTGTAAACTTTACATTCTTTGAATACCAGGGGTGAGCCTCTTAAATATGTATGTATAGATAATCCAGTTTCCTCTACAACCAATTTGGGAACATCGAAACGTGATGAGTGTGGGACCTGCGTCCATTTGTGGCAGGGTTGAATAACAAATAACTACTACATACTTGCATTACATTTTGTGGATATTTCAGTAACATTGTTTAGATTTTTATTGGTATTGAATACTTTAAAAATAACCTAATGATAAATTATTATAGATATTACTCCTATTATGGAATGAGTGAATGGAAGCCATTTTATCAATCACGGTTTTTAATTAATATTTAAATTAAATCGTAGTAAATAAATAGTTCATATCTGAAGTACTGTGCAGGCAGTCTCTTCCTTCTTTATAAGATGTAGGTAATTTTTTCAGATATACATATGTATGTATATCCTTCCATGTGGAAGCTTTGTGATTTTTTACTTGGTATCAACCAAGTTCTGCTCAGATCGTCCAGTAAAGGCGGATTTAATAAGCACCCTACCAAGGCGAATGATAGAGCAGGCATTTACCAGAACTGGAAAATTCTTTCGAGTGAAATTAAAAAGCTCATCTTTATAATATTTGAGGAAAAGGCTCCCTGGGTAAAGCCTAGTTTCAAGTGGGAACTTGTATAACGCTAGCGCCGGTTGATTCCATCTGATAAGTGATATGGCACTTAACATTATTTATCGGGAAATAAAACTGAAGAGTAACCGTCATGCGTCACACGGATAATTCCCGCTATGGGGGGGTTGGATTGCGCAGGGCGGGAGGCGGCGTGACGTCATTGCCACCACTTCGCTCTACCCCCCATCTCTATACGCACTACAACTATCTACATTATTGCCCTCGGGTATGCTAGTATATGAATTGGTACAGCGTACAACCGGCCATTAAAAGGAAAATTTAAATTTATACAACCCTTTTGTGACTATATTAATGAAAAAAAGCATTGTAATTTTATTACGAAGTCTACACTGACGCATTTCGTTGCGTGTAACAGGTGCTTTATTATTAAGATTTCAATTTAAACATTTCTAAATTAGCAACATTTGTTTTATTGTAAATGAAGTTTCCTGCTGTAAACTCCTGGCTATCACATAACAAATTTCCGAATATAGCGTAAGCAGGTTTGAGAAAAATTACGTTGCCGACGCATGGTGTTTAAACAGCGTGATTCAAACCGGCTCATCAGTGGCATCACGTAAAAGTAACATTAACAGTCGCATCGCACACATCGTAACCGCATGCGTAAAAGCTTACGAATTACGTTCGAGAGGCGATTACTCAAAATCTATAAATGTAACGCGATAAACATTCGCTTTAGCGGTGTCTGTTACGCACGTCAGCGCCTCATGAATCTGTGAGATTAGAGTTTCAGGTGTTCCGTTGCTGGTCGGTGTAATTATAAGCATGACAGTGTGTGACGCCTTCGACCAATGGACCGGCACATCCGTCACGAGTGCCAAAATTACACATAGTGGACGCGATGTTCCACGACGCTCGCGTCACCAAACGCTTTATCACCAACGTTATCGGTCATCGTGGGATATACGATTGATTTTCGCTTCAGTGTTGTTACCATCTCTACATCACGCTAGGGCTTTTCATTGGAGCTACAAAACTCTTTGAAATTAGTTCATTTGTAGATCTATGAACGACATCCGAGTGTATATATTGCTTAAAACTATAAGTAATACAATAAATACTGAAAAAATAAATTCAATCACTTTCAGGCCGATAGGTAAATATTGAAATGTGAATGAACAAAATAAGTAAGGAAGCATTTACGTTCTGCCGTTGATCTTAATAAATCTTGAAAGCATCTTGAATGCCCTATTTTATTTTTATAAATAAAAGTAATTAGTGTGCTTTAAAAACTAAGCGTGCTTTGTACGATACGGTCCAACTTACTAGCAATGTATACTATTTCGGCGAATGTAACAGAACGACCAATATTTAGTAAAAATATATTAATAACATGAAAAAGTAAGAAACGACCCGCTAAGTTACAATCACCTAAGAAAATCCGCTTTATTCGCGTTTTGTGTTCCATTAGAAAATCATGATTTTCTCAATATTGAATTTGTGGTCGCTTTGCCATAGCTTGGACCTTACCTACGACATCGTGAAATGAAATTACTGACAAATTTGTGTATTTTCAGGGCATTTTTGTGTGTCTGGAACTTTAAGAAAGAAAGAAAACAGATTTATTTGACACCACAATACAACACACACACTCACACTACATACATTAACACAGAAAAAATGAAAACAATAAGTACATAAGTAACACATAGGTAATGTAAGCCTGCGCGTCGCATTGCTGTGACACTTAGGTGACCAATCAGCTTAATGTCGCCCTGCGGCGTGAGCCACAGCGCAACGCTGATTTTCAGTGGTCACCTAGAGTGACATGCGAACTTTCAATAAATTCAATATGTCCAAAGGTATAAAAACAAGTATTGACTGATTAAAATAGATTTACGAATAATGGGAAGCTAACAGTATAAAAAGCACCAAAATCAAAATTATAATTCGTTTATGTATTATAATATTTTTATAAATCTACTGTGCTTATTTTTAAGCGCTAAATTAAACTAAATAAATGCGGTATTTACCGGAGTTGAAAAATTCGTTTAAAAAGATATATAATATGCACAACTGTCTATCATAAAAGTTATTTCGAAAATTAAAAAGATCTTGAAGTTTAAAAATACATCAGTACTCTTGAAATACCATATCAAAAACATCCTGTATCCATCCTATGTGCCATCGCATGAAAACATAATGTATCGTACAATTTATACATAATGCTACTGGCCAAGTCGATCTATTTATTTACAACTTAAAGAATTTTTAATATTGATATGATAATAAATTTATACAGAAGGTCCCCTAAACAAGGACTAAATAAATTAATCGACTTGGTATTACATGGATTTCACAACTTTTTGCGGTAGAAAAACTGAGCTGCGAGACTTAGAATTTTTTTACAGGATGTTTTTGATGGGATCTCACATCTTTTTGTAGAGTCCTACTTTTTTCCGTTTCGGTACTTTTTATTTCTAGAATATATATAACGATTTTTCTTAAAGCCTCTGTCTTATGGTTTTTTCTTATTTTTGTAGGTAGGTATTAATTTATCACAAATATAGCGGATTTGATTATTAGTGTTCTTTCTTTCATGGTAATTGATATTTTTGAGCTATTTAGTATATTTATTTGCAAGTTTTTCTTCGTCATGTTTTTCTAGAGGAATGTTGTACAGTTTTATGGGCTTAATACACCCTTTTTCTCTCTATACCCTCCTGTTATGCCTCACATATACCGGGTATCTCAAGACTGCTACCGAAAACGAAGCCGGGTGGTAGTTTTAGTGACTACAAACACAATGCAACTAAAATTTTCGCAAAGAAACGCGACAATTATTTTTTATGATTTTTTAAATATCGTCATTTTTGGGTGGTAAATTCATAGTTTTTGCTAAAATAATAATTTAAACACTTTTATACCTTAGGTTATCTATAAATAAAAGGGTATACACTATTATTTTAGGAAAAAATGAATTTACCACCCAAATATGGTCATAGGAAAAAAATAACAAAAAAAAATTGACGCTTTTTTTTGAATTTTTTTCTATTGCATTGTGTCTGAAGTCGCTTAAACTACCACCCGACTTCGTTTTCGGTAGCAGTCTTGATACACCCTGTATAGATAACTATCTACAACTATTATTCCATTATATACGGGACCAACGAATCATTAACTGCAAATGTAACTTTGTAATCCTATACATTTATATGGGATTACAAAGTTATTCACGCAGTCGGTGTATCTAGAAAACTAGACAGAAATTATGAAATGTTTAAATTTTTCCTTAATTTAGACACTAAATACTAATTATATTCTAAATTTGAAGGTTCTACGTCTGCTATAAGTGCCTTAGACTTTTGATGATCGGTCAGTCAGTCAGTGAGTGACAAAATTACGAAAGTTTGACTATTTATAATTCTTAAACTACTGGTTCAAATTGAATGAAATTTAAATATACCGTGTTTACACAATGCTTGCTTAGTAACTAAAAATTCAAGCTTCTTGCTTTAACCGCAACGAAGTTATAGGGGGTTGAAAATGGTCTGAATGGATTCGAGAAAAGGATGGTACGACTGTGCCGCTTTTTAGCTCGACTTGGAGGGGGCACTGCCGTGCCCCCAGATAAATCATTAAAAATATATTTGTTTCCGATAGCTATAAAAATATGGCGTTATTGTGCCATTTAACAAATATTTCCGACATGATTTGACATTTGGCAATAGGTCTAAGTTTGACACGTAGACATATCATCACGATGAGAGTACGGCTTACGATTGCATTTCGTAACCGTCGGTATTAATAGAAATCGGCATCGTCACCTAGAAATGCATTTGCAACATAATTGAACAGCTATTATTAGAAGCAGTCGTACTAGCCAAACACTGGGTCAGTCTATTGACGAAAGACTTTCCAACGTGTTAAGTCGTAAATAGAGTCATTACTCGGTCCTATATCGAAATTACAGGCTTTCTTCATTCAATATCTATAATGGCACTGTTGAAATTGTTTCTATGAACAAGTAACTAAATAGGTACAACGTTTATAAAATAATATTATTACTGCTTTCCATGAAGCACAAAAACATGCTATACTATATTTTCAAATGGTAAAAACAAAATTAAACGTTCTAAAAATTACCTACAGGCTATGTATTTTATTTCGATTTTGTTCGTTTTAATCGAGCTAAAGTGTAAAGCTACGTGTAAAATTTTGCGATTACTTAATGATGACATATTATATTTCTGCTAAACACCACTACACAACTTCAAACACATAAAATATCACCAATAAAATAAGATCAAAGTTTTTCCTAACTCAAAGCGCTCAATCATTCTATTTGCTTTACTTTTTAATTACCTCAATTTTGGATTTTTTGCTTTGAAAAATTAAATCAGATATCATATCATACGGAAACACTCCAAGAGATTTAAATAAATACAATCTCACCAGTTAATCTGTGTTAAAGCTAAAACAAAATGCATGATATTTTACTCAATGAGGTGACAAAGCCACATATTTTTATACCTCAAGATGAATATCAAAAATTTTATACGCTAATATCGAACAGAAAAATAAAGTTTTAATACATTTTCTGGCGCATCTGAGTTGTTTATTGCATATCAGCGGATTGTTCGCAATTTTAACAGCAGCGGTCTTTACACCAGCGAAATATTTGTTAAAGTTCCAAATTTAACGACTCACAGTTTAGCTATGTGGATAATTTAAACGTTTTCTATTATTTATTTATATCTTCGGCTACCTATCTTTTGCTATTTTTATAAAGTATTTGGCTTCGCCGTGTTCTACACAGATCGTCGTATAGATACCTAAGCTTCAATATTCGTACGGCTCATTTTATTTTTCAATTTACTAACAAATCTCAATTTGTCATTATATTCTCAAATACGCAATGGTACAATGAATATAAATTTTAATTGATGTGTTATTAAACTCTAAGTAATTGTTCCTTTACAAACATAGAACCACATTTTAAAATAATCTAAATTCAATACACAGAAGTACGAAATTTAGGTTACTGTTTCTGATTTTGAAATAAAAGCAATAACCTTAACCTAATGACAATATATTTCTGTATTGAGACGAATGAAATACGCATTATATGTTATAGATTATAATACAGAATGGGAAGTCCACGCCAGTGCCGAGTCCACCCACCGGCGGCGCCTCGTGGACACCGCCCGTGGGAACTAAATATCACAACTGTTTCAACACATCAAGAACACTTGCTCCGATTTTAATAAACATACGATGACATCAAATATATAAGCATAATAGTAGGTCAAATGTGATAACAATTATCAAATTGTCTTGTCACAAAATGATCAAATAATTTCAGTTCGTCATACAAAATACCGCACATAAGCAGACATGTAAATCCGTGCATATGTACAAAGTCGCGTGATTCAAATTCAAAGTCTAAATAACAAACAATCGAGAAGAAACAAATAGTGTTGCGTTGAAAATAGACAGCGAGTATTGAAGCAACGCAACAAGCAGAAATAGAACCCCGCCTCCGAAGTCCGAACCAAAAGCAGTCAAGTTTATAATTATAGAACGATTCCCGCAGGGACGTTTTCATCCCGTGATTCACCTGCTGAAAACTCGATTGTTCGCATTTTACGTCAATCGGTTGCGTGGTGTTTACGAGTGCGGGCGCGCGCGGGAGCGTCAGCTGACGGCCAGGAATAGCCCTGACATCGCGGCCACGCTATGCCGCTTGCGCCCGCGCACCCACAAATAGCGCGCTATAATTAGACACCGGTGAAATCGTGGGTTTGTTATTTTTCTTTATCGTCTCCGTTACGCGATAATTGGGTTAGCGCGAACGACTGCATGTGGGCCCAATCGGGCGTCGGCGTGTCTCGGCCACTCGGTCGGCCACCACGCACACTGCGCCGGCCATTGTCCTGTTGCTCGGTTCAGCGCCCGCCGACCGCCGAGCGCCGAGCGCCTCCTCGCACCATGCTGCCACTGCTTGTCATCGATCACATCACATGTCACTATTCATGTGTCTCATCACACTATTTAGGACACTTCATAAACATATCAACAATGGCGATTACATTCCTTTTTTAAATTGCGGAAATGAGTCATTGGTTTATTGGCTCACGATGATATAATATTTGCTTTTATTTATGCTCTTAATACAACTAATTGAAAACATCATTTGTATAACTGACCATTTATGTTGGTGTAGAACTTCGTTTTTAACAAATAAGTGCAAGTAGGAAGAAGTGTGTGGCGATTAAACTTAACCAATGATAATTATTTCTGATCATTTATTTTACAATATTAGACTGTCAGATTAATTACGTGTATAGCAACACGTAGCATGTTTGCATGTACCTCAGACCATTTTTGGTAATGAAAAGGTACCAGTTACTTATGAGTTCTGCTTATTTTTAAAACAATTTCCGAAATGGCTTCAAGCGAGCCGTTAAACAATTTAAGTGATTTCTGGGTTCAGAACTTTGCTAAATAATCAAAACATTATTACAACGTTTACATGTTTTGTGATATAACTACCGCATTGTAGATACAAGGAAATCTATTATATTGAACCATCTGAAGAGAAACGCCATTCAAACGCGTCGACTTTCTTGTAGAGTTTTAAATGTTCAACTATAAACTTTGCTCCGTGTTGTATTGCCTTGATCTTGTCAAAGGGGTCTCCGCCCACTTGCGAAACCTACACCCAACAAGTGGGTAATTACTGTTATACAACTTACGGTACAACAATTAGCATTACATCAATGCACTTACAATCAACTTTGCTATATGTATTGCAAGAACTGAAAAAGGTAATATCTAATGATTTCTTAGTTTTCCACCAATGTTACACGTTGAAATAACGACCCCGAAAGCTGTAAAGTTATCGAAACGTCGGGACGTTAAATATGTGAAAATTAAACCAAATCCGCGATAAAATCCGTAAATAATAGTTTTATTTCAAAGGTCTAACTTACTACATAAGAATTACCATGTTGAAGTAAAAAATAACTATGAGAAACTATATAATTAAGAAACTCACAATTTTCCCCATTATGTATCTACTTTTTTGGTTATTTTTTCGATCTCTACCACACATTATAGGATGTAAAATGTGTTTTCTTATTTGCTAATACATTTTTCTGCTCGTATTTTTTTATCTTCCACATTATTAAAATTCTATCACCAATAATTACTAGTTAACTTAATTAAATTAAATGCTACTCAGTCGTTTCGATGGTTCTGTGCTTGATTTTTTTTGTAATAATTATGTAGGTACATAAAGCATTAGCATTTCAAAAGCCTGTAAAAATGTACCTACATATTTGGTTTGTGAAAAAATTATGACGACCAAGTCATACAACAAGTACAACCCATTTACATATAAGGAAATAATGTATGTATATAGCTTTCCACCACGCCCACAATCTATTTCAACTTACAGGAAAATTTACGTAAAACGGTATTCACTGAAGTCTAAGTTAGCACTTACCTGAAAAACTCAATACGTGCGACAAAATACGGTTTAAAGAACTAAATTGAATCTCAACGGTACATTTAACGCCCTAGTATCCTACATTAATAAATATATTTCTATAATAATCTGCTAAATTTATTGGTGCGCTTTATTAGCGCTTTAAGCACTCGCCCACATCGTAAAGATGTTAAAAGAAAATTATTAGGAGAAATATGCCATTAACAGTAATTATATGTTTAGCACGCCGTGACCTTCTTGTAGCTAAAGAATATAATGATATATTTAACAACAGTTCAATAATTAATAATTGTAATAATGAAACCTCTGCCGTTTTACATATTTGTATACTCGTACATACAAACATCAGCTTCTATTGTCCCACTGCAGGGCATAGGCCTCTCTATCCTCCTTCCATTCATCCCGGTTCGGAGCTCAATCCTGCCAGTTTCTACTATACCTGTCCTTTTAATAACGCCCTCTTTTTATGGGTCTGCCACGACATTTTAGAGTCTTAGATGGTTTCAATTATATTGCTGTTTTTGCCACCTTTTTATTCAAGAAAATATGTTTTTAGTATCCTTAATGAAAAAATAAATCCACCAGAAGTTGTGGTATGTAATTGATAGAGCCATTGTATAGGTCATTTAAAGTCAGTGATACTAGAGTTGCACTACTGTACTACAGGAAGCCAACTGATCTATGAATGAGATTACTGGATACTCAAAAGCTAGTGGCAAGATATTTATAACGATCATAGACAACCACATGATGTGGTGGAAAACCAGTCATGGCATAACCACTACAAGATGAACCCCCCATCGGTAGAACTCTACATATTTGGGTTGCATTGTACTGACCACCAAGTGCTGTCGACACTTGATTGCAATAAGAATCTATCGATTTTTTTTTTTCATATAAAATCTTGCTAAGACGAGACCATATGTACTCATGTAACCCAGCCAAGCAATGCTTTTTACTCATCACGACGTAACTCTATGGGACCTAACTTCGTGAATTCTATTGTTTAATCAACATATGTGGCTTTCCACATATAATATCAATTTTTAGACCTCAGTCATGTCATGCGGAAGTCTCATCATCTCATCTCAAACTATCCCCTTGTTTTTAGGATTTGGAAGATAAAACCTTCCAGCTTTAGATTTTTTTTGTTGTCTGTATACTAATATTAGCTTACATACCAATTTCGGATTTTTAGGACAGTAGGCAATATTCTAAGAATTTTAGTGAGTCAGTGACGAAATCAGTGTTTTAAATATCAATGAAATATAAAGCATATGAGCGGTGCATTGACAACATTTCCCGACAGTGTGTTTTATCTAGTTTAATCAAAACCCAAGTTATAAGGTTTAAAAAAAACGATAAAGCGCTTCGACGAAAAGTAAGTAGGGCCCTGTCCCTTCACATGGCTCGTCCAGCCCAAACAATATGATTCGCAGAGACAATATAAAATCATAATATTGCATAAATATATTCAATATTATTTAAATTAAATGCTCAAATTAGCAAAAAAAGTATCTAGATATTTTTTTTAAATATGTCATCTTAACAACTGTCGAAAATAATAAAAATAAATTCTAAGTTTGTAAGATGCCTCTGTAAAGGGTTAGGTGGAATTAGAATCATGTCTTCTTTTTTGAATACTAATATTTTAAATCTAATAATATTCAAATATTATTAGATTTTTTACAAATTAGTATATTAAAAACCCAATAATAAAATATGATTTGCATTAAATTGTAATATAACATTTTTTTAATGTGATTTTATACATTAACACCTTCCATTATATCAGAATATAGAATATATACTCATAAAAAGATATAGTCATTAATGACGGTATGAACTCATTCACAAAACATTTAATGAATTACATTTTTGGGAATATAAAGCTAAAACAAAGTACTTACTGTTAAGTAGGTACATAAAAAAATAAAACAAGATATGAATTAATTCATGGAATAAGGTCGTATTTTTTATAAATAAAGTGACATGATAACGATGAACAAACATAAGAGAAAACAGCTGAAAGTGGCGGCGGCGCGAGGCAGCGGGCTCGGCTCGGGAGCAGCGCGGCTCGCAGCGGGCGCCGGGCGCCGGGCGGCGTGCGCCCGCCGGTGGCACGGTCGTGTGTGTGGGGGTCGACGGGGGGGCGTCGCGCCCGGGGGGGCGGCGCGGGCGGTGGGCGGCGTCGGGTGGTGACGTCAGCCATAGGGGGGTAACGCGCCACGCGATTGGCCGGGCTGCGCGCGCCGCTACCGAATATGGGACCGCGGCTCCATTGATAAAACCGCGATACGGGGTCGCGCGGCGCCAGTCCCCTTCGCACCGGCCACGCGAGAGGCCGTCTTCACACTGGCGTTGTTCGTAATTCCGCTCGGCCCGTGGGCCGAGGAGCAGGTGGTGCCGGACGGGATGGGCACGGACGCGGAGCCCCCGGCCGGCCCGCACCTGCTCTCCCTGGCCGACGTGGGCACCCTCGGGTTCGACTGCGCGCTGAAGCCGGCACCGGTGCCCACGTCGGGCGGCACGCCGTCCGACCTCAACACTCCCGTCACCACCTCGGACCTGCCGGCGTTCTTCCCGAGCCTGCTGGAGCCGCCGCCGATATCAGGTGCGCACCCGCCGGCACGCTGCCTCCTCGTTCCTCGCCGATCGCTGATCTCGCGGAGACGCGCACTCTGACAGGACTCGCCCCCACGGCCGCCGACCGATAACATTGTAAATAAACAATACGCTTCAAGCGCTCGCGTGTCCTTCGTTGCCCTTCACGGTTACCGGTTCGATGAGATGAATTCGCATCAGACGTCAAACATGACACGAATGAAAAAATCCTTGCCACGATTGATAGTCTCGGCGCGGTTGAAAAGTTTCAGTGTTCATTGTCATGTTGAAGTGAAATGGAAAGTTCCGCGTGGCGTGTCTTGTGCCCTGATCGATACAAGAAGCTGAATGGGAGCTCGCTCGTGCACGTACCGTCGGCGGCGCGTGGCGCTCGCTCCCCGTCCCCTAGTGCTGTTTAGTGTTCAAACTTAGTGCGCTACCAGCCGGTAACTATACGGATCCATGTATTTCATGAATAAGCTGCTAATTCAAACCATTTCAATGTTATTACTATTAATACAATGGATAACAGTTTACTGACAAGCAATTGCTAATTAAAGTCTATTGATAATGATAAATTACATTTCAATTTTCGTATAGGACATTTGGAAAAAATATAAACAAATGAATGAAACAGTATTGTATGTTGAATCTTTACAAAACTGGGAAGTGGGTTTAGAGTAAATTTATATTTTTAAAATTTTTGTTTTACATTGCTCTATAAAGAGTAACATAAGATGTAAATATATAAACGATACAATTTCTCTTGATACCAGAGCCATATTTAACCGCACATTTTATTAATGTAAAATATATTTAAAAGTAATCAAGCTCTTACGACTACAAAATAATAATAATTACTACCTAGTAAAAGTCATTCCTATAAAATAACTTAGTAGGTGCGAATACTTATTATTATATAAGCAGCGTAAATAAAGAATAAAAAAAAACAAATAAAATAAAAAGCACGATAGCTAAATCTTTTTCACTGACGGATATTGAAGACAGTCAAGACGTAGAATATGTGATATAATGCTTAAATTAAACAAAGGACTTAAAAGTACTTTACGTTCAAAAAATAATTATTGTTTTAAATGTGGTGCACTAATTAATGTATCAAACGGCTTCGAAAGATCTGCAATAAAATCGCAACCATTATCCTTAATTTGTGTACACTAAATTTTATTATAATGATTAAACGGGCATATGTTTATCCAGAATTGATCACATTTGGTGTATAGACAGGTAGCAGACACAAAAATACGACGTCGAGGTCGCGTTGTTTACTACGATTTAGTCGACGCGGTTATTAATTACGACGATTGTCACAAAACAATGTTGTTATGTTTGTAGGCATACGCTCAGATAGCCTATGGTGATACGAAACTATCAACATCCGACGAGACTTATCGCGCCCCTCGCTTCCGTTCGCCACGCGACTCCGCCACGCAAAAAAATACATCGAAATATAAAAAAAACACACACACACTCAATCGATACGGTTCCATTAAATAATATTTAGAAGAACAAATAATTTAATTAATACGGTACCTGGCGATTTGTAAAATATTAAAAAAATCAAGAATGATTTCATCAATTCAATATATTTAGGTTATACTACATAAGTAATTGACGAATTTGTGTGCTTGTTGCAGGTACACTACCAGGCGACGAATTATCACTGGGATGCTCTCCACGACGGCACAAGCATGAAGCTTCGCTGTCTCCCGGCACACGCGCTGAAGACGCCAGCAACGCGTCCAGCGCGAGCGCCTCGTTGTACGGGCCCTCGGTCGGCGGCGCCGGCAAGCGAGCCCCGTCGCCGCCGCTGCAGTGGCTGCTGCCGCCCGGCCCCGGCCCCGGCAGCGTTGACAAATATTTCCAACAAGACTATGAGGAACGCGTCGAGTTGCTGCCGCCGGAGTGTCAGTCGTACTGCCCTCCGCAGCAACAGTGTCCGCCTCAACAACACTGCGAGTACCGCCCGCCGCCGCAGCCGCAGCCGCAGCATTCGTGGGACACGCAGGAGTACGCGGCCGCGCCGCCTCAACCCACTCCGGGTCCCTCGGGCTTGCTCAAGCGCGAGCCGTACCCGAGCCCGGCGGCTTCCGGCGACAGACCCGTTCAGCTCGCCGAATACAACCCGTCCACCAGCAAAGGACACGAGATTCTCTCGCAGGTGTACCAACAGAGCGCCCAACCGCTGCGACTGGTCGCCGTGAAGCCCCGGAAATATCCGAACAGGCCGAGCAAAACACCAGTGCACGAACGGCCGTACGCGTGTCCCGTGGATGGCTGCGATCGACGCTTCTCGCGATCGGACGAGTTGACGCGGCACATTCGCATCCACACGGGCCAGAAGCCGTTCCAGTGCCGGATCTGCATGCGTTCGTTCAGTCGATCGGACCACTTAACGACGCACGTGCGCACACACACCGGCGAGAAACCGTTCGCGTGTGACGTGTGCGGCAGGAAGTTCGCGCGCTCGGATGAGAAGAAGCGACACGCGAAGGTGCACCTGAAGCAGCGGCTGAAGCGGGAGCGCGGCGGCAGCGGACCGGCGCACCACCACGAGCCGCACCAGCACGCGCCTCTCTAGCATCCGCCTGTGTCCGCCGACTCGCCGCAGCCGAGCTGCTCCGGCGTGAGCACGCGCGGGCGCGCCTCGCCCGCCTCCACGGCCTCCACAGCCTCGTCCGGCTCGCTCGCGTCCGCGGATCACTGAACTTTTTGTATTTCACGTTGAAGTTATCCGATAATTTCATCGCTTAGGTGTAAATGAATTGTCTTTAACGAAGCTTTATTAACTCTAAATTTGTATATGACTACACTGAAATTTATATAGTATATATCTTTTTATACATATTTGTAATTACTACGTTAGGAGTCGATCTGCTCGTTGTATTTATTTAATTAGTTAGGTTAATTGAAGGAACTCGACTGGGAACAAACCGTAGATACGAAGCGATATGGCCTAAAGTGTCCAAAGTGTGCGTCGATACGTTTTCTGTATAAAGTTTGTATTTTCTAAGCGGTTCATTAGACGATGAGTCGCTGTCGTCCACGGCGCATAGTGTACACATATCTTTCTATCTTATAATAACAGTCCCGTGACTGAACAGACTGCTCCTCCACACGAAGCGGGGCTCGAGCCTCGAGGCCGAGGAGACGCCACGCAGGGCCCGCGTGTGGAGGACCAAGTGTAACCGGGACTACCTACTTAAGGATTGTAGGTTTATTTATATTCTTACATTTGACAAAACTAACGTGAAACTGTGCCATTAATTTAACTTTACAATGTGCCACTGCAATTTTTATTTATGTAACTTGTACTAAGTGTAACAAAAGTGGTGAATATGTAATAGCTATTGTTACTATGGTTACTTCAATATTTCTAGTCGAAGATGTAAGGCGAAACGTGAGATTGTCAAATATTGTTTATACCGATATCTGAAAGACTACGGTTTATAATATAGAGCCTAACGGAGTTCCGTTGCGAAGCTAAAGCTAACGTAAATATCAGTAAGAGTTTTGCTTTGTTATCGCTGTAACGTTCAGCCTGGAATCTGATCCAACACTTTGATTCTAAATCTCGTCCACAGATTTTCAGGCCCTTTTAATCACTAATGCAATTTATTTTCGACAGCTACTGTCATTGTTTTCTATTGCTCAAATATTTAATTTTAACTAAATTTGCTCAAAACTGCTTCTTTCCGAAATAATCGTCCTTAAAAATATGAACTATAGTAAGTTAGTAGCCGTCGTGTGTTGCTCTCTCTCCGCGTGTTGCTCTGTGCGGTCACACATCACGTCCATTATCCAGTACTTTGATAAACTTTCCCAGTGGCATATATATTTTTACGATGTGCATATTATAGACTAATATAGTAAAAGTGTTAGCATATAGCATTAAATTATGATCTCTTAATCATTATTAATTATTTTCAAATATAGCAAGGACCCCCTTATTTATAATACTCATAAGTTTTTATAGACTTAAGTAAATGTAGATTTTAAAAAAATATTTATGTTACTGTGATGACGACCGTTTGGCATAGAAGTTAAAACAATGCGTGCAACAAAACATGCAGGGAGACGAAAAAATGTAACATAAATATTTGTATACTTAGTAATAATTACCTTATACAACGAGGTAAACGCAGAAACAACGTTTATAAACATACAAGTAGATAGTAATCTATTTATCATTAATTTGTTTTCCACATTAGTACAAAATTAGCACAAAATGTAGAGTTACAACTTCTAAACATTTCGTAAAATTGACTTTACTATCAGTCACTAGGTCCACATGAAAATTGATTTTGTGTACCTACTAAATAACTTTAATGTTGTTGCAAATGTGCAGTCGTAACAAACTGGAATAGAAACAAAATGATTGTTAAAACATTGTCATATAAAAACAGTGATAATAACAGGGTGAGACATTCACTTGTATCGGTCGTTATGAATTTAAAATGCTGACAATAATGTATACTAACTCATGCGCCTACACATAACCTGGCTGCAAATGGAAGTGAAATTATGCACCGTGTGTATTCATACGTATTTTGTTAATTCAATTTTTTTAATAACAATTTTACTAAGATTTAAGATACAAAAATAGCACCTTATGTCCGGCGATCCGCTTCCATTAGTGCAGCCGGGTACAACTCGCAGCAGACAGCAGTAGAATGATGTCACTCGCACACACTCGCCGAGATCACATTTGCACGTGTCTACGCGCTCCTGTACGGTATTAATGTGGTGTACGAGTTTATAATGATGTTTTTACTGTTATAAAAGAGACGAAGTCTCCGGTAGACAAGGCTAGAGTAGATAGGTATTTAATAATGCGAATTCATGTTAAACAATTGAGTGACAATTGAAACGGAAAGACTAAATTCTTACACATTTTACGTAATGTTGCATCGCGTTATCGTTATTGATACGAGTATATGGTGTTTGTATTAGGTTACGAGTTACGACTAGCCCGTCTGTTTGTTTGTTACGCGCGGCGTCGCGTCGGCGGCGGCCGGCCGGGAGCCAGGCTTTCTGTCGGCGAGTCCGCGGTCGCCGCGCCAACAATTTCACATCTTAACAAACTCACACTCCTTTTTGAACGAACAAGATGTCTTTGACTTTTTGTGGTGTTCACATTGTAGAGAATGAATACGAATTCTTTATGAATTTTGTGTAGGTACGGCTATTGTTTAAGCTATCTTTGTGTATTTTCCCGCATGAGGATGTTGTTGATGTTCTAAAATATAATTAGGTGTAAGTAGTACTGTTAAATCACACTAATTTTTACAAAATTCTATTTAATTAATATATTTGTAAATACACTCAGACTAAATTTGGATTTAATGTGTATATAAGAGGAAAAAAAATTATTTAATATGAAACCACCTAAGGTGCGAAAATACAAATTGTTGAAAATTTAAACGATTTTTTATATTTGAAAACCTTAATCCCCAAGGTCTAAGCTTACATCAAAATATCCTAATTGCATTAAAATGTAATATCTAATAAAATAAAGTAAATTTAACTTCTATTAATTAAAAATGAAAAATATTTGTAGTAAGAACGAATATCTGATTTATAAGATATTTACCGAATTCCTGTATCCCGAAAAATAGAAAAAAAAATATTGTACATAAAAATTCGCAAAGTCCATATATCTGAATTTAGTATTTTCTTCTCAAAAATTACCACTTCTACCTCGGCTAGCCCGCAGCATTATTGATTAATGGCTAACTCTAAGCTACTTGCAACTATACAAGATACCAATAATCCATCCCCAGCAATACGTACTGCTTAATTACGAGCCTGTTATATTATATTTATAATTTTATTAATTAAGTCTAAATAAACCAAAGTATACAAAACTAGAATATCTAAAATTTTATATTGAATCGTCTCTACCTTGTCATCTATAAGCTCGTTGATGTCTTTCGATCGTTGTGATCGTTGAAAATCAGTGCTGTCATCTATACAACGCTTCGGAACTAAATAGTACTTACGAAGTTGCTTACCAAATAAAGTTCTTAATAAAGGCGTTAGATGGCTAGTATATGAACGGAAATATTAGGTTGATTCACTAGGTAAAACCTGAACTTACCAAAAGATGGCCAATTTATTTTATTATCCAAAAGCAGTTACCGATTTTTATAAATAGCAGCACGATACGAGTTCTTTTAAATACAATTACTACTTTGGCACTCCTATCCTAGTAATCTATTCTTTGCTCCTATCCATCTAGCTCTACTCGTCATCCCCATCGTCTTATAAGGAAAAGCATCGTTTCTAATAGGTAGGTTATTTCTAGTATGCAAAGTAACTCTTATCAATTCTCATTCTCCGGCCACAAAGTAAACTAACGATATTTCTGAACTAATACCTCAAAGACAAGTCGCCCACTGTAGTAGTATTTTAGTGTATATCAGCGTTTCTCAAACTATAGGTCGCGACTGAGTACCAACTGGGCCCGTAGATATATTATAGATAAAATAAAAAGTTCTCCTATCCTGAGTACCTCATATGAGCCCGAATGTTTGGCTATGATCAGCATTAAAAATAAAAAAAATACTACCGAAATAAATTTAACAAATCAGATGAATCTGATGCTATTCTGATTGTTACTACTAGTTAACTATGTAAAATTGAAGTTGATAATAGTATCAAATAGATCTGTAATGACAAAAAATAAGAAACCTATGCACCCTTCATATTAAAATTACACTTTTTGTAAGTATTATACAAATTTTATTGTAAGTCAAAATTGTTATACCTATACTTTTAAAGGGGAACTTATTTACGGCCAAAAGGTCAGTCGTGAGTTTGACAGGTTTTGTTTGGTGGGTTGAGGCCCCGTCAACTTTGGGAACCACTGGTTTATATGATTTACTAATAATTTAATCAACCACACAGCCTCACGATTAATCCCACCATTAAATAAAGAAGAGAAGGTGTTAACTCAAATTAACTTTCTTAGAAACTCTTCACTCATTGAATACACGCGTAATAAGCCAGTCCCTCCAAGACTCCAACTATCGACTTCAAGGAAATTCAGTTTCCTTCAATTTAATGACATGTCAAGCACCTTGATACCTGATATCAGGATTTTCGTCATCTATTGGACTTCTCTGAACAATGCGATTTGTTGCCGACACCTGTCAAATTAGAGGAATATAGGGAATCATTTAGAAAATAAATAAATTATTATTTATTTATTTTAATTCTTTTTTGCACTGTACAGAAATACTATGAAGATATTATACAATAAGAATAATAGTACAAGTGGCGGCCTTATCACACTAGGTAATCTCTTACAGGCAACCATGGGATGGATATACTAACAGGAGATAGAAAGGGCAGTCTAAGGCGTAAAAGAAATAGTAATCATCTACAATTAATAACTAAAAATATAACACAAACACACAAAATATATATAAATATCCATATACATACACATATACAAACATACCTATAATACTTACATATACATAAACATATTATATACCTATCCTAAAATATACCAGGAAGAGAATGGACAAATTATTTCAGCTACACTCTTGTTGTGAGAGGAAATGTTCTTTGACATTTCTTTTAAACGACGACAGTGTTTCAGCCCGTCGCAACTCAGCTGGTAGAGAGTTCCACAGTCGGACAGCTTGGACAGTAAATGATTTGTCCATGAATACAGTGGAGTGCAAGGGCATTCTTAGTTTCAAATTAATTAATTAATTTAAGGAAGGGAACGGTTAGGCTATTACCCAATGCCCAGGACTCCAGTAACCAGGGTGCGCAGTAGGTCTAGTTTTCATCCTTTTTACTGTTTCTTGCATGGGTTTGAAGCAGCGGTACTGAACCATTTTTATACGGACCACCAACAAGTTTAGGTACGGTATTGCGGGCTAAGTGCGTGGTGGCCTGTTGGTAAACGGACTAGACGTGACTGCCAACATGTTCACTGTGGTCGCGGGTTCGAATCCCAGGGCACACCTCTGACTTTTCGGAGTCATGTGTGTATTGATAGTCAATCACCACGCACTAAAATGGTGAAGGAAAACATCGTGAGGAAACCTGCATACCATAGCGATTTATAAAAAATTCTATGGTATGTAAGTCCGCCAACCCGCACTAGGCCAGCGTGGTGGACTATATGGCCTAACCACTCTCAATCGTACTCTCGATTGTAGAGGAGGCCCGTGCCATGCAGTGGGACGTATATGGGCTGATACAGATACAGATTGCGGGCTAACTCATCGTAGTAGGGTTGTACAGTTTCTGTTTCAGGCGCGGCGGGCCAATCATAAAAGGTCCGGGTTGCCGGTTGACTATAGCTAGTTTGAGGTAATCCCACAACCATTAGATCCCGTTATGATCTCTCCCAGGGCGCCGGTAGAAGTAAATCTAACACTGGCTCAATAGTGTCAGAAGTTTTCTACGTGTGTTTAAATGAGTGTAACTTATGTTTTAATGAATAGCATTTAAAAAATACATTAACACGAAATAATAAGGTACAGACCATCTCTGTTCTACAATACCATGCGGCAACTTATTGAATGAAACCAGTAAATAAGGATTTAATTAAGTGAGAAATAAAAATCTCACTCGTAATACAGCCGTAATACTCGAATTCTTTCCCTTTTATACGGTATTTTGTGCAATCCCTTTAGCCCCCACTATCTTAAAAACCGTTTTGAATTCCTCGGTCAAACTCAGGCACGAACTCTTAGATCAACAGAGAATTTGATCCTAGAGATTCCCAAGCACAGCACATCATTTCTAAGCAAATCCTTTACAGTTCATGCTGCTCGCTTGTGGAACGAATTACCATTGTCTGTCCGACAAGCTAAGTCATAACCAAGTTTTAAGAGACTTGTTAAGATACACTATCTCTCACTGCAGTAACGTATTATCCTGTTATATATATATTTCTGATCCTCTTTACTTATATCATCATTATAGTTAGCTCAATATATATTATAATATTTATGTATGTATGTATGTTTGTATGTATGTTTGTATGTATGTTTGTATGTATTTATATTATGTAAATTAATATAATATAGCATGTACATCAATTATTATTATTATTCTTTATTCTCTCACTATTTGCACTACCCTATATTTCAATTTCTCAAAAATCCAGTCCATCCAAAGGTTGCCTGGAAGAGATCGCAGCTAGCGATAAGGCCGCCTATTGTAACCATGCGTTTAGTTTTTAAGTATTTTGTATGCGTCTTTCATTTTGGGGTACAATAAAGCATATATAAAATAAAAAAAATAAATAAATAAAATAAAACAACAAATCTTTATATACAAGCCATGACTCAACTTCAATATTATTTTATTAAGTTAAAGCCATGTACTTCTATTTTATATATTATCTGATTATTTTAATTTGATATATTAAACAAATTCATCTCTAAAATTATTTTACAATAAATAAAATTCACTTTAACTAGAACGCAATTGAGAAGGAAAGATATTACACACCGAAACTATCAGCGTATTACCGCTGTATCGACAAGCAATTATTTCAAATCATCGCTAGCCGAGAAAACAATAGTTTCTCAACTAGTTAAGCACCCAAGTCACATCAGTCTTAAATTTAAGCTAAGTATAATTTGGTACTATTGCCAATTAATATTCAATTTTACAACTAAGTAACGCACAATATAAAAATACCTGTTTGACATTCGTAGGGACCCATTTTGTCCCATTAATTTATATATTTACAATACAGACATTTAAATTCAATCGCAATACAGAATTACGCCAATTACCTACTATAATTAAATGATAGCATATAATTAAAAGTAGTTTTTGAAAACTCAGGCACTATTTGATTTAACAATAAGATTGTCAGAAGAAAACATCAATTAACTCAACCGTGGTCACACATCCTCAGCAACGCACTACTGGAAAACAATTATCTTTAAATATAAACTTTGAAATAACAATGTAGTTAATTAGATCGTCTATAGTAGTAATATTGTTGTCTTAAACATTTAACCAGTGTAATTAGTCAAATTGATATTAGTCAATCAATAAGGACTAGACCGTGTGGAACAATTTCTTCTAAAACTAGCGGCCTTCACCAGTTCCCGCATAGATCCAATCCGAATTTGTCGAAACCGGCTATCGGATACTTGCTACCCCAGGAAAATATACGGGGTGAATTTTTCAAGTGGGCGTAGATTGTCAATTCGAAACTACGAAGAATAGAGAAAAATCCTGAAAAAGTCACATGCTTGATTTTATTGCAAACTAAAACTTCATTCAATGTACCGAGCGATGAATCGCACCAGATAATTTTGAAAAAAAAAAACAACCTCTCAACGTCTATCTTTTACTTTGCCTTATCATTACTTCCAAGAATTTGATACTTACTAAGAGCATGCTGTTCGCCCAATCATAAGCTATTATAAACAACACCATGAATTACAAATGCTTGGCAGTCCACTGCGCTCGCCATCCTGAGACATAAGATGTTAAGTCTCATTTTGTCCAGTAGTCACTCTAGCAACAATATCCTTCAAGCCGGAAAACAAAAGTGGATTTACACAGCTGTTGGGCGGGAGAAATAGAAATAAACATCCTTATATGAATAGTGTTACAATACAGCGAGTGTTGTTTTTTCTACATCAGCTGGTTTGAATCCTCGCTAGGCACTTTTTTTTAATTGCACCTGATGATAAGTGATTACTGCTGCCTATGAAAATCCACAACGCTTGGATCATGGATCCGGCCCATCAAATCGGCAGGAGAGCGGGAATGGAAAAGGATGGGAAGAGGAAAGGGGCATTAGGCATCTGGCAATACCACTCACCGAACGAAACGCGACAACAAAGCCGTCGCTTGACGTCAATTTCCTTTGAGACCACCACCCCGGCCGAGCCGATGAGGTCATGATGACAACAGCGTAGCCCTACCACTTCCAATATTGATTTAACATAAATAAGTAAGCAATTTTAGTTTCAATCAAACCCGGGGTTTTGACTCTTTTCCGAATTTTTTCGCTATTCCTCATAGATTCAAATTTATTTATCCACCTCCACTTGAATAATTCACCTGTATGGCGAAAATATTGTACCGACAACTCTTTTACAAGCGGGCAAAGCCGCGAGCAATACTAATTTATTATATGAATAGCAAACAACAGAGAGGAGGCTAGGCGGCCTCCTCGTCAGTTTTGACGAGGTTAGGTTCCGACTCGGAGCGGCGCTTGAGACCTTCCGCGTCGGGGGACAGCGGCCGCTCCACTTCAGGCTTCACTTCTGCACTGGCCGCTGCCTTGATGTCCGGCGCACTTCTACTCACGTCAGCCTGAAAACAATTACCATGCTTGATATACATTAATTGCAATGTTGCTTGTTACATGTCATGAAAGCTAGAAAAACTACGCCATATCGACCACATTTCTGACTCAAGGCTGATAAGGCTGAAAAATCTAATACCACTTTGTCCGACCTGGGATTCGAACCCACCCATTAGATGACAGCTTTGCAATCACACCGTAGTACAAGTGCGTCACCGAGTTGTAAAAAAAAACAGGAAAACCATATCTCGTATGTTATTTAAAACCGTTTTCACGCTAAAAACTATTTGTGACTAATAGATAACACAATAACGACGCTTACGCAATGCCTCGAAAAACGTAACCAATAAAAATAGTTCCCATAGTCAACGTAAATCGTATTTTACTAGTCTATGCAATTTTAAATCAGATTCATCGGAGCAATGTGTAAGCGGCCTAAATGGTATTAAATATTGTAATGCATTTCCACTTTATGAATATTTTGTACATTTAGTATAGAATAATTATTTATGTATAATTTCTTAAGAGACCGTAAAGTTGAAATCACACTATGGGTTTTCGTCTTACGCATAGAGTAAAGAGTACAAAACTATGGTAAAGAGCGCGACTGATATGGGTCGTCCGAGGGCCCATGTACGTTTTTTTTTTTCATTTATTTCCATTGACAAAGGACGGTTTCTCTTCTGCCAATGACTAAGCTTTTAGGGATGGAAGAGTCGATTTTTATGTGCTCTTTATCTCATATCTTCATTAACAAAATTTTAATGTTTTTTTTTTAAATGAAATCAATCCTAGTTGGCGCTTATTATAAACAGTTCTAAGTCTGTGATAACCTGTGGTATATCACATCCGAGTTGGCATCGGTTTTATTGTCAAAATCAATGATTCAATTAATATTAAATCACACATCAATCAATTATATAATACTATTATTGATTATATGCTTTACGCAAACATAGATTACACATTGAGAATAAATTTATTATGGAAAAATGTTAAGCAACAAGGCAGTGTACACAGTAGAAATACTTATGTATAATATGTGTGAATTCTAAAGTAGGCAAGATCGTGTTTCGAGCACACGTCTTGATATTACTACTACCAGTGTCAGTTTAAAAGAAAATAAAAAAAGAGACTACCTGAAGACAAATAACAAGATAAACTTTTTTCCTATTATAATTCCTAATAACAGCGCGTGTACTTTAAAATTTTAACATCAATAACTTAATATTTGATTGTATAAAAATTACTCGGTTATCTTTAGTTCAGTACCTATTTGTTCCCATACTTCTTACTTTAAGTGAGCATATTTGTATTCTTTACATTTAACATTATAAATGATTTCTCTATTACGCACATACTCTATTCGTTTTTCTTCCATTTTTTAAATTAACACACAGACGAACTTTTGGCTAATTACTAATAATTACGTCCAGTCTAGTATGTACAAACAACTGGTCAAAGAACTGTGGTGTTTATTTCTATTAAATCAAGTTAGATTCCCAGCAACACCTCATATAAATAATTAGAAATGTCCAAATTGTATTCAACAGTTTTAATTTGTATGCAGATTGAATGAAGAAAATTATACCTTGTCGATAAATTCTAATTTAATTGTAAGTTTTAAGAAATGTTATATTAGTTTGCTTTAAACAGCTAGTAGTGCACACAACAAAAGATTCCATTGTTCAGATCGGTTATCTCTAGTATTTATGGCCGCTTCTTTACTCTATGCGTAAGACGAAAACCTGTAGTGTGATTTCAACTTTAGTAATTGTTACTGTAAGTCCTTAAACAGACAATAAACGATTATTGTAAATACATTTTAAAAGTCTATTTATTGACAATCAACCATTTACAATATTAGATGAAATAAGTATAACTTACAATTTCTGTGTCCAGATAGTCTCCAGTTTCCTGCTTGATTTGTGTGTTCATCGTGTCATTGAGGTAACACACACCATTAAGATCAATCGCACTGTTGGAGAATATTGCAGCGGCTCCCACTGATGCATCCACTAGTTGTTCAGTCTAAATATTAAAATACAACTATTTTTTTACTCTGTGTAGGTTGGTAGAGACATGTTATAAAATTACATCACTGTGATTAAAGAAATGAAAATTGTTTATGTAAATGAATTATACAGGGTGCCTCACCCCGATGTTATCAACATTCACCTTAAATAAAATAAAGAATCGCCATGGGAGACCTGGTATATTATAGAAAACTTTTTAGTAAAAAATATTAATATTTTTAATACAAACTGTTATCACAATATCTTCACCACAGTGTGTATTAGATTTTTTTAGGTCGAGAATGTACGAGGGGAGTTCAAAGTATTCTCGGTATGAATATGAAAGAAAAGGCATAGAAATTTGAAATAATTATATTTCTCTATATAATCCCCTAAAATCTCAATACACTTTTTACAACGCGAAATTAGCTTTTTAATACCCTCTGAAAAATAACTTTCATTTATCTTTGAAAAAATATCGTTTATGGCCTTGAGCTTTTCATCGTTGGAAAACCGCTTTCCACAAATCTCTTCTTTCAAATTCGGCAACAAAAAATAGTCGCTAAACACCATATCTAGGCTGTAAGGTTGATGATTGATCTCTATGAAACCACACTCCTGAATAGTAGCCATGGCAACACGCGCCGATTTGACGGGCACGTTGTCGTGAAGGAGCAAGTCATTCGCAGTCCGTTTTCTTCGCCTCTTTTCTCAAATTGCTTCCTTTAATTTACGCATAGTGGTTGCGTAAGCTTCAGTTGTTATATGTTACCTTTTTTTGTATGTTCTTCAAGCAAAATCCCTTTCGAGTCTGAGAAAACTGTGGCCGAGAGCTTTTCATTCGATTGCGTGACTTTAAACTTCTTTGGAGGTACTGCACCCTTTTTAACCCAATGCATTGACTCCTGTTTGCTCTCAGTGTCATAGCGACGAACCCAGGTTTCATCTCCGGTAACAATGTGACTGAAAACACTGTTCTGGGGGCACGGCAGTGCCGCCTCCAAGTCGAGCTAAAAAGCGGCACTGTCGTACTATCCTTTTCTCGAAGCAATTCAGACCATTTTCTACCCTCTATAACTTCGTTGTGGTTAAAGCAAGAAGCCTGAATTTTCAGTTACTAAGCAGGCATTGTATAAACACGGTATATTTAAAATTTCATTCAATTTGAACCAGTAGTTTAAGAATTGTAACATGTCAAATTTTCTTAATTTTGTCACTCACTGACTGACTGACCGATCATCAAAAGTCTAAGGCACTTCTAGGAGACATAGAACTTTCAAATTTAGAATATAATTATTGTTTAGTGTCTAAAGTAAGGGAAAATTGAAACATTTCATAATTTCAGTCTAGTTATCTAGATACACCAACTGCATGAATAACTTTGTAATCCTATACATTTATATGGGATTACAAAGTCACATTTGCGGTTAATTAATCATTGTACCCGTATATGATAGAATTATAGTTGTAGATAGGTATCTATATACATGAGGCATAACAGGAGGGTATAGAGAGAAAAAGGGTGTATTCATAAAACTGTACAACATCCCTCTAGAAAAACATGACGAAGAAAAACTTGCAAATAAATAGACTAAATAGCTCGAAAATATCAATTACCATGAAAGTAAGAACATTAATAATCAAATCCGCTATATTTGTGATAAATTGATACCTACAAAAATAAGAAAAAGCCATAAGACAGAGGCTTTAAGAAAAATCGTTAGTGATATTCTAGAAGTAAAAAGTACCGAAAAGGAAAAATGTAGGACTCTACAAAAAGACGGAGCAGCATTATGTATAAATTGTACGATAAATTATGTTTTCATGCGATGGCCAAGTCGATCTATTTATTTATGACGTAAATAACTTTTTATAGCCGCAATGGAGAAATCATATGATACACAGACTCAATACAACAACTTTGAAGAAGTTCTGAACGACCTTATAACTCAACTACCAAGAGTGAAGAACACAAAGAAAACCTTACTCACCGACGAGATAAGAAGTTTACTAGAGAGAAGAAAAGAACTATACACCGGAAGAAGAACCAAAGAAACTAAAAAAACGATCGCACAAATAAGTAAACAAATCAACAGAGAGATCTCAAAGAACACTAAAGCTCATAGAAGCGTAACTTTTGAAAAATACATAAATAGAGCAGGAGCTATCAAAAAAGCATACAAGGAGCTTAAAACGTCATCAAAATGGACAGCAAATTTAAAAAATAAAGACGGTAAAAACATATATAGAAGGCCCGAAATATTAGAAGAAGCCACAAACTTTTATCAAAAGCTCTACTCCACACAAAGAATAAATACAAGTTTTGAATTATATGAACAGAAAAACCAAAATAACGACATATTACCCGAAATATTATACTCTGAGATAGATTATGCTATTAAAACACAAAAAAATGACAAAACACCTGGGGAAGATATCATAACAAACGAACTACTCAAGTCTCTATCAGAACTATTGCAGGAACCTTTAGGAACAATGTTTAATAATATACTGAAAACAAGTAATACCCCTCAACAATGGTCAAAATCTATTATCACTCTATTACACAAAAAAGGAGATAGAGATGACTTAAACAACTATAGGCCCATCAGTCTCACGAGTAATATGTATAAAGTTTTCTCCAAAATAATCTTGAACCGACTAACGAAGACTTTAGATGAGAATCAACCACCAGAACAAGCGGGATTCCGTAAAAACTTTTCAACTATTGATCACATCTTCGTTGTTACACAACTAATAGAGAAAACAAAAGAATACGGGAAGACTTTGTACATATGTTTTATAGATTATACTAAAGCCTTCGACTCCCCGGAACACCCTGCTATCTGGAAAGCATTAAACAAACAAAACATTCATAACAGATATATCGAACTACTTCATAACGACTACTCCAAAAGCACAGCTAAAATAAAATTCGAAAGAGAAGGATTGGCATTCCCGATACAGAAAGGAGTAAGACAGGGCGATCCCTTGTCACCCAAGATATTCTCGGCAGTTTTAGAGATGGTATTTAGGAATATCGATTGGGAAAAATAAAAATCAATGGAGAGTATCTGAGTCACTTGCGGTTCGCTGATGATATAGCAGTTTTTGCAGAAGAGAGCACTCAACTAGAAATCATGGTTAACGAGTTGGAAAAAGAGAGTAGAAAAGTTGGTTTGTCACTCAATACGGCGAAGACGAAAATTATTACCAATGGAGATAAAGAGATAGTAAAGGTGAACGGGGAACCCATCGAGTATGTGAACGATTATGTATATTTGGGGCAAATAATCTCGTTTACAGACCTGACAGTAAATGAAATAAACAGAAGAATTGCAATTACATGGAGAAAGTACTGGAGCTTAAAAGAAATTGTAAAAAATAAAGACATCCATACTGACATAAAAAGTAGGTTATACGACATAGTACTCCTTCCCTGTCTAACATACGGTTGCCAAACATGGGCTTTACGTAAAAAAGATGAAGACAAACTAGCAATACACCAAAGGAAAATGGAAAGAAGCATGTTGGGCATAAAACTCTATGATAAGATAAACAACGAAATAATTAGGAAAAAAACAAAAATAACAGATATACGAGAAAAGTTAAGAAATTTGAAATGGAACTGGGCTGGACATGTTTGTAGAATGGAGAAAGATAGATGGGCAAGGAAGATATCGGAGTGGGTACCCAGAGATGGTCAAAGGCACAGAGGCAGGCCAAGGAAACGATGGGAAGATGTATTCAAAGAGAGATGTGGAGGAGACTGGAGGACACAAGCTAGAGATAGGGATAAATGGAGGCAATTGGGGGAGGCCTACGCCAAGGAGGCGACTTCCACAATAAAGTAAAATAAATTATAATAAATATATTTACTTTTTTATAACTAATGTAATAAATATAAAGTTAAATTCTATTCATACTAAATAAAATATATCAATAAGAATTGTATAGTATTAATAATTTATGTAATCCTAATGATTGTAAATTGTGGTAGAATAAAGGCTATTTTTATTTTTTATTTTATTTTAAATAATTTTTAATATTGATATGATACTAACTTACATAATAACTTTATACAGAAGGTCCCTTAAGCAAGGACTAAATATATTAATCGACTTCGACGGTATTACATGCATCTCACAACTTTTTGCGGTAGAAAACCTGAGCTGCGAGACTTGGAATTTTTCTACAGGATGTTTTTGATGGGATAGAATTTTCAGCTCCAAAAACTCTTTAACACATTCAATTTGCAATTGTTTGTGCAGTGTTGTGAGCATTCGTAGCACCCATCTTGCACGGCCTTTTGAGAGGTTCAATAAATGTAAAATAAGGAAGTATTGAATGTATGGTATCAACGGATAGCTTGGTTATCTCCGCTAATGAATTAATTTTTATTTGAGTATCTTAGAGTAAGTTTCTCAACCTTGTTGTCGTTTCCATCCGTGGTAAAAGAAACAGTACAATTTGATCGAGGATCATTTTCAATGCTGTCTCTGCCCCTTATAAATTCACTTGACCACTTTTGAGTGGTAAACTAGGAAGGAGCGGAATCCAGTTAAACGGCCACCATCAGTTCGTAGATGTTTTTTTTAGTATTTCTTTGTTCCGTCAGGAATTAAACAACAGCGCGGTCTCGAATTCGCTCGACATTTTCGCGTCAGACGTTTTGTTGCACTCGAAGAACGTTTGTAAAAAACCAATGATGGTATACCGACCAAATTTTCTGGTTATCACCTTGAATAATGTCATAAAATAACCATATACAAAACACCTTCATTACTACCAAAAAAAATCCAATACAGAGAATATTTTGAACTCCCCTCGTAGGTAGGCAGAACTTCAATTAACAGAACAGTTACAGGGAATATTTAACAGAAATTTAAAAAACATACCATAATGGCATCCTCTGAGACAAGATACTGCAACTGGACTGGACTTTTATGTGGTGCTACTTCCACTTCTGGAGTTTTGTGGGGAGTTGGTGTATCCCTGCCATACAAATCTTTTGGCTCCCTAAACAACTTTATTCATTTAATACTAAAATAACTTGTATGTACTTCAAAATGCAGCAGTGAGCCATTAGATGCATGTAGCTTGAAATATAGCATAAATAAAATTAAATGTATTCTTACTTTTTTGGTGTTGGATGGTGATTCTCGTTCTTATCTGTTTGATGTTGGGTAATCAAATCACATGCTTTCCCTAGTATAACAATAGACACAAGTACCCGCACTGATATCAAACTTAAGTAAGCTATGAACACTAGAAGGATGGCTGCTAACCTGGAAAAATATACAACAACCAATATTAAACAAGCCATAGATAGACATTTTCGCAATGAAATCTGAAAATGAAAACAAATGTGTGTGTGTTTTTCATTGTCCATGAATACAGTGGAGTGCAAGGGCATTCTTAGTTTCAAATTAATTAATTAATTTAAGGAAGGGAACGATTAGGCTATTACCCAATGCCCAGGACTCCAGTAACCAGGGTGCGCAGTAGGTCTAGTTTTCATCCTTTTTACTGTTTCTTGCATGGGTTTGAAGCAGCGGTACTGAACCATTTTTATACGGACCACCAACAAGTTTAGGTACGGTATTGCGGGCTAAGTGCGTGGTGGCCTGTTGGTAAACGGACTAGACGTGACTGCCAACATGTTCACTGTGGTCGCGGGTTCGAATCCCAGGACACACCTTTGACTTTTCGGAGTCATGTGTGTATTGATAGTCAATCACCACGCACTAAAACGGTGAAGGAAAACATCGTGAGGAAACCTGCATACATAAAATTTCTATGGTATGTAAGTCCGCCAACCCGCACTAGCCCAGCGTGATGGACTATATGGCCTAACCACTCCCAATAGTACTCTCGATTGTAGAGGAGGCCCGTGCCCTGCAGTGGGACGTATATGGGCTGATACAGATACAGAATATTGTAAAAAATATAAGATTATTTCTATTGCAATTTTTGCATAAGTGACATTGTTGCACGGAGGGTGCGATATATTTTTTTTATTTACAAACCCATCAACTTTGACTGCATGCACCAGCACTCTGGTAATAACAACTCCCAATGGAAGAGGAATGAAACCCATCCTACGTGCCACTAAATCTGAATGGTCACTGAATGCATATTTTTGTCTAGTTTGCGCAACATCATAGGCCAAACTCACTGTGTATTCTCTGTACACTCCATATGGAATTTCATTAAATCTGCAAAAAATAAACAATTTTATAATGCAGATTAATAAAGAATATAATTTTAAGTCTTATTCATAGACAATTTAGAAACCTATTTTAGTTATCAAATACTTGTCCATTTCAACACTTTTGAATAAAGTTTGCACAAATAAAACAATAATTTATAGCTAAAATAATGGTGTTAAACTGTCTATGAAAAAGGCTGTAAATGTATATTTTTTATATCACAGAAATTGCAAATTAGCAAAGCTGATAGTTATAATCACAATTACCATTACCACAAAAGTTAAATTCCATTATTTTTGTATAAATAGTAGTAAGTGGAAAGCCAAACAATTATTGGGTATTCTACAAATTATATTGTTTTTTTAATATTACTTGCCTTGTAATGAATGCATGTTTCACCCAATCTATGATGACTTCAAATGTAAGAACAAGGACACAATCAGGGGCAAGGATCCAGAAGCGCTCCTCCTTCCACATGTACTCTTTCATAGTCTGAAGGACAACAATGAATAACAACACAGACAAATGTAATCTCTCCCTTACATCACTACAAGACACTTGGAATAAATTGTTCTTGTCAAACTTCTTGAATACACTTCCTTTTAATTCAACAAACTGAAATAAAAATAAATTATAAGTTTTACAATATTTTTACTATACTTCCAGATATTGAAAATAATTACAATATTTTCTTTATCTGCTGGAATTGCCTGTAACTATTAATAGTTATTGTTATTTACCAAATATAGTACTTACATTATTAGACATCATAATAATTAGAAGACTTTTATTGTTCGAGTTGAAAGCCACATTAAGAGTTGTAGCTTGAAACAGCACCAACAAACTGTGCAAAACTGATAAATATTGTTAAAGAAACCATGAAAATAGATAAGCTTCCGTGTCGATAATTCAAGTTAAATTAAAGGACAATAAAACATAAAATTAGAATTAAACAAATGTTCAATACAACATTTTTCAGTATGTTCTTATACATTCAGCACAGGTGTATTTTGACTAAAAACAATGACAATTTTAAAGGATACACACATATGTCATGGCAAATAAGAGGTGTGGGATAACACCCAAATGTTCCCTCCTTCTGTCCCTGGGTTCTGTGGCAGTCCAGAAAAGTGCATCAATTGTGTCCTGACCAAATGCAGAGAACAGTCTGTCACCAACTTCCAACATATTGTAAAATATGTACAATTTCATAACACTCTGGCTCTTCACTAAATGATACATCATGTTTGTATCTATATAACACATTAAGATACTGCATATAACTAATATACAACCCTTGAGGACATCACATGTCTCCGCTGGCTTTAATATACTTTTGTAAGGATGTGAGTATAACCTGAAACCAACATTTAAAATTTATTTTAGAAGAATTATAATGAAAACTATGCAAGAATACAGGAAATATTCTCACCCAAAACATCTTCGAAATAATCTATTGAAAAACGACCAAAATGCCATTAGGAATCTCAAGGGAAGAAAAGTGTAAACAAATAACAAAGAATCTGCACATTGAAAAAAACCATAGGCCATGAACTTTTCTAGTTCTTGAGGTATTTTTATGAAAGAGTACACTTTTTCACGTCTCGCTGAAAATCTTTCTTCATCATGTTCCAATAAATAGCCCCGGGTAAGCTCAACGTGCAAGAATGCAAACAATGATGCCGATTTGTCCGCATCTGCAACAAATAACACTTCAAAAATAATTTGCAGGTGATCTACGAAGGAATCCATTAGAATTTATAAAATCATTAAAAACCTTTATTTTTTATTTCCCTGTTGCTTTTATCTGAATTGATATCGCTCAAAGACTGTTGAACACTAGAAACAGTCTTGAACCGTAACTTTTTAGTTTGGTGATGTTCGCCGTCATTTTTTGATGTCATCTTTATGGTGTAGTTCTTTAAACGTTCACAATCATATAAACATTAGATACATTATTATTTAATGAACCTTAAACTAAAACAATGTAAATACAATCAGCCGAAGAGTGCTAAGTGGTAAAGACAACCAAGGTCCAGACTCCAGGCCGAAATGTCAGACTTTACACACATGTCAATGTCAATGTCATTTTTTCCTCCATTCTCCTTCATTTTTTTTTGTTCTTTTCGAAAAAAAATAATAATAAATAAATAAAATAAAATAAAATAAAACAAAATAAAATAAAATAATAAAATAAAATCCATTCTCCTTCATAGTCGTGAGGTAAAGGAATCCAGCCCGTACAGCCTAGTAATTAATTCAAGTCAATTTCAAATCAAACGTCAACTTTGTAAAACATACAAAGTTTTTCTGGTTTACCCATGGACGTAATGGTTTGACCCACAGACGACTAAAAATACAGACGGCCAACTCCATACAAATTTTTTAACACGTTATGAAAACTCACACATCGAAACCAAACATGCTTTTCTACATATATAATTCATTCAATCTTCATCGGATCTTTCTTTCTTTTCATTGATAATTTTGTCACTGACCAATAGTATTAAAGAATTTTGTTCATCGTATTTGAGCCATCTCTTTCGTACGTTATACGTATCCACTCAAACGTCCCGACCTCCAATTTTGACGTAAGCTGTCATTTTTATAGGAAAATACACTAGTAATGAAAAAGCGTCCTAAATTCAAAATATATTATAAAAAGCGTTATGAAAAAAATATATATAATGCTTGAATAAAGTACCTTTAAAGTAACATTGGCCAAAAAGACATTAGCAATAGGCACATTTAAAAAAAAACAGGCAAACTCGTGTGTTGTTTAAGAACAACGACGAGTAGTGCGCAGGATTTTTTTTAAATGTAAATATTGATTTTTAACTCTCTTATTGTTGTTGTATAGTTTATTAAAAGATACCTTTATATTAATAATTATCAATTATCTAAAAATAAGCCATATTCGACGCGTGATTCGAAGTTTTTTAGACACGAAAGTAAATCACGGTCGTTGTTTGTCGGTTTTTATTAAATATTTCTGTGTTAATTCTATGAAAAAATGATAAATAAAGTGTTAGAGAGAGAAAACATATCATAAAGAATAAATAGGTGCCATTTGATAATTGAAAATATATCAAAACAATTCAATATTTTAATTGATTTCCAGTATTCCGTAGAAAGTCGCGCGCCATTTTTTGTAAGATCAGAGTTTGCGTTCCAACGTTTTTGTTCAAACTAGAATGTGTGGTATGTTTGATGTTGGATGTGATTGTTATAAATTAAGTATGATAAAGCCAATTATATGGTGATTTAAATTTTCAATATCAAAGAATTAATTTATTAATTCAGTTTAAATATTTCAATATTTCCTCTCCAAATATGCATCCAAACCGTGGAAAGACGAGTTGGATACATTCGAGCCAAAATCACAAGAGCTCGCCGAGGACAGGGTCAAATGGAATGATAAAGGGGATGCCTTTGCCCAGCAGTGGGACACAATCTAGGCTATTAAAAAAATATATATATACGGAATGGAAGCCGCCATCAGGGACCGCTAACCGTTACGTACATTACGATAAAGTATAGATGCGCGACTGCGAATAATCCGAACATTGAAATGATCTACTATTAAGCCAAAAACAAATTATAAGACTGCCGGACGCGGCTGAAGAATGGTACAATATTCAGGGTCTCTTGGACGCGGCGCGGCAGAATCTTCAATTTTCTAAATATATTCAGCTGCGTTCATCAGCCGCATCTTGTACTTGTATTAATTGTACCCGGCTTTACTAACGTAGTTATTCTAATACAAAACTAGTATTACAATTGGACAAATTTATTTATTTATGTTAATCCTTTATTGTACACTAAGTTAACTTAATAATAGAACATTATATTACATAGTAGTTCAAAAGGCGGTCATATCGCTCGAGGCAATCTCTTACCGACTACCTTGGGATGGACAATAAGAGATGGAAAAAAGAGAGGGCAGTCAATAGTGTACAAAGTAAAAATAAAAAATAAATAAATAAAAAAATTAAGTAAAATCATACATGCAAAATACGTGACATACGAATATAATTACAAAAATTAACAAACATAACATATATAAGATATATAAATAAATATATACATACATGTATATACACATACAAGTGCACAGATATCATAAAAATATATACAAATACATACATATATACAAACAATCAATCACTCGACTAATGTAGCAGTTAAAGGGACAGGTAGTGTTCTTTAACCATTTTCTTAAAGGACACCAATGTTCGTGCCCGTCTGACTGCATCAGGAAGTGCATTCCATAATAATAAATTTATTGAAATAAAAAAGAAAAATAATAAAATACATTTTCAATTTTAGGTCATCAATGGAAAAGCAAGAATGCTCGTGAGTGTTTTATTTTTTTATTTCAGTGATAGAGTGCATGCATAGTTTGTGTCAATTAAACAAATAAACAACCATCACTAGTCTGGATCAGCCCATATACGTCCCACTGCAGGGCACGGGCCTACTCTACGATCGAGAGTACGATTGAGAGTGGTTAGGCCATATAGTCCACCACGCTGGCCTAGTGCGGGTTGGCGGACTTACATACCATATAAATTCATATGAATCGCTATGGTATGCAGGTTTCCTCACGATGTTTTCCTTCACCGTTTTAGTGCGTGGTGATTGACTATCAATACACACATGACTCCGAAAAGTCAGAGGTGTGCCCTGGGATTTGAACCCGCGACCACCGTGAACATGTTGGCAGCCGCGTCTGGTCCGTTTACCAACAGGCCACCACGCACTTACACGCACTTACCATCACTAGTGCTAAGAGTTAACTTGAACTTTACATTGAGCGGGCAGTGCGGAAATGGGGGAGACCGAGGCCCGGGCAGAGGCAGAGGCAGAAGCCGAGGCAGAGGCAGAGGCACTGTGCTGGGCTACTATGCCGGGCCAAATAAAAAAAAAACTAAATAAATCGTACAAATCTTTAATTATAAGTTTATAGATTTGAAATTGTAATGGATTACGCTATACCTACCAGTACCTTTACCTATACAAATCTCGTCGTAATTAAGGATATTTTCTTAAAAATCTACCATAAACTATAATTTGGTTTCTAAACCAAACACTATAAAAAAGGATAACAGCTTTGCATGTCCCGATCGCTAAAATTTCATTAATGCAAAATCAACAAATACATTAAAAAACTAGGTATAACAATGTTAACATTTGATAGGACTAAGTCATTTATATTCCATTCATGTTATTACACGTAGATAGTAACTTATTTATTGGCCCCCGCGCTGTTTTAAACCGGTTAACATCTGTATCAAATATCGTCTGGACACTCAGACTAAATACTCTCTAGACGTAGCCATGCCATGGCCGCACAAGAGACAGATATATAATTCTTCAGTGTGGCCATGTTGGGAAAAATTCCTACTTTTGGTGGGTACTAACACAGGCCAACATAAGCGTTGCCAACCGTACGATTTAAATCGTATTTATTCGTATATCATATTTATTATTAAATGATAATGAGTTTATGATTATTTTTTACTTTTTAGTTCCATCTTATATGAAAGCTTGTTTTTTTAGTTTTTAAACTATAATTTAATTGCTTGCACTAAAACATCTATCTTCGGCTGTCTTATCAAAGAAAGACAACTGCGCGCAAATTACCAATTATATAGGTAATATTTTTTCAACAATAATAATTTGTTTATTATTCTGGATAAAATATAAAATAATATCATATACTTTTTAAATTATTGCGTCGTCATCAGTCCTGGATACGTATGCAAAATTTCAAGTCAATCCGACGTTTTGAAGTGCTCGAAAATCGACTTCACAGATTCTGTTACATACATATAGGGGAAGTTAATAAAACGGTGTTAAAAATAATTAATGATCAACTACTTACATGAACATATTTTATTGGGACTGCTTTTGGTTTTACTATAACATTCTTCTTTTTATAATGAAAGGAATCAATCACTAAACTTTTAAGAAATTAAGGTTATTTAATATTATTTGTAGAATTTCTAAATGTAATCGATATTTCTCTAAGTAAAACAATTTGTATTGATATTAAAATACAACATTATTTACCAATAAACGACAAAATGATTATAATGTAACATAAATGAGTAACTTACGAGTGAAATGTTATTCCACAAATTTTTCGTTCACTGCGGCTTTTGCAGCCTAAAATACTACAACCCACCATTGCATATACACTATAGTCACTAATATTTGTATAAATTGCTGCTTTACACTATCCAAAACTATTAAAATATCGGAAAAACTGATTGACGTATATTTGTTTGACAAACTGCGCTTATTGACAAATAAAAAAACCGGCCACGGTGACAAGGACAAAGAAAAAACTCTCTGTCTCTTTTACGCACACTAATTTTTAACTTGCGGTCTCACTCTTATTTCTCACGTTCCAGTTATGGCTACGTCTAGAGAGTATTTAGTCTGAGTCTGGACAAGAACTAACATGGGCGGCCATCTTTCAAGCTTTTTTTCACCAGTGTTGCCAACTTAGTAGATTTTCCACAAAATCTGGTAGTTTGGTCCTGGTTGGGAAACATTGCTTTTAGTGGATTTTAAATGGTTTGGGGGCTGGCGAAAATTATTGAAAAGCTGCCATTATAAAATCCGACACATCATTGTTTATTGAAAATATGATGTCATATATTGTAATCAAATATCCAAAAATAGACTAGGATGAATTTCCGTGCTATCCGGCGTTTTTGCAATACCTATTACTGGAATCAAGTATAACAGCTCACACAATAGGTCCCATTTAAATGTAATAATGAATTCCGTGGTGCTTTACAGCTGGCTTTTCCGGCTGTAAAAGTCTTTTTGGGAGGTCATTTACCTCTTTAGTTCAATGTTTTGTCACCCGCTTTGCACGGAGGGAAGTGGACATTATTTATTTCCAACTCCTCTTATTAATTTAAATTTCTGATTCATTTCGTTGCGGGTTAAAGACAAGTTAGACATTCCCGGAGACTCGCCGAGCTTCAATGCTTGGTGTCATTATATTGCGTGTCACTGTTGATCCTGGCTTATAGGAATTGCAGTGCCGGGTGTGAGGGCGGGACAGTCTCCTAAATATCCAAAAATGTGATAAAATAAATAAATAAATACACCCAACAGTCACATTTATAGTCTCGACCCCACACAAAGAACTAGTCTTGTGTCGTGGGTATCAGGAACTACAACAGACTTTTCGGTCTCACTAATAGCCAGACCCGAAACAAATACCTCTACTTCACACAGATATTTGTTTCGGTGCCGGAATCGAACCCGAACAATATTATGTTAATATATTAATTAGGATATTAATTAGGAAATAGGAATATTAATAATTGGGATTCATGTTTAAAAAATGTTGCAAAAAAAACTGAAATACAAACTGAAAATATGACTTCCTGACATCTATTGGCGAATAATGATGTGTTAAGCCATTCTATGCATGCCCAGCATTAATTGTGTAACAGCGCCATCTACCGATAAATATAGAGGTACCCAGCGTTAATTGTGTAACAGCGCCTGTCTGCGCCCCGGACCGCCATGTTGTTTACAACAAAACAAATACGTCGATAGATTTACTTGTATTTTCTTTTAGTGAATTTGCAAATGTAATGACCAGAAAGGATTGCTTTGTGCAGTGATTAATGTGCAGTGAATACGTGTATTAAGCGTGCAGTGTAAGTGACGTCAAGGAAACAATTGAATATTTGGAAAATAATGCTCGTAACTTATAAGAAATCATTACTCATCAATTCAATAATCAAAAATGTAAATATTCTCTCCAAATATTTGTTTGATTTCTATGAATGTAACAATCACAAACAGTAGACACTTCGTAATTTTATAAATACATGTATTGTTGTTGCATCCTAATTAATTCAATTGAAAATGTTTATTATTATCTAAATTGATGTTTGTTCGATTTCGTTTTTTGTGTTTATTTACTACCCCTTCATATTAGTTTCATATAAATATTTAAATGAATAATGTGTAAAGTCAATATACCAAATGTCAGAATTTAAATATTATCTAATAAACAACCATCACTAGTCTGGATCAGCCCATATACGTCCCACTGCAGGGCACGGGCCTACTCTACGATCGAGAGTACGATTGAGAGTGGTTAGGCCATATAGTCCACCACGCTGGCCTAGTGCGGGTTGGCGGACTTACATACCATATAAATTCATATGAATCGCTATGGTATGCAGGTTTCCTCACGATGTTTTCCTTCACCGTTTTAGTGCGTGGTGATTGACTATCAATACACACATGACTCCGAAAAGTCAGAGGTGTGCCCTGGGATTTGAACCCGCGACCACCGTGAACATGTTGGCAGCCGCGTCTGGTCCGTTTACCAACAGGCCACCACGCACTTACACGCACTTACCATCACTAGTGCTAAGAGTTAACTTGAACTTTACATTGAGCGGGCAGTGCGGAAATGGGGGAGACCGAGGCCCGGGCAGAGGCAGAGGCAGAAGCCGAGGCAGAGGCAGAGGCACTGTGCTGGGCTACTATGCCGGGCCAAATAAAAAAAAAACTAAATAAATCGTACAAATCTTTAATTATAAGTTTATAGATTTGAAATTGTAATGGATTACGCTATACCTACCAGTACCTTTACCTATACAAATCTCGTCGTAATTAAGGATATTTTCTTAAAAATCTACCATAAACTATAATTTGGTTTCTAAACCAAACACTATAAAAAAGGATAACAGCTTTGCATGTCCCGATCGCTAAAATTTCATTAATGCAAAATCAACAAATACATTAAAAAACTAGGTATAACAATGTTAACATTTGATAGGACTAAGTCATTTATATTCCATTCATGTTATTACACGTAGATAGTAACTTATTTATTGGCCCCCGCGCTGTTTTAAACCGGTTAACATCTGTATCAAATATCGTCTGGACACTCAGACTAAATACTCTCTAGACGTAGCCATGCCATGGCCGCACAAGAGACAGATATATAATTCTTCAGTGTGGCCATGTTGGGAAAAATTCCTACTTTTGGTGGGTACTAACACAGGCCAACATAAGCGTTGCCAACCGTACGATTTAAATCGTATTTATTCGTATATCATATTTATTATTAAATGATAATGAGTTTATGATTATTTTTTACTTTTTAGTTCCATCTTATATGAAAGCTTGTTTTTTTAGTTTTTAAACTATAATTTAATTGCTTGCACTAAAACATCTATCTTCGGCTGTCTTATCAAAGAAAGACAACTGCGCGCAAATTACCAATTATATAGGTAATATTTTTTCAACAATAATAATTTGTTTATTATTCTGGATAAAATATAAAATAATATCATATACTTTTTAAATTATTGCGTCGTCATCAGTCCTGGATACGTATGCAAAATTTCAAGTCAATCCGACGTTTTGAAGTGCTCGAAAATCGACTTCACAGATTCTGTTACATACATATAGGGGAAGTTAATAAAACGGTGTTAAAAATAATTAATGATCAACTACTTACATGAACATATTTTATTGGGACTGCTTTTGGTTTTACTATAACATTCTTCTTTTTATAATGAAAGGAATCAATCACTAAACTTTTAAGAAATTAAGGTTATTTAATATTATTTGTAGAATTTCTAAATGTAATCGATATTTCTCTAAGTAAAACAATTTGTATTGATATTAAAATACAACATTATTTACCAATAAACGACAAAATGATTATAATGTAACATAAATGAGTAACTTACGAGTGAAATGTTATTCCACAAATTTTTCGTTCACTGCGGCTTTTGCAGCCTAAAATACTACAACCCACCATTGCATATACACTATAGTCACTAATATTTGTATAAATTGCTGCTTTACACTATCCAAAACTATTAAAATATCGGAAAAACTGATTGACGTATATTTGTTTGACAAACTGCGCTTATTGACAAATAAAAAAACCGGCCACGGTGACAAGGACAAAGAAAAAACTCTCTGTCTCTTTTACGCACACTAATTTTTAACTTGCGGTCTCACTCTTATTTCTCACGTTCCAGTTATGGCTACGTCTAGAGAGTATTTAGTCTGAGTCTGGACAAGAACTAACATGGGCGGCCATCTTTCAAGCTTTTTTTCACCAGTGTTGCCAACTTAGTAGATTTTCCACAAAATCTGGTAGTTTGGTCCTGGTTGGGAAACATTGCTTTTAGTGGATTTTAAATGGTTTGGGGGCTGGCGAAAATTATTGAAAAGCTGCCATTATAAAATCCGACACATCATTGTTTATTGAAAATATGATGTCATATATTGTAATCAAATATCCAAAAATAGACTAGGATGAATTTCCGTGCTATCCGGCGTTTTTGCAATACCTATTACTGGAATCAAGTATAACAGCTCACACAATAGGTCCCATTTAAATGTAATAATGAATTCCGTGGTGCTTTACAGCTGGCTTTTCCGGCTGTAAAAGTCTTTTTGGGAGGTCATTTACCTCTTTAGTTCAATGTTTTGTCACCCGCTTTGCACGGAGGGAAGTGGACATTATTTATTTCCAACTCCTCTTATTAATTTAAATTTCTGATTCATTTCGTTGCGGGTTAAAGACAAGTTAGACATTCCCGGAGACTCGCCGAGCTTCAATGCTTGGTGTCATTATATTGCGTGTCACTGTTGATCCTGGCTTATAGGAATTGCAGTGCCGGGTGTGAGGGCGGGACAGTCTCCTAAATATCCAAAAATGTGATAAAATAAATAAATAAATACACCCAACAGTCACATTTATAGTCTCGACCCCACACAAAGAACTAGTCTTGTGTCGTGGGTATCAGGAACTACAACAGACTTTTCGGTCTCACTAATAGCCAGACCCGAAACAAATACCTCTACTTCACACAGATATTTGTTTCGGTGCCGGAATCGAACCCGAACAATATTATGTTAATATATTAATTAGGATATTAATTAGGAAATAGGAATATTAATAATTGGGATTCATGTTTAAAAAATGTTGCAAAAAAAACTGAAATACAAACTGAAAATATGACTTCCTGACATCTATTGGCGAATAATGATGTGTTAAGCCATTCTATGCATGCCCAGCATTAATTGTGTAACAGCGCCATCTACCGATAAATATAGAGGTACCCAGCGTTAATTGTGTAACAGCGCCTGTCTGCGCCCCGGACCGCCATGTTGTTTACAACAAAACAAATACGTCGATAGATTTACTTGTATTTTCTTTTAGTGAATTTGCAAATGTAATGACCAGAAAGGATTGCTTTGTGCAGTGATTAATGTGCAGTGAATACGTGTATTAAGCGTGCAGTGTAAGTGACGTCAAGGAAACAATTGAATATTTGGAAAATAATGCTCGTAACTTATAAGAAATCATTACTCATCAATTCAATAATCAAAAATGTAAATATTCTCTCCAAATATTTGTTTGATTTCTATGAATGTAACAATCACAAACAGTAGACACTTCGTAATTTTATAAATACATGTATTGTTGTTGCATCCTAATTAATTCAATTGAAAATGTTTATTATTATCTAAATTGATGTTTGTTCGATTTCGTTTTTTGTGTTTATTTACTACCCCTTCATATTAGTTTCATATAAATATTTAAATGAATAATGTGTAAAGTCAATATACCAAATGTCAGAATTTAAATATTATCTAATTTTATTTATGATGAAAGATTTCTATTACTTATAACATAGTACACATGCTTATGTAAATATAATCCAATATAAGAGGCTTTACATTTTTTCGTATCTTTGGTACCTCCCATTCAGGTACGCCCAGTTAGAAACCTTGGTAAAATTGTAGCTACGTAAGGCAAAAGTGTACTTTATTTCAACTTAAAATGTCATATTTGTAATAAACACGATATACGAATATGTATATTTCGACGAATACTTTTGAATGTATAAATGAAATGAAATAAATAGTTGTTTATATCATTTGAAGGGTTTTATTTCTAATCTACACAAATACTAATATCTGAATTTGAAAAAAGTTACATCAATTGCATTATTTTGATATTTTTTTTATATCACACTAAAATGAACCCTATTTCAATGATAGTAGGTTACTTTTTGCTTGAAGCCGCGCCTGGCGTTTCCGACTGTCTAACCGTCTACAGTCATGACAAACGACAGTCTAGTCTAGGGGTTAAGCGAGTCGGCCGTCTGTAGTACTACTTGGTCTGTGGATACATTATTTTGCAGCGCCGCGCCGCCGTTGTCATTAAATTCCTGGCAAACATAATGTTAGTGTGCTTGCAAATAAGTGCTATTTATAAAATTAGGCGTTTTTATATTATGATATTTTGTTTATTCTTTTATTTACTATTAATTAAAGTCATCTAAAACGTACGAATGTTTTATTAAAATATCTGTGTATGGCAAGTAAAGAACTGCATTTCTGCCTACAAGGAGCGCACGCCCCTTACATACATAGTCTATAAAATCATATTTCATCATTTCACCAGTATGTAATTTTTATTTAAATATGATTTCTAAAACACATAATTAAACAAAAAAAAATACCGATCAAAGTTCATCGATCATCCAGGTGTTATTTTCTTACATCTCGTTCTTACTTGGCAACATTAAATCGTAACCCGGAACTCGGGAGTCACTAAGTAATAATGGCAAAACGCAAACGTAACAAAAATTGGTTATGTGATTATGGGTATATTTTTTTGGTTTTTTATAAGATAAGAATAACTTTAAGTACTAAAATATGGATATCAAAAGAAAGCTTATAGTATATACTTTATTTACAAATGGATTTTATTGGTATGTAATATGATTTAATGGGTGAAAACATGATTTGAAAATGAAAAACCATTGAAATTCGATCTGTATAGAATTTTTATTATTTGTTTACAACACATTTGAATTATATTTGTAAAATAATTGTCACATCTAATAATTCTGCATAGTTTTAGATACTTAAAGGTATTTTTTATTTCCCTGTAGCTAGAATAGGTACTAGGATATAATGCTTTATGTTTATGAATATTGAAAACGCGGGAATCGGAAGATTTCTATCAAAATAAGTGACAGTGACGTGGACGTGTGCATAGATGTAGTATAGAACATAGATCGGCAATGTGTCATTTTGAGCGCGACCAAAACTGATTTACGATTGTGTGCGTGAAGTTTACATGTCTGCTTGACATATAGTTGTGTACCATGCACTTTCGATACTATCATATCGATATCGATTTAGCTATCGGCCTGTAGTTGTGAAATAAAATGTTATGGATATATGCGATATTTTATTATATATTAACAGAAACTTATTGATGTGTTTTTTTCAATACAGATTGATAATCACACACAAATAAATAAAGATAAATTGTCATATTATTTGAAAACATTTTGTTTGAGATGTTTTGTATGGGTCTTTATGTTCACCTGAATAAAATTATTTTTTTCATTGTGATGTATACATAGTACATACACCTAATTAAACTGAGAACAAAAAACACTTTTATAAAATAAGACTATAATTTACAAAGTTTTAGCATTTTCGGTTTATTTTTTTCATTTTTAATTTCCCGTCGTGAAGTTTCGATTACTTTACAGCTTTCGTAGTCACAGGGTGGACTAGGTCTGCAACAAAATCCGTGATTATTAGTTTTTTTCAATGAGTAACATTCGCGTAAGTCTAAGAAACACATTTTTACTATATGTATACTAGAGTTAAAAAAATATGCTTACTTTAGTCAATTAATTGACTTGTAACACATTGGGAATTAGTGTTGGACGCCTGCTAGGCCGCGTTGGAGGTGTACGGAGGAACTTGTAGGAAGTCGTTGGATGCAGGCAGCTTACAACAAACTGATGTAGACATTCTTGTGGAAGGCCTATGTTCATTAGTCGCATTCCTGCGGCTGAAGAAAGAGAAAGTTTAATAAACTATGTAGCTTTTCTCGATCACGTCACCTAAACTAATGTTTTTCCTATGAGAATTATAGATTTCAAACCTATAACAAATGTTATGATAAATGAATAATGTTGCTTCAAGGTTTGGACGATGATACTGTGCATAGAAGTATCGCATATTTTATAATAATATCGAATATGTTCATGTTTTACTATTATAAATTGACAGCCTCTTGGCAGAGATTGAAACAGGTTCTTAATTCATCACATAATCACACACATGAAGTGTTATAATAATTATTCCACGAATATAAAAAAAAAAGTAGAAAAAGTAAAGTAATAAGTAATATTGTAGAATGAATACTATAATAATGGCCGAGGAAATATGGCTGGGATAACGCCAGGTAGAAGAAGAAGAATGCACACTATCACAACATACTATAGCTCCATAAATATGTAGGGAAACATGTGTTGTCATCGACTATTTTATCGACAACCTTTTATTGATCGAACCTGTCAGTCAATCCCTAGCAACTTTTGGTTGAAATTATTGTAAATTCACGTATTTGATATTATTTTTTATACGCAATGGATGCTTTCAGCGTATTTATATAATGAAATACTATATTCTTTTCTACCGATATGTATACACGGATTTCCATTTAATTCTATAATATTGTCACAAAATAGTATTGTGCAAAAGTGGCCGGTACCTGTGAAAACTTTAATTATTTCGGATTTTTACGCCTGCATGAACCACACCTTGGCACTGCACAATGCACTATAATAAACTACGTTTAATAAATATAACCAAGTACTGCAAAATTAAATAAATTATGAAAATAAGCGTATTTTGTTGCTCGCTTAGTTTGACATATTTCGACTCTGGGTCACTGCAGGCTACTTCTGTGTATGCATGGTCGCATCATGTATCTCGCTTTAACATATGAGTTAAATTATTCTATCTCTTTCACATTGCCGATCTATGTTTTATACTAAATCTATGGACGTGTGAGTGGGTATATATATTAGATGCGTTTCCCACCAGAGCTGATCTGAAATCGGTACTTTACCGAAATTACCGACTTTGAAATATTTAGGGATGTACGTTATACTTTCAGTAATCCGATTTTTACTACCGGAAATTTACCGGTTTTATATTTGGGTTTCATGCTTTTATGTTCAAATTTATGGATTCAAAATGAAAATAACAAATAAAACCAAGTTATAATTCTAAACCTTTAATCAATAATATATTCTTTGATTTATCTGATGTTATATTTTTATATTAAAACACTTTTATTTAAACATTTTTATCCTAATGAATATTATAACCTCCAATACTTTTTTATATATCTTCAGATTCATTTAAACATTTTCAATTTGTTAATATCTCTTAATTTTATCACTTAAAATTCTCTTAATTTTAGGACCAATAAAACAATGCCAAATTTAAGAACATGACTACAGAATTGAAATATGCATTGACAAATAAAAGATTAAATAGAAACATTAATAATTGCAAATTATATTTTACAATACCATGAAACAGCACAAGATTACTTTGTTGGCAAATTTTATCTAAGACACAATTGACATTAAGTAAATAACAAAGCGATTTGGCTTACTTTTGGAGAAATTGAAAAGCAAAAACAAGACATACATAATTAAAATAAGCTATCAATTAACAAATAATTAGTCAAATCATGGAACGCATTAAATGCATGATAGCTATACTAAAACTTTTTTGATTAATTATTATAATATATTAAATAGGCAGAAGATGTTTAAAATAAAGTCATTTTAAAGAATGTTAATGCTATTACTATTATAGTATGCACAATATAGGTCTATAATATAATCTTATAAACAACTGCATTGCACTGAATTTGAAAATATAACCAAAATCTTTAGCAAATGCATTTTTATGAGAATCTTAATTATATCAAGAAGTATAAATATTATATACAGATTATTAATGAACATAATTACTTCTGTTGTGATTTAACCTTCACCAATATTAACATATAAGTCTACAAAAAGTGATCCTGCAGACATAGTAGAGACTTTCTTTGTACTTCCAACAATGAACGCATTTGCCTGCAAATTGCTTGGACTGGAAATTTCACCCGAGTCTAGCCTAGAAATTATAAAACAATTAATAAAAAAATAAATATTATAAGGGCACAATCTGTTGAAGTTGACTGCTTTCCTGACTTTACATACATATAACCATAAAACATTGGATAGTTATAAATTAATATGTTATGAACTTGGAAATACCTATACCAATAGCTTTAATCTTGCACTGTACTGTGCTGGGTCGACTTATACTTTCCACTGCAGAGCACAAGCTTCCTCTACAGTCGAGAGTACGAATGAGAGGAGTAAGGGTACATAATCCATCAACTCTAGACACTAACAAAAAGTTAACCTTATCACATGTTCAGAGATCTAATAAATCTGCATTTTAATGGGTATTTATTTCAACTTATTGTTATTTCTTATATTCCTGTAGCAGATTAAACTAGAAATAGGGTCACAGCGGAGTAACATATTATTATATTTACCTTAATTATGTCAGATGAGGTTAGATTTATGTTTTTCAATAATTTCAATAATTTGGTATTTCTTGCTCCGCCAACATAGCTGTTCACTTATTAAAGTGTTTGTATATTTTGTTTGTGAAGGCTGCACAGATATTTCTATGTTTTTTTCGTTTGTGCACTCGGGAACAAAACACATAACTAAAATTATTAATTATCACGTAAATCACAAGATTTAAGATACGATTTACACAAACCAAATTATATCACGTTTGTACTGTTAAATATTTACGTTACTGATTACAAAACAAATGAAATAACATGCAATTAAAATAAAATAAGCAAATCCAAACTAAACAGCAATCGACTGTTTTTTTTTTTTTTTTCTTTTTTGTGGCTACAAGCACTTTTCTGTGCTACGCCAATGACAAGTTACGGATAGGTAGGGAAACGTGGTTCAAGGAAAAAGGAATGTTCGGAAATCGGAATCAAGATAAGTCAGGCAAGTTGGTAAAATGGAGCAAATAAAAATAAATAAATGAAATAAAATTACAAGATAAGTTTCAATACAATAGATAAATAAAGACACATTATAATTTAATATTGTTATGTACAATAAATAAAGATATGGTTTTATATATTTTAACATTAAATATAAGTAAAGAAGAAATACATGTTGGGAAAGGAACCCGGAGGGATATAAGTTGACTAATAAAAGAGGAACGGTCATATCGAGGGCAGGAAAAGAATAAATGATTCAGATCACCCACTTCCTCACCACATTCGCAAGCACTACTGTCGATTATTCCGATTCTGGCAAGGTGAGCAGGCAAACAAACATGACCCAAGCGCATTCGTATTAAGCAACTGGTACTTCTCTTCCCAAGCGTTAATCCACAAAACCATGGTTTTCTAGGAATATCTGGCTGAATCTTTGAATATACTCGTCCTTTTGTTCGGTGACTGTCTTCCCAAGACTTAGCCCAAGACTCTCTGAGAAAAGTTAAGGGAAGAGCAGCTAGGTCATTCGAATAATTAATGTATGGATGTATATCGCCATCTGTAATAGCTTCGTTAGCTAAGCGGTCAGCTTTAACATTTCCCTTTACTCCAGAGTGACCAGGAATCCAAGACAGAACCACAAAAAAGCCTTTCGAATGGCATTCAAAAAGCTTTTCTCTTATTTGCATCACTACAGCATGGAAAGATTTGAACTTAAAAGGGAATTTTTTGATCGCTTGAAGAGCGCTGTATGAGTCAGATAAAATAACAGATTTATTAATTTTCATAAGAAGGATGTATTCCAAAGCTTTGTAAATTCCATAACATTCACCAGTGAAGACTGAAGTTTCCGGAGGTAGTTTTATTTTTTGGATAATTTTATAGCGCGGGTGATATACTCCTACACCGCAACAACCTACAGAGTGTTTCGAAGAATCCGTAAAAATGTGGTGAAAATCGGGCCATTTATTATTTGCTGCTTCTAGGAATTTAGAATTTGCATCAGGATGGTCTTTAACAATACCCAAAGAATAATTAATATTAGGAGAGAATAGAAGGGCTTTTACATTAGTCATGAACAGGGGAAGGGACTCAGAACGAAATGTAGGGGATGAAAGACACAGAGATTTATGAAAACTTAATACTAAGCAAGGGGGTACTTTTCTTTTCCAATATGAAGAAGATTGAATGAGGTCAGAAAGAATTCTAAGTTTTGGAAATAAAGGATGATGAGAGAATTGAAGAGCCCTAAACAGAAATTTGTCTGAAAGAAACTGTCGTCTTAATTTCAAAGGAGGTTCTCCACACTCGACTTGAAGGGCATTAATTGGGGAGGATCTCATTGCGCCTGATATTAATCTGAGTGCTTTGTTTTGAATAGTATCCAATTTTTTAAATGATGCTAAGTTGCATGGTTCCAAAACAAATGTGCCATAATCTAAAATACTTCTAATTAATGCGTTATACAGGAGTCGCAATGAAACAGGATGAGCTCCCCACCACACTCCCGAAAGGCATCTTAATATATTTAAGTTCCGTTCACACTTCGTAACAACATATTCGCAGTGTGCGCTACCCGTAAGTCGCGAGTCAAGGATAACACCAAGGAATTTGGCCTCATTCTTAACGGGAATGGGACAATTCTTGTATTTCACATCAATTACAGGGCTTATATGTTTTCTAGTAAATAATACTATTGAGCTTTTAGTGGGGGAAAGGTCTAAACCGTTTGAAGTCATCCAAGATGATAATAAGTCCATAGCTGCTGACATTTTGGAATTCATATTAGCAATCAAATTTCCTGAGGTATACAGCAGAAGGTCATCGGCATACTGAAGAATTTTAACAGAATCGTTTAAGGTGGCTTCCAGATCAGATGTATAAATATTGTAAAGTATAGGGCTCAGTACAGATCCTTGTGGTAGCCCTCTTGACACACGTCTGGATAACTTGGAATCATCACTTGAGCATATAGTAATGTATCTCTCAGATAATAAATTAGTAATAAAGTTCATCAGTATGCTAGGAACATTAAGGTCACGAAGTTTTTTGTTCAGAATTGAAGGAATTACGTTATCATAAGCCGAATTGATATCTAAAAATGATGCAATTACTGATTCATTTTGAGAAAATGCTATCCGAATATCAGATACAAATATACTAATGCTATCTATGGTGCTTTTTCCTTTACGGAATCCATATTGACTATCTGTTAATAAACGATTGCTCTCCAGATACCACTCCAAACGATTTTTAACCAAATGTTCTGCAATTTTAACTAGAACCGATGACAAGGCTATGGGTCTGTAAGATGAAACTTGGGATGGACTCTTGCCAGGTTTTAAAATAGGAATCACAATTTGTGATCTCCAGGACTTCGGTATGTTACCAGATAACATAACAGAATTAATAATGTTTAAAAAGTAGAGGAGGGCATCATCACTGAGATTACAAAGAAAAGAGTACGGAATGCCATCTTCACCTGGAGAAGAGTCCTTAACGTCACTCAATGCACCCTTGAGCTCAGACAGTAAAAATATGGAATTCAAAAAATTATCGGATTTTGGGACTATTACTTTGGAAATAAATTCAGGGACAGAAGGGGGAGCCAAATGGTCTAAAAAGTTATTGGTCAAAGTAGGAGAAAGAGTAACAATAGAGTTTTCCTTATAAGCTGATCTAAACCGTCTAATATTGCTCCAAACAATCGAAGGGCGTGTTTGTGGAGAAATGGTGGAACAAAAAGATTTCCATCCTTCAGTCTTTTTCTTTTGAAATAAGACTTTCGTCTTCTTAGAAACTTGTTGGTAATGCTGAAAGTTCTCCGTTGTCATATTTTGACAATATATTCTCTCAGCTTGTTTTCTGTTTTTTGCCGCTTCAGTGCACTCTTGATCCCACCAAGGTGGGGAGGGAATCTTTGTACTCCTACACTTTTTAATAGGGAAAACCTCATCAGCAACGTCTGTTAAAAGTTTAACTAGAGCAGCTGCACATGTTGTTTCTTCTTCGTCTTGAATGTTTGGAAGATGACAAACTTTATCATCCAGACATTTTTTGTATTGATCCCAATTCGCATCCTTTAAATTATACTTCAAACGAGGCGATGGTTGAGTGGAAGGTTTATTATTACTTGGAAAGCCAATCACAGCAGGGAAGTGGTCACTTCCATAGGTAGAAGGTAGAATTTTCCAAGTAAGGGAAGAAGCTAGATTTGATGTGCTTAAAGTTAGGTCTATGGCGCTAAGACCTTCATTAGGGTTAGTACGGCGAGTAGGTAAACCAGAATTTAAAACACAGAGATTATGGATATCAATTAAATTTAGCAGATCTCTTCCACTTGTATTTGTGGACGAGCATCCCCAAGATTGATGATGGGAATTAAAATCTCCCAAAATCAAAAAAGGCTTAGGTAAGATAGAAATTATATTATCTATTTCCCGAAAAATTGACGGAGAAGGTCGAGGAATATATATTGAAATGAAACAGATATTATTTACTATTGCAGAAACTATAGAAAAATCATTGTGGTGAGATGGAAGGTCAAAATTGGAAAAATGAAGGGAATTTTTGATGAGTATAGCAACACCGCTATACCCGTCAGCTCTATCTTCGCGGAGACATGAATAACCAGGAATTTTAAAGGAAAACTCCGGTCTTAGCCATGTCTCAGAAAGAGCTATAATGCTGGGTTCAAATTTGTTTATCAAGTATATTAAGTCGCATTTATTTTTTATTATACTTCTGCAGTTCCACTGCAAGACTTTGGTTATCTGAGCCATTGTTGTTTAAAATATGTGAAATCTTTTCTAGTAAAGGGGCAACGTTGGACGGTGAAATCGAGTGGGACAATGATGCAATTAGTGCAACAATTATGTCAGATATTGGTTGTGAGTGTTGTGTTTCTGTCAAATTGCTATTTTCTGTAACTGTTTTTAATTTTAAAGCACATCCATCAGAGTAGGAAGGGTTATAATCTTGCACCAGAGCTTGGTGAGCATCACGATCGTAACCCTTTCCTAGTTTCGGCGGAGAACGGGGCTTATGGAAAATGGTTTTTGTATACGATTTATTTTGTTGTGGCTGAATGGGTGTATTTTGGGCATTTAAACTTGTCGTACGAGGCAATTTTACAGAATCAGCATAAGATTTAGTTATTGGCGGATGAATTTTAGACGATTCAGCATATGAGACACAGTTTTGTGCCATATATTTTTTAATATTAAATTGTCTACTTGCTTCAGGGCAAAACTTGCTTGTGGCAACATGACGACCACCACATAAACAACAATAACTTGCATCATTGTCCAAATCACAAGATGCACCCGTATGGTCTTGACCACATTTGTAGCACCTTGGTTTCGATCTACATGTTGTTTTGGTATGTCCATATCTACAGCAATTGTAACATTGGATGGATGGATAAATGTATAAGTCGACTGGTAAGGAATTAAAGCACATAAATACCCTAGTAGGAAGGACCTGCCCATCAAACGTTAAAACAACTGTCTGTGATGGCTTCCAAACAACAGAACCATCAACTGTAGTTTTATAATTTAGTCGTCTGACTTTAACAATTTGCCCACAGCCTAAGGGAACGCTTATATTATCTTTAACATCCTCTAAGGACATGTCTGCTGGAACACCCCGTACAAGCCCCATACGAGTTATGTGAAAAGTAGGGATAAAAGCTTCATAGCCCTGATATGTTAAAGCTGTATGTGCAGAAAAGAATTTGCTGAATTAAAGTTGGAAAATGCCATGGATACTTTATTACGACCAACGCGTTTTACACTGCCTTGTATTACATCCTTTCTATTAAATTTATGTAAGAATCGTCCAAAGCATATAGGATGGAGGTTCGTATCTTGGTTATCTCCAGTACTTTTTTTAATAATATGAACAACAAAAGGTGAAATATCTGTACTATTATACTCATTTCTTCCAGGTTTAATGGAAGCAATAGGAAGGGTTGCGCTAACTGGTGGTGGCAGTACTTGCGATTGTGGCGATTCTGTGGGAGACGCGTTTTCATCACTATCCACACAAGTGCAACCAGTTTTGGATGGATCGGCAGCCATTTGATTTTTACGTTTTTTTTTTAAACAAGTTTTACAAACTCTGTGTAATCTGGTTCGTTTTCGTTTATTTAAATTGGACACAGAGCTATCTGTGTCCATGCTGGATGCCGTCTCCACGGTAACGAATTGCGATGGCAAAGGGACATTGTCCCCAGGGTCTGGAGGTTCCTTCATTGTCCTTCTATGTGTAATAAATTTTGAAAAACTTACCTAGACTAAATTTACATACACACTATTATTATTAAATAAAATAAAAGGATAAATATCTACAATTTACAACTTATCTGACTATTTTATATACAAAATTATTTTAAAAATTCAATGTGTGGAAAAAAAACACCCGCCACGCTCAAACGTTTCCCGCGCTTTTCAATCGACTGTTGAAATTTGAAAAATATGGCGGCAATATGGCGGCGACAGCGCACGCCGGCACACGCACACATTCATAAAAGTGAAAGAGATGGGGCGAAAACGGCATATGAGAAAGCGAGAAAGAAAATTGGGTTACTTTTTAAGCCCGAGTAAAACGGGCCTGCCCACGACACAACACTTAATTGTAGTCATGCGCAAAATGAATTACTGTAAAGAAAAGAGAGATATATATCTTTTGAGTCAAAAGATATAGATCATTCTTTTATATCTCTATCTCACAATGATCAATGAGCTAAAGAATGAGTTGAATAAAATTGAGTTATGAGTCTTTCTTTATATCCATATCTAAGATTGACATTTTGGTGGAGTATATCTTTAACCCCCAAATACTGGATAGCTACTCAGCCACCGGACTCATTTGATATGACGTTATTTTGAGGTTCTGTAAAATTTCGAAATGAAATACTGGATAGCCATTTAGCTCATAAATCGGTCTACTCAGCAAACATCCAGCTAAATTTCCACAGATTAACCACTCAAACGTCCCGACCTCCAATTTTGACGTAAGCTGTCATTTTTATAGGAAAATACACTAGTAATGAAAAAGCGTCCTAAATTCAAAATATATTATAAAAAGCGTTATGAAAAAAAAAATATAATGCTTGAATAAAGTACCTTTAAAGTAACATTGGCCAAAAAGACATTAGCAATAGGCACATTTAAAAAAAAACAGGCAAACTCGTGTGTTGTTTAAGAACAACGACGAGTAGTGCGCAGGATTTTTTTTAAATGTAAATATTGATTTTTATCTCTCTTATTGTTGTTATATAGTTTATTAAAAGATACCTTTACATTAATAATTATCAATTATCTAAAAATAAGCCATATTCGACGCGTGATTCGAAGTTTTTTAGACACGAAAGTAAATCACGGTCGTTGTTTGTCGGTTTTCATTAAATATTTCTGTGTTAATTCTATGAAAAAATGATAAATAAAGTGTTAGAGAGAGAAAACATATCATAAAGAATATATAGGTGCCATTTGATAATTGAAAATATATCAAAACAATTCAATATTTTAATTGATTTCCAGTATTCCGTAGAAAGTCGCGCGCCATTTTTTGTAAGATCAGAGTTTGCGTTCCAAAGTTTTTGTTCAAACTAGAATGTGTGGTATGTTTGATGTTGGATGTGATTGTTATAAATTAAGTATGATGAAGCCAATTATATGGTGATTTAAATTTTCAATATCAAAGAATTAATTTATTCATTCAGTTTAAATATTTCAATATTTCCTCTCCAAATATGCATCCAAACCGTGGAAAGACGAGTTGGATACATCATCATCATCATCATCATCAGCCTAAACTGTTGTCCACTGCTGGACATAGGCCTCCTCCAAATTGCGCCATTTTACCCTGTCTTCGGCTTGTCGCATCCAGCATCTGCCAGCGTCCTTTCGCAAATCGTCACTCCACCTAGCCGGTGGGCGTCCTACACTACGCTTGCCAAGACGCGGTCTCCACTCAAGAACACGTCTGCTCCAGCGGTTGTCGGTTCTTCGACAAATGTGGCCAGCCCACTGCCACTTCAGCTTGCTAATCCTATGTGCTATGTCTACTACTTTGGTTCTCTGTCGGATAAGATCGTTACGGATCCTATCCTTCAGAGAGACTCCAAGCATAGCACGCTCCATAGCTCGCTGAGTGACACTGAGCTGGCGGACCAGTCGTGCTGTGAGTGTCCAAGTCTCAGCACCGTAGGTCATAACAGGTAGAACGCACTGGTTGAAAACTTTAGTTTTCAGGCATTGTGGTAGGGGTGACGAGAAGACTCGACGTAGTTTGCCAAATGCTGCCCAGCCCAGCTGGATCCTCCTCGTACCCTCCTTCTCAAAGTTGTTCCTACCTAGTTGAAGGATCTGTCCAAGGTAGGTATATTCGGAAACAACTTCGAGCTGGTGGCCACATACAGCGACAGGTCTTGGATCAAGGTGTTGGTTGATCATAACCTTGGTTTTATCCAAGTTCATTTGAAGACCTATGCGCTGTGAGGCTGAAGCCAGGCCGTCCAGCATCTGTTGCAGCTCCTCCAGCGATTCCGCCAATAAGACTATATCGTCTGCGAAACGTAGGTGCGAGATGTGCTCGCCGTTTATGTTGATGCCCATACCGTTCCAGTCCAGCGTCTTGAACATATCCTCCAGTGCGCTTGTGAACAGTTTCGGGGAAATAACATCCCCCTGTCTCGCCCCTCTGCGCAACTGGATGGTCTTAAATTGCTAGTTTTGTAATTGGACATACATAGTGGCCGATTCATATAGACATCTCAGCACCTCGATATAGCGACAGTCTACTTGGCAACGCTGTAAGGACTCCCAAACAGCCCAGGTTTCGACGGAGTCAAAGGCCTTCTCATAGTCCACAAATGCAAGACACAGGGGCCGATTATACTCCTCCGACTTCTGTATAATCTGCCTTACTGTGTCGATGTGGTCTATGGTACCATATCCTCCTCGAAACCCGGTCTGTTCCGGAGGCTGAAACTCATCGAGTCTTCTTGCAAGGCGATTCATGATGACCCTTGAGAACAACTTATAGACGTGGCTCAGGAGTGAGATGGGTCTATAATTCTTAAGAAGGGTTTTATCACCCTTCTTAAAAAAGAGAACAACCAAACTCCTGTTCCACGCCTTTGGAGTTCTCCCACAGCGAAGAACGGTGTTAAACAGGCTTTGTAGCTCCTGTATAACAAGGGCTCCTCCTGCCTTTAGGAGTTCTGAGGTAACTCCGTCTTCTCCGGGGGCTTTTCCATTCTTAAGTTGCTTCAAAGCCAACACGATTTCGCCTTGGTCGATGTCTGGCAGCTCGTCAGAATAATGATGTGTCAGGGTGGCTCTAGAATCTTGGTCGTCACGCTCAGGTCGAGGAACATGTGTAGCGTATAAACGGCCATAAAAGTCATCGATCTCGGCAAGAATCTCTGGCCTTGACAAAACGGTTTTTCCCTCACGTGTCGTTAACTTTGTTTTTTGAGTTGGATACATTCGAGCCAAAATCACAAAAGCTCGCCGAGGACAGGGTCAAATGGAATGATAATGGGGAAGCCTTTACCCAGCAGTGGGACACAATCTAGGCTATTAAAAATATATATATATATATACGGAATGGAAGCCGCCATCAGGGACCGCAAACCATTACGTACAATACGATAAAGTATAGATGCGCGACTGCGAATAATCCGAACATTGAAATGATCTACTATTAAGCCAAAATCAAATTATAAGACTGCCGGACGCGGCTGAAGAGTGGTACAATATTCAGGGTCTCTTGGACGCGGCGCGGCAGATTCTTCAATTTTCTAAATATCTTCAGCTGCGTTCATCAGCCGCATCTTATAAATTGTACCTGGCTTTACTAACGTAGTTATTCTGATACAAAACTAGTATTACAATTGGACAAATTTATTGAAATAAAAAAGAAAAATAATAAAATACATTTTCAATTTTAGGTCATCAATGGAAAAGCAAGAATGCTCGTGAGTGTTTTATTTTTTATTTCAGTGATAGAGTGCATGCATAGTTTGTGTCAATTAAACAAATAAAAAACCATCACTAGTGCTAAGAGTTAACTTGAACTTTACATTGAGCGGGCAGTGCGGAAATGGGGGAGACCGAGGCCCGGGCAGAGGCAGAGGCAGAAGCCGAGGCAGAGGCAGAGGCACTGTGCCGGGCTACTATGCCGGGCCAAATAAAAAAAAAATACTAAATAAATCGTACAAATCTTTAATTATTAGTTTATAGATTTGAAATTGTCAGTATTTATTCCTAAATATTTATTCATTGATTGAAATAATAACTATTGTTTATTTTTATTTTGTTTTAATTTTCAACCACCACTTACCTACCCTTATTCGTAATTTTTAAATACTATTACAATTTTTGATTGTATTGGATTACGCTACCTGGTACCTACCAGTACCTTTACCTATACAAATCTCGTCGTAATTAAGGATATTTTCTTAAAAATCTACCATAAACTATAATTTGATTTCTAAACCAAACACTATAAAAAAGGATAACAGCTTTGCATGTCTCGATCGCTAAAATTTCATTAATGCAAAATCAATAAATACATTAAAAAACTAGGTATAATAATGTTAACATTTGATAGGACTAAGTCATTTATATTCCATTCATGTTATTACACGTAGATAGTTACTTATTTATTGGCCCCCGCGCTGTTTTAAACCGGTTAACATCTGTATCAAATATCGTCTGGACAAGAACTTACATGGGCGGCCATCTTTCAAGCTTTTTTTCACCAGTGTTGCCAACTTAGTAGATTTTCCACAAAATCTGGTAGTTTGGTCCTGGTTGGGAAACATTGCTTTTAGTGGATTTTAAATGGTTTGGGGGCTGGCGAAAGTTATTGAAAAGCTGCCATTATCAAATCCGACACATCATTGTTTACTGAAAATATGATGTCATATATTGTAATCAAATATCCAAAAATAGACTAGGATGAATTTCCGTGCTTTCCGGCGTTTTTGCCATACCTATTACTGGAATCAAGTATAACAGCTCACACAATATGTCCCATTTAAATGTAATAATGAATTCCGTGGTGCTTTACAGCTGGCTTCTCCGGCTGTAAAAGTCTTTTTGGGAGGTCATTTACCTCTTTAGTTCAATGTTTTGTCACCCGCTTTGCACGGAGGGAAGTGGACATTATTTATTTCCAACTCCTCCTATTAATTTAACTTTCTGATTCATTTCGTTGCGGGTTAAAGACAAGTTAGACATTCCCGGAGACTCGCCGAGCTTCAATGCTTGGTGTCATTACATTGCGTGCTACTGTTGATCCTGGCTTACAAGAGTTGCAGTGCCGGGTGTGAGGGCGGGACAGTCTCCTAAATATCCAAAAATTTAATAAAATAAATAAATAAATACACCCAACAGTCACATTTATAGTCTCGACCCCACACAAAGAACTAGTCTTGTGTCGTGGGTATCAGGAACTACAACAGACTTTTCGGTCTCACTAATAGCCAGACCAGAAACAAATACCTCTACTTCACACAGATATTTGTTTCGGTGCGGGAATCGAACCCGAACTATATTATGTTAATATATTAATTAGGATATTAATTAGGAAATAGGAATATTAATAATTAGGATTAATGTTTAAAAAATGTTGCAAAAAAAAACTGAAATACAAACTGAAAATATGACTTCCTCACATCTATTGGCGAATAATGATGTGTTAAGCCATTCTATGCATGCCCAGCATTAATTGTGTAACAGCGCAATCTACCGATAAATATAGAGGTACCCAGCGTTAATTGTGTAACAGCGCCTGTCTGCGCCCCGGGCCGCCATGTTGTTTACAACAAATGCGTCGATAGCATGTCGATAGATTTACTTGTATTTTCTTTTAGTGAATTTGCAAATGTAATGACCAGAAAGGATTGCTTTGTGCAGTGATTAATGTGCAGTGAATACGTGTATTAAACGTGCAGTGTATGTGACGTCAAGGAAACAATTGAATATTTGGAAAATAATGCTCGTAACTTATAAGAAATCATTACTCATCAATTAAATAATCAAAAATGTAAATATTCTCTCCAAACATTTGTTTGATTTCTATGAATGTAACAATCACAAACAGTAGACACTTCGTAATTTTATAAATACATGTATTGTTGTTGCATCCTAATTAATTCAATTGAAAATGTTTATTATAATCTAAATTCATGTTTGTTCGATTTAGTTTTTTGTGTTTATTTACTACCCCTTCATATTAGTTTCATATAAATATTTAAATGAATAATGTGTAAAGTCAATGTACCAAATGTCAGAATTTTAATAATATCTAATTTTATTTATTATGAAAGATTTCTATTACTTATAACATAGTACACATGCTTATGTAAATATAAATAAATAAATAAATAACACCCAACAGTCACCTACATAGTCCTGACCCCACACTAAGATCGAGTCTTGTGTCGTGGGTATCAGGAACTACGTGAGACTTTTCGGTCTCACAAACACCATATAATCCAATATAAGAGGCTTTACATTTTTTCGTATCTTTGGTACCTCCCATTCAGGTACGCCCAGTTGGGAACCTTGGTAAAATTGTAGCTACGTAAGGCAAAAGTGTACTTTATTTCAACTTAAAATGTCATATTTGTAATAAACACATTTGTATATTTCGACGAATACTTTTGAATGTATAAATGAAATGAAATAAATAGTTGTTTATATCATTTGAAGGGGTTTATTTCTAATCTACACAAATACTAATATCTGAATTTGAAAAAAGTTACATCAATTGCATTATTTTGCTAATTTTTTTTTATATCACACTAAAATGAACCCTATTTCAATGACAGTAGGCTACTTTTTGCTTGAAGCCGCGCCTGGCGTTTCCGACTGTCTAACCGTCTACAGTCATGACAAACGACAGTCTAGGGTAAAGATGAGACGTATTTACGATACCAGGTTTTAAAACCAGGTATTCACTTCGAATTACAGCGCCCTGGTACGAGCAGAAAATACTTATAAGTATGAAAGTACGTCGATGCGCGGAGAGATCTGGAAACTACACATGAAAATACTTGCATAGGAAAACGATTCATAATAGAATATTAATAAGAACCACAATCGTATCTGTCAATAACACATACTTTAAACTTCAAAGTATTTTTTTATTCATACTATTTTGCTCTTTATGTGCCTTCAAATACGGGTTGAATTTCTATGCAAGTATTTTCAAATTTAGGCGCCGCTATACGTCGATGCGCGAGGAACTTGGAACACTATACATAAAAATACTTCCATAGAAAAACTATCCTTAACTTAGTATAAATAAGAATCACAACCGTATTCATGAATAGAAAATATTTACAAATTATTGTTTTTATTTATGCATTTTTGCTCCTTATTTGTTATGAAATACGAATTGAATTCCTATGCAAGTATTTTATAGACGCTGCGCCGCGGCTGGGACGCGAAGGGTTGCCGACTCATACTTACAAAATACTTTTACAATATTTTACAGCTTGGCAAATAAATGTAGAAATAAATGGAGGCACCACTGAGCCGTTTTTATGGCATCCCTTTAACGTTCGAATTTTCATTTTGATGCTTATTAATATAAATTAATAAAGAATTTAATTATATAAGTTAATAATAAACGTTATCACTGGGTATACTTTTACAAAAACGATGACTTTAATGCGAGATACAACCAAAATTCATATATGTGAAACATGTGATAGTGCTGCCAGGTGAAATAAAGGGGTAGTTCCGTTTCTACACTTTCATGCCAGACTATAGACCCTGGTTTTGAACCCTAGTATTTTTACGTACTCGTACTTAGAAGCCCTGGTACTTGATTTGGCAAATATATCTCATCCCTAGTCTAGGGGTTAAGCGAGTCGGCCGTCTGTAGTACTACTTGGTCTGTGGATACATTATTTTGCAGCGCCGTTGTCATTAAATTCCTGGCAAACATAATGTTAGTGTGCTTGCAAATACGTGCTATTTATAAAATATTAGGCGTTTTTATATTATGATATTTTGTTTATTCTTTTATTTACTATTAATTAAAGTCATCTAAAACGTAAACGTAAATAAAACATTCGGTTTTATTAAAATATCTGTGTATGGCAAGTAAAGCACTGCATTTCTGCCTACAAGGAGCGCACGCCCCTTACATACATAGTCTATAAAATCATATTTCATCATTTCACCAGTATGTAATTTGTATTTAAATATGATTTCTAAAACACATAATTAAACAAAAATAAAAACCGATCAAAGTTCATCGATCATCCAGGTGTTATTTTCTTACATCTCGTTCTTACTTGGCAACATTAAATCGTAACCCGAAACTCGGGAGTCACTAAGCAATAATGGCTGATAATGGCAAAACGCAAACGTAACAAAAATTGGTTATGTGATTATGGGTATATTTTTTTGGTTTTTTATAAGATAAGAATAACTTTAAGTACTAAAATATGGATATCAAAAGAAAGCTTATAGTATATACTTTATTTACAAATGGATTTTATTGGTATGTAATATGATTTAATGGGTGAAAACATGATTTGAAAATGAAAAACCATTGAAATTCGATCTGTATAGAATTTTTATTATTTGTTTACAACACATTTGAATTATATTTGTAAAATAATTGTCACATCTAATAATTCTGCATAGTTTTAGATACTTAAAGGTATTTTTTATTTCCCTGTAGCTAGAATAGGTACTAGGATATAATGCTTTATGTTTATGAATATTGAAAACGCGGGAATCGGAAGATTTCTATCAAAATAAGTGACAGTGACGTGGACGTGTGAGTGTTAACGAAAAGTTTGTTTTCAGTTACAATTTTTATTGTATAAATATAAACGTTCCATTTGACGCAATATTCTTCATACATGATTTCCCTAAATTGGAAATTTAACCCTTTATATTTAATATGAGGAATCATTGTAACTTTTTTACTTTTGTTACGATTATGTTTAAAGCTATATTATATATTGCCATGTTATTATTTTAAAAATCTGTTAATAAAATCATGTGGGTGAAAAAACTTATGTCCCTATATCCGTAGCGAGTTTATTAAAAATATCATGATGTTTGTTTATTTTATATATTGTTTACAATTGCACTCGGTTTTAAAGTTAGTTTTTGAAATATCTTTTCAATAAATAGGTATATAAAATACCAAACAACGGCTGCAGAACCACCTAAGTACCAAATGGAGAAGACTATGTAAATAAATACGATATGAGAAAGAAGCTGTGCTGGATATTATAAACAGGTAAGTACACACGTATTCCTCTAAGTTTTAACGAATTTATATGATAATTAACTATTTAATATATAATATGAATCGATTATTCACACATTTTAAATCATCATCATCATCTACAGTCTGTAGGATCCCACTGCTGGGTACCTAAAGGCTTCTCTTATATTATGCCTCCTATATATTATGTCCTCCTCATATAGTAGTATTATGTAATAAATATGGAATATAAAGTATGGTACAATGTGTATAACTATAAATAATCCTTTGTTTCAGGAGCTGGAGTGGAGTACATAAATATTCAATGTGTACCTATATAATAAGACCGTCCAAGAAATATGGCTCATATATATAGTGCCATGTATATCAGCTATAGACTAAATAAGTAAGCTCAACAAATATATATAAAAAATAAAAAGAGATATATAAAATTATGACATACTTTAACTTAAACACTTTTGCAGGTAATGCTATAGAAATCATGCATACAACAAATCATTTGGACAATACACACCCTTTTGAAATGAGTATGTAATATAAAAATATACAAAAAAGAATGAGACAAATTGTGTCAAGGAAGAAATATTTGCATCAGAAAACAGTGTTTTAAATCAAAGTTGAAGAATGTTATGAATTTTAATTAATATGTAATACATAAAATAAATTGTTTATTTCACCTATTTTCATTGTTAAAAAATGTCATATTATATTTCTATTGTACATTTTTAATAGTACATTTATTAATTTAGTTTTAAATTAATGTTAAAATAATTGTTATTATTTTGTGTTTATAAAGGAATATAGATATAAATGTAAGACAGATCTAAAGAAATGTAGATAATTAAAAAAATATAATATGTACTAATGCTGTTATTAAAATAAATATACTACAATAAAACATAACTCATTTTTATTTGTATTCATTCCATGGTAATTCAATAAAATGCACTGTACGGTTTAAAATATGTATTTTATTATATTATTCCTTGTTGCAACATTTTCATTGGTTATACTATGTGGAGCTGGTGGAAATGATTCAGAAAGATCAATCTCCAATATATGATCATTCTGGGAACATGCCATATTATGTAACACAGCACATGCCTCTATAATAGTAAGCTAATTTTCAAAAACTTATAGCCCAACTTGCAGACAAGAAGATCTTTGCTGTAAAACCAAAGACCCTCTCCACTGGGTTTCTTGTTTTAGTATGGTCTTGATTGTAAGCTTCTTCAGTCTCCCCTTTCCAGAAATGCACATAAAGGAGAATCATTGAAATTTTTACTATCATGCACCGCGCCTGGCCATCGGCCTATAATGTTTCTTATCCTCAAGTTAGGGTCGCAGACTGCTTGCACATTTATAGAAAAATTGCTTTTTCTGTTTCTTAATGTTTCTGCTTGTGGTCCTCCTAAAAACAAGATAATAAAAATTAGAGCTCTAGCAAATATTCTTATTTCAAACTACAAATAATTTTATGTAAATTGAAAAAAATATATTCATAAAATTGAATTCTTTATAGGAAACTACTATGGTAGTTGAACATTGTTCCAGTATATACTGAATAGCTACAATCAGTACAAATCATTGTATGATTAATTATATTATATTATATATTTAGCCCTACAACTATTTAGAGAGCTTGGTTATATGGGGTACACTGGGCTGGGGAAGAGCCAATTACCTGCTAAATGTTTTGATTCCAACAAGCATATACAGGGTATATCAAGACTGCTACTGAAAACGAAGCCGGGTGGTAGTTTAAGCGACTTCAGACACAATGCAACAGAAAAAGTTGCAAAAAAAAGCGACAATTTTTTTTTGTTATTTTTTTCCTATGGCCATATTTGGGTGGTAAATACATTTTTCCTAAAATAATAGTGTATGCCCTTTTATTTATAAATACTCTAAGGTATAAAAGAGTTTAACTTATTATTTTAGCAAAAACTATGGATTTACCATCCAAAAACGACGATATTTAAAAAATCATAAAAAATAATTGTCGCGTTTCTATGCGAAATTTTTAATTGCATTGTGTTTGTAGCCACTAAAACTATCACCCGGCTTCGTTTTCGGTCTCAGTCTTAACCCGGTATATATAAATTATTGTGTAGAAATCATTTAGTGCGCCTTTATACTGTGCATAATATATTATTCTATTCTTTGATTAATAATATATAATATTATGTACAGTAAAAAGGGATACTCTAAATGATTACTACACAATATAAAATACGCTAGGCATTTTAGAAGCACATTTAGTTAAAATAGGATAAGAAAACATATATTTGTGTACATGTAAAAGCTTAATAGTTATTTATTATAAGTAGAAATTACCTGGAGATTTGATCCTTATATGTATGAAATTTATAACTTCAATCACTCCTGCGATCGCATAGAAATCATTCGCAATATGGCATTGTTGTTGTTAGTTGGGAATTTTCATGCCACGATTTTGTAGTTTAATTAACTCTGCTGCAACTTTGTATTGTACAGTCGGCTGTTCCACATGAAATACATCTCCAATAATCTTCTGGTAACTGCCTGTCGTAGAATATCATAAAGCAAGTAACAGTTGGTCGCAAGTTTTTATCAATCGACTTCTATTTGTAGTGGGTTCTATTTTGCCTCCAGCAAGGAACGCAGATGCAGAACAGTTTCTTTCTTCAGGCGGAACCTCACTTTGTTTGAATGTTTTCTTCTTTGTATTTGTCAAAAGCATTGATTTTTTTCTTGATTGACTCGCCTTGATGAAGCTATATCGTCATCAGACAGCGATGAAACCGACGCGAGAGTCATTTTTATATATATATGCTTGTTGGAATCAAAACATTTAGCAGGTAATTGGCTCTTCCCCAGCCCACTGTACTCCATATAACCAAGCTCTCTAAATAGTTGTAGGGCTAAATATATAATCTAATATAATTAATCATACAATGATTTGTACTGATTGTAGCTATTCAGTATATACTGGAACAATGTTCAACTACAATAGTAGTTTCCTATAAAGAATTCAATTTTATGAATATATTTTTTCAATTTACATAAAATTATTTGTAGTTTGAAATAAGAATATTTGCTAGAGCTCTAATTTTTATTATCTTGTTTTTAGGAGGACCACAAGCAGAAACATTTAGAAACAGAAAAGGCCATTTTTCTATAAATGTGCAAGCAGTCTGCGACCCTAACTTGAGGATAAGAAACATTATAGGCCGATGGCCAGGCGCGGTGCATGATAGTAAAAATTTCAATGATTCTCCTTTATGTGCATTTCTGGAAAGGGGAGACTGAAGAAGCTTACAATCAAGACCATACTAAAACAAGAAACCCAGTGGAGAGGGTCTTTGGTTTTACAGCAAAGATCTTCTTGTCTGCAAGTTGGGCTATAAGTTTTTGAAAATTAGCTTACTATTATAGAGGCATGTGCTGTGTTACATAATATGGCATGTTCCCAGAATGATCATATATTGGAGATTGATCTTTCTGAATCATTTCCACCAGCTCCACATAGTATAACCAATGAAAATGTTGCAACAAGGAATAATATAATAAAATACATATTTTAAACCGTACAGTGCATTTTATTGAATTACCATGGAATGAATACAAATAAAAATGAGTTATGTTTTATTGTAGTATATTTATTTTAATAACAGCATTAGTACATATTATATTTTTTTAATTATCTACATTTCTTTAGATCTGTCTTACATTTATATCTATATTCCTTTATAAACACAAAATAATAACAATTATTTTAACATTAATTTAAAACTAAATTAATAAATGTACTATTAAAAATGTACAATAGAAATATAATATGACATTTTTTAACAATGAAAATAGGTGAAATAAACAATTTATTTTATGTATTACATATTAATTAAAATTCATAACATTCTTCAACTTTGATTTAAAACACTGTTTTCTGATGCAAATATTTCTTCCTTGACACAATTTGTCTCATTCTTTTTTGTATATTTTTATATTACATACTCATTTCAAAAGGGTGTGTATTGTCCAAATGATTTGTTGTATGCATGATTTCTATAGCATTACCTGCAAAAGTGTTTAAGTTAAAGTATGTCATAATTTTATATATCTCTTTTTATTTTTTATATATATTTGTTGAGCTTACTGATTTAGTCTATAGCTGATATACATGGCACTATATATATGAGCCATATTTCTTGGACGGTCTTATTATATAGGTACACATTGAATATTTATGTACTCCACTCCAGCTCCTGAAACAAAGGATTATTTATAGTTATACACATTGTACCATACTTTATATTCCATATTTATTACATAATACTACTATATGAGGAGGACATAATATATAGGAGGCATAATATAAGAGAAGCCTTTAGGTACCCAGCAGTGGGATCCTACAGACTGTAGATGATGATGATGATTTAAAATGTGTGAATAATCGATTCATATTATATATTAAATAGTTAATTATCATATAAATTCGTTAAAACTTAGAGGAATACGTGTGTACTTACCTGTTTATAATATCCAGCACAGCTTCTTTCTCATATCGTATTTATTTACATAGTCTTCTCCATTTGGTACTTAGGTGGTTCTGCAGCCGTTGTTTGGTATTTTATATACCTATTTATTGAAAAGATATTTCAAAAACTAACTTTAAAACCGAGTGCAATTGTAAACAATATATAAAATAAACAAACATCATGATATTTTTAATAAACTCGCTACGGATATAGGGACATAAGTTTTTTCACCCACATGATTTTATTAACAGATTTTTAAAATAATAACATGGCAATATATAATATAGCTTTAAACATAATCGTAACAAAAGTAAAAACGTTACAATGATTCCTCATATTAAATATAAAGGGTTAAATTTCCAATTTAGGGTAATCATGTATGAAGAATATTGCGTCAAATGGAACGTTTATATTTATACAATAAAAATTGTAACTGAAAACAAACTTTTCGTTAATCTGTGGAAATTTAGCTGGATGTTTGCTGAGTAGACCGATTTATGAGCTAAATGGCTATCCAGTATTTCATTTCGAAATTTAACAGAACCTCAAAATAACGTCATATCAAATGAGTCCGGTGGCTGAGTAGCTATCCAGTATTTGGGGGTTAATGATTCATGAGCTAAAAGATGAGAGTTGATTAGAAATTTTGTTGATTAGAAATTTAGTTATGAGTCATCCACAATATTTAAAATTAACATTTGGGTGGACGTTCAAGAGGCTATATTCGAGTAAAAATTGCTTTGTGGTTTAGATATAGTATTGTTACAGTGAGATAAAGAGATTAATTATTTTCTGCTGATATCTATCAACAGAAATAAATTGTGTTTAGAAATATAAATAAGGAGTAGTGAAATATTAATGGAGGTTTATAGTTGTTATTATTATATCACTAATATCTGGTCTCTTCTTTGACCTTCTTGTGAGAACTCTTTCTCACATGTTTAGTGAAATGAATACTCAGCAGAGTTCAGCCATAGCAAGCGTTTAATGTTATACATACATTAGGTATAAACTTTAATCACAACACAATAAGAACTTAGCAAAAATATATATACCGGGTATCTCAAGACTGCTACCGAAAACGAAGCCGGGTGGTAGTTTTAGTGACTACAAACACAATGCAAATAAAAATTTCGCAAAGAAACGCGACAATGATTTTTTATGATTTTTTAAATATCGTCATTTTTGGGTGGTAAATCCATAGTTTTTGCTAAAATAATAATTTAAACACTTTTATATCTTAGATTATTTATAAATGAAACGATATACACTGTTATTTTAGGAAAAAATGTATTTACCACCCAAATATGGTCATAGGAAAAAAATAACAAAAAAAAATTGTCGCTTTTTTTGCAACTTTTTCTGTTGCATTGTGTCTGAAGTCGCTTTAACTACCACCCGGCTTCGTTTTCGGTAGCAGTCTTGATATACCCTGTATGTGAAAAATATTTGATGTTTATGACATATGTAAACTTGTGTGTTTACAATAACAACATTGAACAACGACTGACGTCCCAAATATTTTTCACACATTCGAAGGTTTGTTTTATTTTTGAAACTACATTCAAAAATACCTTCCAGCCTGTCTTACACACTGACATGAGGTTACATACAGTCCAATAGCAACTCTATGCTCTAACAAATATGTAAAAATTCATGGAAATTTAAAAATTGCATAAACTGGATAGTTTTGTAATTAAAACTTTTGTGCTATGGTCACCACTGGTACAAGATATTTCACGGACACAAAATACAAATCCGATAAAAAAATGAATACAATATATCTTTGCTAATTTGAAAACATGCTAGCGAAATTAGGCCTTAATTCATTGTAAATAGCTTTGATTTCGCTTACACTCCATTTACTACTGTGATCGTATTCCGCGATCGTACGCATGGCGCATGTATTACATTGTGAACATAAATACTCTCTTTTCCGCTCACACAAATATAAAAGTCTATATCTGTTTCTTTCTAATCTTTGCAGTGAAATTGAACCAATAATGATCTTTACGCGTATGGATATAATAAGTTAGTTTGAGCGCAAGGGATATAAAGATATAATCGCTCCGTACGTCGGATATATATCTTTTTAGTAAATCACTCCTGAGTTACACATGTCTACTTAATTGATCTTAATGTGGGGTCAGGACTATGTATGTGATTGTTGAGTGTATTTATTAATTTAATTATCAGTAATTAGCCAAAAGTTCGTCTGTGCGTTCATTTAAAAAATGGAAGAAAAACGATGGGTCAGGTTTAGAATATTATAGCACGAAATGGGGGTTGGGGGGTAGGGGGGGAGAAGGGGGAGAGGGTACCCTGTCCCCTGGTACCACTCCCATGAAAAGATAAGGCATAATTCTGAGAACCAAATTAAAGTAACCTAACCTCAAAATGTCAAAACAAAAGTTGCTTTTGCAACGTCTCCGGCGCTGCGGGAAGTACAGCCCCTTCGCCCTTGCGTAACAAAGGATAGGCACCCAAGCTCGCACGGTTACCTATCCTTCGTTACAGCGGGCGGGGGCTGCTCTCCCTCCGCGCCTCCGGCTTTTTATATACACTCTAGGGGTGGTAGCCAAAAGTCTACGTGAAGTCGGGGTGGCCCGTGTCGGTTTTGGGGTACAGTCGACCTAACTGGTCCATAAAGTGGGTACACTAACTTCCTTCTGAACATCTAGGACGTTAAAAACATAAGCAAAATCAATTCAATCTTCGTAATTTATGGGTCTATCGCATGCGACAACTCCACAAAAAAACAACAAAAACATCAACAAAACATTCCTAAAATTTTTTGTTGACACTGACACATGACTGAAACGCGTAGTTTTTACGTTCCATTTCACCAATTTCTCTCGACATTTTACACCATAGACTATTTATTTGAAATATTACTAACGATTTGTTTGTCAATCGCTCATAATAACGTTCCGTTTTGCCTAATATGTGATTTGAGGTTAGTAACTATTATAATTAATTTTTCGAAAACTATGCATTATCTTTTGATAAGAGTGATAAACATATAATCTGGGACCCAATCCCTACCACCTCTAATAATTTTTACCCCTCAAATCGTGCTATAATAAACTAGACCCCGACCGAAATATATAAAAAAAAGACAACAAAAACAAGACGTGTGCTCGAAACACGATCTTGCCTACTTTGGAATTCACACATTGTATACATAAGTATTTCTAATATGTGTACATAGCATTGTTGCTTAATATTTTTCCACAGTAAATGTATTCTCAATGTGTAATCTATGTTTGCGTACAGAATTTAATCAATCATAGTATTATATAATTGATTGATGTGCGATTTAATATTAATTGAATCATTGATTTTGACAATAAAACAGTTGCAAACTCGAATGTTCTAGTACCACAGGTTATCACAGACTTAGGACTGTTTATAATAAGCGCCAACTAGGATTAATTTCATTTTAAAAAATATATTATTTATTTATTTATATAGAGATGAGATAAAGAGTACATTAAAATCGACTCTTTCATCCCTAAAAGCTTAGTCATTGGCAGAGGAGAAAACCGTCCTTTGTCAATGAAATTAAAAGAAATAAAAACGTACGCGGGCCCTCTGACGACCCGTACGAACCATATCAGTCGCGCTCTTTACCATAGTTTTGTACTCTTTACTCTATGCGTAAGACAAAAACCTACAATGTGTTTTCAGCTTTAACAAATAAACTAATAAGCAAACTAAACAAACTCAACAAACTATCACTATAGCCGGAACAATTCCAAAAATTTAAGTACATCGTTGGAAAAAAATATACAACACCGACAGTATAACTTATTAGTATGAGAACATCCAGCAATCTATGTAGTTATGTGCACTGATCTATAAAATTGTATTCTATAGTTTTCACTACTTTCGAGAAATACACAACAAATCAGGCGTAGGTTTTCGACCAGATACGAGTAGTTGTTTGTCTACGAAATGTAATGAATTTACCTTTTCCTCGCCGATCAACACTTGCACACACTTCAAACCATCACAAGGCACATTTTCACCCATTATTATACATAATAAACGTAAAATACTATAATGAAACAAAAACTAAACGTATATGTTCAGTTGTTACTGGTTAATCGTCCGCTCGAAAGACATAATAATAAGCGTGAAGCTAGCCACAGGTCCTAAATTATGGACAATTCCAAATTAAGTATTCTAATTCTAATATATTCATAAAAATATTTAAAACATCATAATACGGTCTCAAAAAATATCTATTTATTTTATATATTATCCAATATAACTTGTAGCAAAACATAAATATTTTTCGATAAATTTGGATCTTAATATGACATGTCAAGTGCACAACTTCACTCCGCGAAGCCGGGCATTTTGCTTGGTACAAATTGCATAAAAAAATAGCTATATGTATAGGTACGTAGTGTCATGGTAATAGCATTTCACCCAGAGGTGCGACTGAGAGGGCAATATACGCCAGAAGCCAGGTAAAAGCACACGAGAGAGAAAAAGATAGATAATACTTTGGTGTGTTCCATCTTTTTAAGATATTGCGTCATGCGTTGATTTTGAATGAATTAATTTTATATTAGTTTTAGACCGCGGCGCGGCGCTCGCTTAGGCGAGTTGCCGGGCGCGACGCGGGTGCTTCGTCGCAGGCGCGGGGTTCATTATAGCGCGGTAAATTGAAAAATGATAGACATTTTGCATTAAACGAATATATTTTATTTAAAGAACTGATTTGTCTTTAGGATTGAGTATATGCGTATTAAGTAAGGCAAGCCGGGCTTTTGGGCTTGTATGGAAGTACCGCCACTGCTGTCTAACCGTCTACAGTCATGACAAACGACAGTCTAGGCCCTAGGGGTTAAGCGAGGCGGCCGTCTGTAGTACTACTTGGTCTGTGGATACATTATTTTGCAGCGCCGTTGTCATTAAATTCCTGGCAAACATAATGTTAGTGTGCTTGCAAATACGTGCTATTTATAAAATATTAGGCGTTTTTATATTATGATATTTTGTTTATTCTTTTATTTACTATTAATTAAAGTCATCTAAAACGTAAACGTAAATAAAACATTCGGTTTTATTAAAATATCTGTGTATGGCAAGTAAAGCACTGCATTTCTGCCTACAAGGAGCGCACGCCCCTTACATACATAGTCTATTAAATCATATTTCATCATTTCACCAGTATGTAATTTGTATTTAAATATGATTTCTAAAACACATAATTAAACAAAAATAAAAACCGATCAAAGTTCATCGATCATCCAGGTGTTATTTTCTTACATCTCGTTCTTACTTGGCAACATTAAATCGTAACCCGGAACTCGGGAGTCACTAAGCAATAATGGCAAAACGCAAACGTAACAAAAATTGGTTATGTGATTATGGGTATATTTTTTTGGTTTTTATAACCACTCAAACGTCCCGACCTCCAATTTTGACGTAAGCTGTCATTTTTATAGGAAAATACACTAGTAATGAAAAAGCGTCCTAAATTCAAAATATATTATAAAAAGCGTTATGAAAAAAATATATATAATGCTTGAATAAAGTACCTTTAATGTAACATTGGCCAAAAAGACATTAGCAATAGGCATATTTAAAAAAAAAAAACAGGCAAACTCGTGTGTTGTTTAAGAACAACGACGAGTGGTGCGCAGGATTTTTTAAAAATGTAAATATTGATTTTTAACTCTCTTATTGTTGTTATATAGTTTATTAAAAGATACCTTTACATTAATAATTATCAATTATCTAAAAATAAGCCATATTCGACGCGTGATTCGAAGTTTTTTAGACACGAAAGTAAATCACGGTCGTTGTTTGTCGGTTTTCATTAAATATTTCTGTGTTAATTCTATGAAAAAATGATAAATTAAGTGTTAGAAAGAGAAAACATATCATAAAGAATAAATAGGTGCCATTTGATAATTGAAAATACATCAAAACAATTCAATATTTTAATTGATTTCCAGTATTCTGTAGAAAGTCGCGCGCCATTTTTTGGAAGATCAGAGTTTGCGTTCCAAAGTTTTTGTTCAAACTAGAATGTGTGGTATGTTTGATGTTGGATGTGATTCTTATAAATTAAGTATGATGAAGCCATCGATATCAATGTTACACTAGATAAGACGTTCTTTGTAACAAACGTGTCCCACCAAAGTGCGGTGCATGCACCGCACACGAATCAGTCTGCCGCGTGACGGCCGCGCAATAGTACGCCTCTTTGTTTATATTTATAAGTAATTTATTTTGACTTTTCCCCGTCAAACCGACAGCGAAATTTTCTTAAGTTACAATATAATTAAAGAATACAACGTAAGTTATATAATATTGCAGAATAATGCCGATAATACAGATCTTTTATTTATTAATGGATTAAATATATTTTAGAGCTCGTTAAAATACAAGGTGAGCTCCTTAATCGTGTATCTCATTTCCGCGCATAAAAATTGCCCGTCGAGTGAGAGAGACGAACTATATAAGATATAGATTATTCAAGGGACATTCATATCAGTGGACCAAATAGGCATAAACTATTCGAATACATTACAAATACAAATATGTAGGAAGGATGTAGTTGCAAATTGATTTCAGTATTTTATTTTAATCATATGTTGTTAATTATTAACTCAAAATATGTGTGTTGTATGTATATTTTGAAACAGTGGATAGTATTTAGACCCCATTTCTTAATATGAATTACTTAATGGACTATTCGAACCCATTGTTATTGAAGACTAATACCATTTAATATTGTTTTATATTCTTCCGCGTCGGTTACGAAAAAAGTAGATCTCTATAATATTTGTCCACAATTATTGGAATGGATATAAGTGGCTGCCATTAGAACATACCTATATTTGAAATAAAACTATTATTTACGGATTTTATCGCGAATTTAGTTTAATTTTTTACATTTTTAACTTCCCGACTATACCTATATTTGTTCAATTTATTTTCGACACGAAGATTTCAGATATTCCAAATGCGGTAGTCATTTTTGTATCGGCTTGTTAAAAATTCATAAATGTTATTATAATAAATGTCAGACTGATTGTACACTGATTGACTGCTTGACAGACTTGTACACTTGTAAGAGTATTTAATTTCATTTACATCATTTCCATTAATTATTCACGTAAATAAAAAAAAAACATTGCAAATATATTATTGCTATGACGGTATTTATACTTAGGCAGTATCTTAGGCAAAGCTATTATTGACATGAACTGTCTTGTCTGTCTAATAATCTTTGATCATAATTTGTAATATTCAAGTAAACGTACTAGATGTCGCTACTGAGCTTTTGACAAATACGGGACAAATAGTTTCTATGACGCGCCTCGTCTATCGGTAGAATATAAGTCAATGGATGAAGCCAATTATATGGTGATTTAAATTTTCAATATCAAAGAATTAATTTATTAATTCAGTTTAAATATTTCAATATTTCCTCTCCAAATATGCATCCAAACCGTGGAAAGACGAGTTGGATACATTCGGGCCAAAATCACAAGAGTTCGCCGAGGACAGGGTCAAATGGAATGATAAAGGGGAAGCCTTTGCCCAGCAGTGGGACACAATCTAGGCTATTAAATATATATATATATATATATATATATATATATATATACGGAATGGAAGCCGCCATCAGGGACCGCAAACCGTTACGTACATTACGATAAAGTATAGATGCGCGACTGCGAATAATCCGAACATTGAAATGATCTACTATTAAGCCAAAAACAAATTATAAGATACGGCTGCCGAACGCGGCTGAAGAGTGGTATAATATTCAGGGTCTCTCGGACGCCGCGGGGCAGAATATTCAATTTTCTAAATATCTTCAGCTGCGTCCATCAGCCGCATCTTATAAATTGTACCCGGCTTTACTAACGTAGTTATTCTGATACAAAACTAGTACATATTACAATTGGACAAATTTATTGAAATAAAAAAGAATAATAATAAAATACATTTTTAATTTTAGGTCATCAACCGAAAAGCAAGAATGCTCGTGAGTGTTTTATTTTTTTATTTCAGTGATAGAGTGCATGCATAGTTTGTGTCAATTAAACAAATAAAAAACCATCACTAGTGCTAAGAGTTAACTTGAACTTTACATTGAGCGGGCAGTGCGGAAATGGGGGAGACCGAGGCCCGGGCAGAGGCAGAGGCAGAAGCCGAGGCAGAGGCAGAGGCACTGTGCCGGGCTACTATGCCGGGCCAAATAAAAAAAAGGTACTAAATAAATCGTACAAATCTTTAATTATTAGTTTATAGATTTGAAATTGTCAGTATTTATTCCTAAATATTTATTCATTGATTGAAATAATAATAATTGTTTATTTTTATTTTGTTTTAATTTTCAACCACCACTTACCTACCCTTATTCGTAATTTTCAAATACTATTACAATTTTTGAGTGTAATGGATTACGCTATACCTACCAGTACCTTTACCTATACAAATCTCGTCGTAATTAAGGACATTTTCTTAAAAATCTACCATAAACTATAATTTGGTTTCTAAACCAAACACTATAAAAAAGGATAACAGCTTTGCATGTCTCGATCGCTAAAATTTCATTAATGCAAAATCAATAAATACATTAAAAAACTAGGTATAACAATGTTAACATTTGATAGGACTAAGTCATTTATATTCCATTCATGTTATTACACGTAGATAGTAACTTATTTATTGGCCCCCGCGCTGTTTTAAACCGGTTAACATCTGTATCAAATATCGTCTGGACAAGAACTTACATGGGCGGCCATCTTTCAAGCTTTTTTCACCAGTGTTGCCAACTTAATGGATTTTCCACAAAATCTGGTAGTTTGGTCCTGGTTGGGAAACATTGCTTTTAGTGGATTTTAAATGGTTTGGGGGCTGGCAAAAATTATTGAAAAGCTGCCATTATCAAATCCGACACATCATTGTTTATTGAAAATATGATATCATATATTGTAATCAAATATTCAAAAATAGACTAGGACGAATTTCCGTGCTTTCCGGCGTTTTTGCCATACCTATTACTGGAATCAAGTATAACAGCTCACACAATAGGTCCCATTTAAATGTAATAATGAATTCCGTGGTGCTTTACAGCTGGCTTCTCCGGCTGTAAAAGTCTTTTTGGGAGGTCATTTACCTCTTTAGTTCAATGCTTTGTCACCCGCTTTGCACGGAGGGAAGTGGACATTATTTATTTCCAACTCCTCCTATTAATTTAACTTTCTGATTCATTTCGTTGCGGGTTAAAGACAAGTTAGACATTCCCGGAGACTCGCCGAGCTTCAATGCTTGGTGTCATTACATTGCGTGCCACAGTTGATCCTGGCTTACAGGAGTTGCAGTGCCGGGTGTGAGGGCGGGACAGTCTCCTAAATATCCAAAAATGTAATAAAACAAATAAATAAATACACCCAACAGTCACATTTATAGTCTCGACCCCACACAAAGAACTAGTCTTGTGTCGTGGGTATCAGGAACTACAACAGACTTTTCGGTCTCACTAATAGCCAGACCCGAAACAAATACCTCTATTTCACACAGATATTTGTTTCGGTGCGGGAATCGAACCCGAACAATATTATGTTAATATATTAATTAGGAAATAGGAATATTAATAATTAGGATTAATGTTTAAAAAATGTTGCAAAAAAAAAACTGAAATACAAACTGAAAATATGACTTCCTGACATCTATTGGCGAATAATGATGTGTTAAGCCATTCTATGCATGCCCAGCATTAATTGTGTAACAGCGCCATCTACCGATAAATATAGAGGTACCCAGCGTTAATTGTGTAACAGCGCCTGTCTGCGCTCCGGGCCGCCATGTTGTTTACAACAAATGCGTCGATAGATTTACTTGTATTTTCTTTTAGTGAGTTTGCAAATGTAATGACCAGAAATGATTGCTTTGTGCAGTGAATACGTGTATTAAACGTGCAGTGTAAGTGACGTCAAGGAAACAATTGAATATTTGGAAAATAATGCTCGTAACTTATAAGAAATCATTACTCATCAATTCAATAATCAAAAATGTAAAAATTCTCTCCAAATATTTGTTTGATTTCTATGAATGTAACAATCACAAACAATAGACACTTCGTAATTTTATAAATACATGTATTGTTGTTGCATCCTAATTAATTCAATTGAAAATGTTTATTATTATCTAAATTCTTGGTTGTTCGATTTCGTTTTTTGTGTTTATTTACTACCCCTTCATATTAGTTTCGTATAAATATTTAAATGAATAATGTGTAAAGTCAATGTACCAAATGTCAGAATTTTAATAATATCTAATTTTATTTATGATGGAAGATTTCAATTACTTATAACATAGTACACATGCTTATGTAAATATAATCCAATATAAGAGGCTTTACATTTATTCGTATCTTTGGTACCTCCCATTCAGGTACGCCCAGTTGGGAACCTTGGTAAAATTGTAGCTACGTAAGGCAAAAGTGTACTTTATTTCAACTTAAGATGTCATATTTGTAATAAACACATTTGTATATTTCGACGAATACTTTGAATGAAATGAAAAAATAGTTGTTTTTATAATTTGAAGGGTTTTATTTCTAATCTACACAAACACTGATATCTGAACTTGAAAAAAATTACATCAATTGCATTATTTTGCAAAATTTTTTATATCACACTAAAATGAACCCTATTTCAATGATGGTAGGTTGCTTTTTGCTTGAAACCACGCCTGGCGTTTCCGACTGTCGAACCGTCTACGGTCATGACAGTTTTTTGACAGAAAAACAAACGACAGTCTAGGGGATAGGCGAGTCGGCCGTCTGTAGTACTATAGGTCTACCAGAATCTCATGGCATTTTGGGAAATTTGAATTTACGCATTGCAACACTGGGGTAATTGGATGAACATATTTTGATACTTTCAATAATTGTAATTAATTATTATTTCAAATTGACATGTTTTTTTAGTACAACTTTGTAAATAAAGTACATAATGTTTTAAATATAAATATAAAGGTAATTTAAAAATTAAAATGACTTCAAAATTGTACTTTTAGATTACTTTTTTTTCAGTTTTACACTATAATATACATACGTGCCTTACGAGTATTTATAGAGGGAGCGCTGGTACTTCCAAAACGTAGATGAAAATGGCGGTAAAGAGCCACTAGTATCGTTTTAATTCTCTCTTCTTATTAGTTTTCACTTAGTCAAACAACTTTCAATTTCTAAATTGTAAGTAGTTTGATTATGAGTCGGTTTTATTGAAATAATTATTAGATACCAAAAATGTTATACCAAAGATGCAAGATTGTAAAATAAGATAATGTATTTATGTAACGTATGTAAGTAACTTTATTTTCAGTCTTCTTTATTTAATTTACACTTTAGTCAGGGCTTATTTCTAAAGATCCTGGTAGTACATGATGAGACGAAGGTGTTGATGATAATTATTTATAATAAAGATTACGTCTGGGATTACAACTTTTCACTAGAAGTGCAAAATATGTTATTGTTTGATGGATTCTTATCTAAAATCTCTGGAAAGTCCTGCACATAGGTATTTAATAAAGTACTATTTAGTTTCATAAATGATATCAAAGTATATACGATAAAACACATTTACATATCCAACACTAACCAAAAAAAATTAAGCATCAAAATTATTCACTCCGACTAATTTGTTAAAACAACGTCGATTTTAAAATCGTCGATTTTGTTTAAATTTGACCAAATTATACACGGATCTGGCGATAAACCTTGTATACAATGTGTCGCACTTGTAATCGTAGAACTAATTTATATATTTTCGCTAAGGAAGTATAGAAATCATAAATTATTCACATCGAATGACATAACTCAAGTTTTGAAACAGCTGTTGACCGATGGTATTGCCACATAAAAATCTTTATGTTTGTTTTTAATTTTATGCCATGAGATTCTGGTAGACCTATACTTGGTCTGTGGATACATTATTTTGCAGCGCCGCGCCGCTTGCTTGTCATTTAACGCCTGGCAAACATAATGTTTGTGTGCTTGCAAATACGTGCTATTTATAAAATATTTGGCGTTTTTAAATTATGATATTTTATTTATTCTTTTATTTACTATTAATTAAAGTCATCTAAAACGTAGGAATGTTTTATTAAAATATCTGTGAATGGCAAGTAAAGCACTGCATTTCTGCCTACAAGGAGCGCACGCCCCTTACATACATAGTCTATAAAATCATATTTCATCATTTCACCAGTATGTAATTTTTATTTAAATATGATTTCTAAAACACATAATTAAACAAAAAAAAATACCGATCAAAGTTCATCGATCATCCAGGTGTTATTTTCTTACATCTCGTTCTTACTTGGCAACATTAAATCGTAACCCGGAACTCGGGAGTCACTAAGAAATAATGGCAAAACGCAAACGTAACAAAAATTGGTTATGTGATTATGGGTATATTTTTTTGGTTTTTTATAAGATAAGAATAACTTTAAGTACTAAAATATGGATATCAAAAGAAAGCTTATAGTATATACTTTATTTACAAATGGATTTTATTGGTATGTAATATGATTTAATGGGTGAAAACATGATTTGAAAATGAAAAACCATTGAAATTCGATCTGTATAGATTTTTTATTATTTGTTTACAACACATTTGAATTATATTTGTACAATAATTGTCACATCTAATAATTTTGCATAGTTTAAGATACTTAAAGGTATTTTTTATTTCCCTGTAGCTAGAATAGGTACTAGGATATAATGCTTTATGTTTATGAATATTGAAAGCGCGGGAATCGGAAGATTTCTGTCAAAATAAGTGACAGTGACGTGGACGTGGGAGTGGATAATCTTTAGCCATAGCCGCTCATTCTTTCGTTCACGAAAGTCGTTTGACAGATTATCAAGATTATTCTTTTTTAATGTAATAAGGAATACAGGCAAAGGCAGTTGTATTCAGTCTTGGTGCGAGCGCTGCGCGTAGCTGCACAGGATATTTTTTTTCGTTTTTATTATTTTGTTAAGTCTCTGTGAATCACATTAAAGTGATCCAATGAAACTTAACACAATAATAAAGTGAGTGTATCTTTTTAGATGAAAAATATATAGATTGTGAATAAAACACTTAAAAATATTTATTAAATGATTTATTTTTAATGTTTTTTTTGTGCTTAAATAATACATCTTTTTGCTGAAATTTTTGTAACATAGTAATTTTCAGTACTCTAGAAATGTCAATACTCTTAACAACGAATAATTAAAGAAAATATATTTTTACATGTTATTCTAGATTGGGACGTATATGGGCTGATACAGACAGAATTCTAGATTTCACTTATCAGTTATTTTTTTATTTTATTTTACAATTTTAAGAAAGCTTAGAGACTAATCACCTACAGACATAAATATTTAAATCTTAAGTGTGTTACAAATTTGCCGATAACAAGCTTCCACATATACAGTATTTACATAATGTGCACTAATTTTTAAATGCTTGCTAATATAAGTTATTTTAATTTAAGGAATGAACTACTTTTTCTATGACACATATAGAGATATTAATTAAATTATTGACAAAGAAAAGAAAACAAAAACAAAAGTAACAATCAAACAATACAATATATAATGTTTAAATATACATTTTGAGCTACAAAAGGTGTACTTTTTGACCTTTCATTATTAAGTTTCAACAAACATATTGCTCATTTTGCATTTTACTACCGATGTACTAGTGCAAAACAAATCAAAATCTAAATGGCATGACACCTCATTAAATTTACTGGCACTACGTAACAAAAAAGCATTGCGTCTATAATTGGTAGTTGCAAATGGTACGGACAATAATGACCGTAGTCTCAGTGTAGCTAAATGAGCACGGATAAATATCCCACTCAAAAGTTGTTCACAGTTAATGCTACTATTACCAATGTTCACCAAATAACATATGTCATTAATGTCGCGTCGCAAGTATAATGGTAAGAAATGATACTTTTTACAGCGATGAATATAATCATTACAGACCTGTCTAGCCCTGAAGTCCAAATAGTGTAAAAAATTCTTTTGTATGGCCTCGATACGGGATTTATAAATCTCATACCGAGGGTTCCACACCTGCGATGCATACTTTAAGTGGCTGCGTACGAAAGAACAATACAGTATTTTAATACATTTAAGTGAACTGAATTCTGATGAAACTCTAATTAAAAATCCTAATGCTTTTGATGCTTTATTAACAATTCTATCTATATGTTTGTCAAATATGAGTTTACGGTCGTGAATAATGCCCAAATCACATATTTCATTAACTCGATTAATTTCGATGTTATCAATTGTGTAAGAAAAATTACGAAAAATATTATTTTTTCTGGAAATGCTTATTTGGTAATATTCAGATACATTTAAATTCATACTTTTAAATTAAGTTATCAGTATTAGCTGTTAAACAACATCACTGCTCCTTCAAATAGGTACTTATGCCTAATTTTATGAACAATCTCAAATTCTCAAATACTGATCCAACTGTAAATGCCAGGACTTCCATCTCTCGTTAACTTGTCTTGGCATTCACAACCATTTATATAACTAATTACTTTCTTTACTAACCACCCAGCAGCATAGGCCCGCAAGTGAGTTTTCGTGCCTTCTCAATGAGCCTGCTTTAGTATATTCCCAATATCACATATTTTCTTTTGATGTTTTGACTGTCCATAAATTCCATTTTCGAATAATTTATTTAAAATTATAGCTATATTTGTCTAATTATCATACCAATTGAAACTATTATTATGAAATTTGATTAATCATGTAACTAATAATGATTTGGAGGTTCAACTGGAGTGTGTTAGCATCATTGTATCTATTATTATACTAATTTGTCTGATTTTCTTTTCAATAGGGTCTGAATTAAAATCTCATCATATTAATTTGATATGATTTTAAACACTTCCACACCCTCATAAACCATTTTAAACTATACTACATCGGTTTAGGTACTTAACTAAATGTAAACAAACCATAAAAAAAGGTTATTTAACATTGCCATTTTTCATTTCTAAATTAATTGAAGACAAAAAAAATGTTTATGTCAATGTAAAACTACATTGCATGTCCAAATTTATTATAACGATTATAATTATGAATGTGTGAGCTTGGAAAAAATTAAATTATGTAAGATCATAATTAAATTATCTAGTTTCACATCAGGCATCCAAAAAAATTTCATAAAAATTACAAGATATGCTACAAATTCTAGAAGTACGACTTTACCGTAATGCGACCATTTAAATGAAAGATAATGCGTTAGGTCGCATAACTAAGCATCATCATATGTTATCAATGGCAGCTAATTATTATTCATTGCGTTAATGTACTTACTGTTTTCGTGAAGTGGTGAAGTGTTTGGAAATGTTCATCATTGTTCTTTATTCTGTTTTAGTTATTATTTGTTATAAGCTGCTATTAATTGTTTTTAATACTTGTTACTTGGTTGGCTAAGAAAATATTCGTAAATTGGACATTGCAATAAAATGTTGAACAACCATGCGTCACATGTTCTGGTTTGTCTACATTTAGTTAAGTACCTAAACCGATGGAGTATAGTAATAGTTATATTTTATAGAGGCTACTGACTTTTCTCTTCTTTTCTTTTCTTCTTTTCTGTTTTTACTGCTTCTGGCCAAAATGTGTGATGCTCCAGATTTTCTATTACTGCATTGATAGAACTTTTTATATAAACAAAGGCCACTATTGCAGTAGTCTTATTTATCGTCGAGCTGACTGAGTTTTCATTGGTATATATTGCTGGAATAAAAAATATCAATAATTACAAAAAGATATAGTTTGAGTTTGACTTACTAATGGGGTAGTTGATTCTATTTCATTCTATTAAAAAGTTGCAAAATGCACAATCATAAACATAAGAAATCAAAAAATTGTTTCAATTCCTACAATTTTTATATCTGCTTTATATGACACTATACAAAAGCTTAAATCTTCATCAATTTCATGAACACAAACCAAATCTTTTACCCTGGATTAAATTAGCATTAACTATCAAATAAAACGGACTGATTGTATGATTTTTCAATACTTACAATAATTTGTTGAGCAGCAGATATAGTTCTGCTAAAAACTTTGACACAGCTTTTGAACTGAAATTAAATTAGAGAAATTAATTGACAATGCTGACTTGACAGGTACAATTCGAACTAAAACACACGCTTTAAAATGTTCTTTTTTTCATTTTAAAATGATTACTATTTACTGTAATATTTTACAAAATAATTTTCAGACAACTGATGATTAAAAGGACATTAATTAGTTAATTTCCTTTGATTCCATTTTTATTTTAAAGAACATAAATTATGACAATATGTTAAGGTAAGGAGAGTGGTTAGGCAGTCTCAATCGTACTGTCGATTGTAAAGTAGGCCCGTGCCCTGCAGTGGGACGTATATGGGCTGATACATACACATACAAATTATGACTGATGAATATTCAATGATCAAATACCTTAATCTTCTTTATTGATTCCAAGTATGACATATTGGTAATTTAATTTATGTAAATCATGTTGGTATGCATGCAATCAGTTTCATAGACATCAATTATATCTTGCTAATGAGATATGTGTCTATCCAAGACTATATTTTTGGCGATATATTTAAATTCGCCCACCTATTTTATTGGTTCCATCTGCAAAAAAAGAAATAGTACACGTAGCTACCATTATCATCAAAATATGAAAACATAAGCTTATAGAGTACTTTGTTTGAATTACTAACCTGGATTTTGATTTAGCAAAATATGATGATTTGTTGTCTCTAATTCCAATTTTTTAAAAGCTTATCGGAAGTATGTGCCTTAGTCATATATTAATGCCGTAAGGCTGTCTTAATATAGCTTTTATTTCTGGTACAGATGTAGCCCCTTGAGAAAAGTAAAATCATATTTTCTGCTGCCACTTTAGGAATCCTCTCAACATAAATATTCACATTTTTTCCAGCACCTACACAAATCCTTGAATACAATCTTTGTATTTAACAAACTATACGCAGTAATTAAAACTCCGGTAACACAATAAACAACAAAGGTAAACAACTTGACAACTTGTAATGGCGGCCATATTAAAAATGTATGATGGCGGCGCAGACGCTGGTTACAAGAGAGAAAGGCAACCGAGGGGAATGCAGGGCTTGCGGGAGGGGTGCAAGCTGAATGCAACTGTCAACTTTGTTTTGCAATCAAATTGCGCCACAGATTATACCATGGAAAAATGTTCAATACGGAGTTGTACAGGCATGAATGCAACTGTCAACTTTGTTTTGCAATCAAATTGCGCCACAGATTATACCATGGAAAAATGTTCAATACGGAGTTGTACAGGCATGGTGGGTACGTCCCCTAATGCAGTCGTGTTCAGTAGCGTGCTAGCACCGAGATTTTTAGAGCTCGTAGTCATTATGGCCCAATATGGCCCGAAGGTCCTTTATGAAGAACTTAATTTTTAGAAACTGTGACGGGTCAAGTCGTTTTTTTTTTTCACTGATAAATGCTTTTACAATTTAAATTATTTACTTTTCATTTATGATTCAAAATGGCTATTGGGTTGTAATTTAAATATTGATTGAAACCTAAATATCAAATACTAATACTTTTTGAATATGTCTTTTCACAAGGTCTTTGGGAGGTTATCAAATTCGTGGCCCGAAAATGTTTGGACATTTATGATGAAATCGATTATTGGTATCTCAAAGGCGCTTGGGCGCTACGCGGGTAGTGTAGCATAGTACAATTTCGTGTTTCATTTTGTGCTATGGCTTAAGATAGTTACCGGTATTCTTTCTTTTAGTAAATTCACTCAGAGAACAGTATATTATACTTCGATCTGTTTTATACCTTATGGCTATACAGAGGGCTGATACAAGAATAAATGATCGCATGCGTGATCTTCTAGGGACTAGGTACTCTGCGGCTTTTGTTTCCCCACATAATTTGAACAATTGGACGTAGATAAGCAATAACGTTCCAACCCACAACAACTCCATTTTGAGATAAATGCAAATTTATAGTTTTGCTTGAATTCTTTTTTGTCCTAATTAGTATAGACGTATACTATAGGTTTTATTGAAGAAATATAACGTAATTTATTATTCGTATAACAATTGCTTAATATATTTGGTGAAACCACAGACTTTTAATTTATAGGAGTAAAACAAGCAAGTATTTAGTCAAAATGGGATTGAAACGTTTTTGAAAAAATGTAAAATGTATGGGCATTCATTTTGGATAATTATGCAATAATGTTCCAACAAGTAATTGACTTACATTTTCTAACTTAAGAGGTTTTTTTTTTTCATGAACAAGCAAATAAACAAAACAAAAAATATAAATGATCAAAATTGTATTTTAAAAAGAATCAGTTTTTAACATTTAAGGATGCCTCAATTATTTTAAAACATCACATTAGTTTATTGCTTCTCAAAGTCTGGCTCTCCCCCAAACCCGTCGGCATGGTCTATGATTTCCTCTGAACTTTTCAAATTTCTATAAAATTCGAGACAATTTTCAGGAATATATGGATATAACGACTGTAATTTCGCTGGAGCGATTGGTTTGCCGTCAAGCCACAGCAAACAGAAATCTGAATCATTAAAGTACATTGTTTGTTTTCTATATCCATCCATCCATCCATCAGCCAAAGGAAGTCCACTGCTGAACATAGGCCTCCCCCAATGATTTCCACAGAGACCTGTTGGAGGCAGCCTGCATCCAGCGACGTCCTGCGACCTTTACCAGGTCGTCGGACCATCTTGTGGGTGGACGTCCTACGCTGCGCTTTCCGATACGCGGCCTCCATTCGAGCACTTTCCGACCCCATCGGTCATCAGATCTCCGCGCTATGTGCCCTGCCCATTGCCACTTCAACTTGCTAATCCGGTGGGCTATGTCGGTTATTTTAGTTCTCCTACGGATCTCCTCATTTCTGATTCGATCTCATAGGGAAACCCCGAGCATAGCCCTCTCCATAGCTCGTTGAGTGACTTTGAGCTTCCTAATAAAGCCCATAGTGAGAGGCCACGTCTCGGTGCCGTAAGTCATCACTGGCAACACACAACTATCGAAGACTTTCGATTTAAGGCACTGAGGTATTTTGGACGAGAAGACGTCGCGTAGTTTCCCGAACGCTGCCCAACCGAGTTGGATTCGACGATTGACCTCTCTCTCGAAGTTTGACCTGCCTAACCGGACCACTTGTCCAAAATAGACATATTCGTCAACAACTTCAAGAGTCGAGCCCCCAACACCGATGGGGGTGGGCACAACATGGACATTCGACATGATCTTCGTTTTGTCCGTGTTCATTTTAAGACCCACCTGTTGGGAGACTCGATTGAGGTCTTCGAGCATAGTGCTAAGGTCCTCCAGCGATTCTGCCAAGACTACAATATCGTCGGCAAACCGAAGGTGAGTGATATACTCGCCGTTGATGTTGATGCCGAATCCTTTCCACTGCAAGAGCTTGAAGGCATTTTCCAGCGCGGCAGTGAACAGTTTCGGAGATATGACATCTTCCTGTCTCACGCCTCTCTGTAGTGGAATAGCCTTCGTACTCTGATCTTGTACTCGGACCGACATGGTGGCGTTGTTGTATATACACTTCAACACTTCGATGTACCGATAGTCGATATGGCACCGCTGGAGAGACTGTAGCACAGCCCAAGTCTCGATCGAATCAAAGGCTTTCTCATAGTCCACAAACGCTAAACAAAGCGGCAAGTTATATTCCTCGGTTTTTGTATAACTTGCCGAAGCGTATGGATGTGGTCTATGGTACTAAAGCTTTTTCGGAAACCGGCTTGTTCGGGAGGCTGGAAGTCATCAAACCTGCGTTCGAGACGATTTGTGATGACCCTCGAAAACAACTTATAGACATGGCTCAGGAGCGAGATTGGCCTATAATTCTTCAGCAAAGTGTTATCACCTTTTTTGAAGAACAGTACCACCACGCTCCCGCTCCATGCCTCTGGCGTTGAGCCCTCGAGGAGAACGGAATTGAAAAGCCTCTGAAGGACTTTCAGTATCGGCGTTCCGCCCGCTTTCAGAAGCTCGGAAGTTATTCCGTCCTCGCCCGGCGCCTTGTTGTTTTTAAGTTGCTTCAGGGCCATCTCAATCTCACACAGGTTGATGTCCGGGATATCATCGCTAAAGTGTCGGATCAACTCGGCTCTCGGGTCTTCGGCCGAGCTAACAGCAGGTTTGGCAACCGAGGTGTAAAGCTGTCCGTAGAACCTCTCGATCTCCCTTAATACCTCTGCCCTCGTCGATACCACGCGGCCGTCTTCCGTCTTCAGCCTAGACAACTGGCTTTGCCCAATAGACAAGTCTCTTGCAAACACTTTGGAGCCTCCGTTCCGCTCAATTGTCTCCTTAATGCTCACAGTATTGTGAGCACGGACATCGTGTCGCAAGGACTTCCAGATCCGTCTATTGAGCCGCCGATATGCTTCGGCGTCAACGGAAGACTGCAGCGCTAAAGATCGACGTTCGGCCATGAGGTCAAGAGTGTGGATCGAGAGTTTTTGTGGTCTACCTCTACGGCGAGGTCTAAAATACTTAGATGTAGACCGTATGGACAGCTTCTACCAAACCGCTGTTTAGCTCGTCCACTGCAAGGTTTTCTCCTAGACAATCAAAGCGATTTGTCAGCTCGAGTTGAAAGCTCTCGGGTTTTGGATATGGGCGCGAGTAGGTCGGAGCGTAGATTTCATCAAGCGACGCCTTTCCGATTGGACATTGATATTCAGTGTGCCCCTAACCATTCGGTGATCACTGCCGGTTTTCACCCTGTTGATCACAGAGACATCTCTGAATATCCGTCTATTCGTCGTCAAGATGAAATCTATCTCGTTTCTCGTAGAACCGTCAGGACTCAGCCAGGTCCATTTCCTGTGAGGCGGCTTCTGGAAAAAAGAGTTCATCGCAAAGAGTCCCTTTTTCTCCAGAAAGTCGGCCAGCTTCTGACCCCTGAGGTTCCGTTGCCCATGTCCAAATTACCCCACTTTCAACTCTGCATCGCTTCCCTTGCTCAACTTTGCGTTGAAGTCTCCCATAACAACATTGAAGTAGGTTTTGGAAGTATGTATGGCCCGACTTATGTCCTCATACATTTCCTCCACTTCTTCATCTGTGTGTGTCGCGGTCGGCGGTTTTCTATATATTTTAACAATATTTAACTCCTTAAAATCTTCATCTAAAGATGTCCTCATAAATATAGAAAACATTTTCTCCTTTTCAATTTTTATTTCTTTTGTATGTAGCCAGTTAACTTTATTTTTATCCGTAAATGTTTTTCTATTTACAATATTTTTTTCTATTTTTCTTGTGGTATAAAAGTCTGTTTTTTTTTTTAATTACTTTTAATGGTTTCTTTTTTTACTTTTTTTAATTATTTTCATATATTACTCAGCTGTGTAAATACGCTGATGGTGTTTTAAAGCATTTTCTATTTTGGAAAAAATTGTGTCATTATTGAGAAACGAGTGTCCAGATTCCAGGAATCAAAACGATATTGTTTTTAAGGTTTATGATATTATAAAGGTTTTGCTAAAATCTTCCAACCGACATGTAACATTGTATTGAACTAAACAAAGATAAGATGAAATGAATAATAATAAGATGAATGAAAGAGAATATGTTTTGTTAAAACGTTTCAACTTACATGGAACATTTTTTTCAAGATAAAAATACCTAAATTAGTTTTACTAAAACGTTCCATGATCATTGGATCATTCTAAAAACATTTTATGTATGAATTATATTTATTAAAATGGTTCAGTCCACATGTATCATTTTTTGGTTTTATGAAAGCTCCATTATTTTAAAATTGTGGATTGGAACATATCGCATTAAATGGATTTACCTAGAAAGAAGGCCTAAAGCTGAAAATATTTTTGCTCAAATGATGGAAGGCGTCGAAAAAGGTATGCCAGTATTGTTATCTCAATTTTGAGTGAGTTGTGGGTTGGAACTAGTGTTGAGTAGGACATGACTTGAAAAAGAGTTTGTAAGAGTAGCCTCATTTTTGTACTGAGCCAGTACAATGTCCCACTTCAATTGAAGTGAGGCGTACTGACGCTTATTTGTGGGTCATAACTTTGTCTCACGGCTCAAGCCAATGAAATGACATTACAGACCAAGTAGTACACCAAATATGAAATAGTACAAATTAAAAAGTTGAGCCCCTCTTACATTTTGACGTCATGTACGGGACAAATGTACTTCCTCTTGTATGTCCTACTCAACACTAGTTGGAACGTTATTGCTTATTGACGTCCAATTGATTGACATCCGGACAGTTGAAATTATGGTTGAAATTGAAGGCAAAGCTGTTCATCTAAGACGCGCTTTATCTTTATTCGGCATTAATCGTTATCAGTTCGACTCACAGTTCGCAATTCGAATACGTATTTTCCGAATTATTACTTGCAACTGCTGGCAACACTGAAGTGGCGTTGTTTTATTATCCCGTTTTGGAGAGATACCTACGTCCGTGAAAATATTAAGTGTCAAAAACTTTAAAAAAATACTAGACTATGAGCAGTGGATTTGTCTTATTAATTTAATTTAAATTAAGTCATGCTGAAGGTATATTTCTGTTTTTCTGTATAATATATGTTGTATAAATCTGTATAAATATTTTTAGCTTATTTGTTAATTTTTTACAGGATAAAGGACAGGTCACTTTCGAGGACAAATGGCCATCGATGCGCCCTATAGTATTAAAGCTACTGAAGCAAGAACCGGTAACTCAAACCGAGTGGCAAGATTTATTTGGTGCTGTTCACTCTGTGTGCTTGTGGGATGAAAGAGGACCATACAAGTTGAGAGATGCTTTGCAACAGGATATAATGATGTACATCAAGCAAGCGCAGGCTCGCGTTCTCGCTCAGCGGGAGGACCAAGCACTGTTAAAAGCCTATATAGCGGAGTGGGGCAGATTTTTCACACAATGCAATTACTTGCCCACACCCTTTAGACAATTAGAAAATTCGATTAATAACTTAAGCAAAGTAACAACTGCAGCTACATCAAATTCACAGAAAAAAAACAATAACAACAATATAGAGGACAGTCTCGTACGCAAGCTTATGTTAGATTCGTGGAATCAAAGCATTTTTGTAGATATCAAGCAGAGATTGCAAGACTCTGCCATGAAACTGGTCCAAGCTGAACGTAATGGTGAATCTTTTGATTCACAGCTTGTTATTGGAGTGAGGGAATCCTATGGTATGTACAAATATTAATTCAAATTTCATTTTCACATTCAACATACTGTTATTGTTGGTTCATATATTTTTTGGTTTCAGTAAATTTATGCTCAAACTCAATTGACAAATTACAAATATACAGAGAAAACTTTGAAGCTGCTTACATGCAAGCCACTGAGGAATTCTACAAATTGAAAGCAAATGAGCATTTATTAGCTAATGGAGTACAGGCATATATGAAATATGCAGATCAACGACTGAAAGAAGAGGAGGCAAGAGCTCATCGATACCTTGAGCCAGGCAGTGGGAGTGTGGCTGCTCTTACCCAGTGTTGTGAGAAAGTGATCATTGGAGAACATTTACCTACACTTTTAGCTGAAAGTGCACCTCTCATCAAAGCTGGTGAGACTCAAAAGCTCCAACTAATGTTTCGTTTGTTGGATCGAGTGCCAGAAGGAGTCACACCTATTCTGAGGGATTTGGAAGCTCACATAGTTTCAGCAGGGCTAGCTGATATGGTGGCTTCTGCTGACATTATAACATCAGACTCTGAAAAGTATGTAGAACGTTTGCTTGACTTATTTAAGAGATTCAGTACATTGGTCAAAGATGCTTTTATGGATGATCCACGGTTCCTAACAGCCAGAGACAAGGCATATAAATGTGTTGTGAATGATACAACAGTGTTTAAGTTAGAGTTGCCATCATCAACTCTAGTCCGTGGCAGTAAAGGTACAGCACCAGAGAGTAAATGTCCTGAACTTCTTGCTAATTACTGTGACATGCTTTTGAGGAAAACCCCTTTGAGCAAACGCTTAACTAGTGAGCAAATAGAATCCAGGTTAAAGGATGTGTTATTAGTGCTAAAATACATTGAAAACAAAGATGTTTTCATGAGATACCACAAAGCTCATTTAACAAGGAGGTTAATATTAGACTCTAGTGCTGATTCAGAAAAAGAAGAAGATATGGTGGAATGGCTGCGTGAGGTGGGAATGCCAGCTGATTATGTGAACAAACTTGCTCGTATGTTCCAAGACATTAAGGTCAGTGAGGATCTGAATACTCAGTTTAGAGCAGACACAACTCGTCATGATGCAATAAACATAAAAATTCTCAATGCTGGTGCATGGGCCCGGGGCTCTGAAAGAGTTACAGTAAGTCTTCCTTTAGAATTAGAGGATTATATTCCTGAAGTGGAGGAGTTCTACAAAAAGAAACATTCAGGGCGTAAGTTACAATGGTATCACCACATGAGTAATGGAACTATCACTTTTGCCAACTCTGTGGGAAGGTTTGATTTAGATGTCACTACTTTCCAAATGGCTGTTTTGTTTGCATGGAATCAGCGGCCAATGGAGAAAATAAGTTATGAAAATTTAAGACTTGCTACAGAACTACCTGACCCAGAACTCAGAAGGACTTTATGGTCTTTGGTTGCATTTCCAAAACTGAAAAGGCAATTACTGTGCTATGAGCCTAGTGTTCAAAACCCAAAAGACTTTGCTCAAAATACGACATTCTGGGTAAATCAAGAATTCTCATTAATCAAAAATGGTAAACCTCAACGAAGGGGCAAAATAAATCTAATTGGTAGACTGCAATTAAGTACTGAACGGTCGCAAATGGAAGATAACCATTCTATAGTTCAGTTGCGGATTTTGAGGACTCAAGAAGCTATTATAAAAATTCTGAAGATGAGGAAGCGCATCACGAACACTGCTCTGCAGGTAAATTTTTTTTCTGATAGTTTTTTTTTCCTACAGTTTGCTTCCTAACATTCCTATCTTCTAGTTTCTAGAACTGCTTACAGTATGAAAGTCTCTATAAAAGTATACTTAGATATGGGTAATTTGCTAAGCTATCAATACGTCTTATTGGTATTTGATAGTATAGTTTCAGTAGGGAAGGGGAGGTATTTTATAATAGTTGTGTACTCGCAACTTATCATTTTCAACTCATAATAACAATAATAATTTCAAATTATTTTTTCAGAGTGAATTGGTTGAGATATTAAAGAATATGTTCTTGCCATCGAAGAAAATGATAAAAGAACAGCTAGAATGGCTCATCGAACATAAGTACATGCGTCGGGACGATGAAGATATCAACACTTTTATATATATGGCCTAAGTCATTTTCCAAGTATAATTGAACAAAATCAATAAATTATTTAACCCAATTTGATGATCTTCATTAGTATTATTAAATACTGTGTCCCAAATAAGATTTCTCATTCAGATAATCCAAAAATCCTTAAAACAAAATTCCTTATAGGAATTAGAAATATGATAAGGCCCCATTTACAGGGGAAGAGTTTCTCGCCTCAAAGATACGATTATCGTAAGGATATAAAAAGCTAATGTGTTGCAGTCATTGTCAGAATACATTTATCTGGGAGCCCTAATTAAGAACGGTGGATTTATCGACAAAATGAAAAAAGCGTATGGCACTTTCTAGGTCTGCAATGGGCAAGTTGAGGTAAATATCGAGGAATCGTAACATATATAGAGCCACACTATGGAGCTACAAAATCCTGCTAGTTCGGACACCTTTATTCCCTATATTCTTGTACGGAGCAGAAACATGGACTCTGCAGAAAGTAGAGAAAGTTGCATCGTGTAAACTTTTGTTAGAACCATTAGAACTTGATAATCACGGTGGTTGAATGTAATGAAATAAGGGCATACGATTCTCGCGGCTCTAAACTCTTCCTGCGCAAATGGCGCTTAAATATTGTGATGTTAATTTTGGCCTCTCCTATAAAATATCATTTGGTTTTTATTTGCGCAGGAAGAGGTTAGAGCCGCGAGAATCGTATGCCCTTATTGCATTACATTCAACCACCGTGATGAGTTCTATTAATTTTGTAGAAATGTTCTATTAATTTTGACGTAATTAATAGAACATTTCTACAAAATTAATAGAACTCATCACGGTGGTTGAATGTTAAAAGACATGGCGTAACTTCTCGCGCTTATGACCCTGCTGGGTGTGAGGAATTTCGTTCATCGTTGGGCTCTACAACTTTCAGTTTGTTAAAAATTCGTCCGTCGAATAGCAAGAAGTAAGCTCGCGTCTTGAAAAATATCACAAAAATAACCACGTTCTGTAACTATAATTGTTCATTTTCATATAGACTGCTTTGGGTTCCATTTTGAATAACGCGTTTTACAATAATTTGCTCACTTATATTTTAGGGACTTGTATAAAATTCATGCTACTGAACACATGAATTTGAGCTGATTGTAATTGGTTAGTATTAGTTTAGGGTATGTTGATAACGGTAAATTAGGGTTTAAATTATTTATCAAGTATTTCGAAAAGGAGATACTAATAAGTAATGATTAGTCACGTCATATTTATATTTTATTAAATATACATTTTATAGATTACACATAGTCCCTCTACTCACAAGGAGATATATTTTTCTTCTGAAGGAAATGTTGAAAATTCTGACAACTTTATAAAATTATATTACAAACGGAAAATATTCCTTACATTGTCCCTTTGCGAGTAGAGTACGTATATTTAATGTATAAGAAGTAATCATTAATTTTTCGCCGGTTCAATTGTTTCGCCTCCCTGGATTTGACCCCAGCCAATCAATCTGTTAAAAATAAAATCAATTTAGTGTCTATATATAATATATTGCGACATAAAAGGATACAGCGAATTACGATACTTACCTCCAGTGGTTTTCTACTCTTCTGCTAAGAGCGACTTTCTCTCCAATTTCTGTGCATACGGGATTCGTTAAAGCGATTTTTGCCAAATCGGCTTTGGTAGCTATGACTCTACCGCCAGTACTCAATGATCCAATGTTCACCAACAGCACCTGTAAAAGATAATACATTTACTCGAAATTGATATTAAGAAAAAATTGGCACAGGGGAAAAAATTGACTGAAATCAAAATTTACCTCGTTCTTGGTCAGTTTCTGTACTTTTGCGGCTTTCTTATCTCCTTCCGTGCGAACACCGAGCAAACGCTTCAATAAATAATATGAGACTTCCAGTTTGACAAATATACCAGGCAGCGCGCCCACTGCACCTAGTACCTATCAAAACATAAGAAAACCATGATTCAGATGCTTCAATACGATAGTAATAGAAATAATATCATTGGAAAATCAAAATGACTTACTTGTCCCACAAGTCTGTCAGCACGACATAGAGTGGGCTCGATTTTTGTTCCCACGCCGATGAGACCACCGGGAACGGCGTATTGAAGTTCGTTTTGTTCAGCGAAAAGAGACACAATGCGAGAGAATATAGGCGTACACGTCAATTTGCCATCAGCGTCCTTGCTCACTAAACCAGGTCGCACCTACAGATTATAATATTTATAATTTCAATATTTATAACTGTACACAATTAAATATTGAGAAATATCCACATAATTTATTTTTATATATATACAGTATATGTCAAGAGTGCTACCGAAAACGAAGCCGGGTGGTAGTTTAAGCGACTTCAGACACAATGCAACAGAAAATGTTGCAAAAAATTTTATTTCGCTATTTTTTTCATATGGTCGTATTTGGGAGGTAAATACATGTTTTTATTCCTAAAAAAATAGTGCATATCCTTTTATTTATAACTAGCGGCCCGGCCCAGCTTCGCCCGGGTACAAATAAATTTTTGTACAATAACATGTACCTACGTATTATTATTATACATACAGGGTATATCAAGACTGCTACCGAAAACGAAGCCGGGTGGCAGTTTAAGTGACTTTAGACACAATGCAACAGAAAAAGTTGAAAAAAAATGCGACAATTTTTTTTTGTTATTTTTTTCCTATGGCCATATTTGGGTGGTTAATACATTTTTTTCCTAAAATAATAGCGTATACCCTTTTATTTATTAATACTCTAAGGTATAAAAGAGTTTAAATTATTATTTTACCAAAAACTATTGATATATCACCCAAAAATGACGATATTTAAAAAATCATAAAAAATAATTGTCGCGTTTCTTTGCGAAATTTTTAATTGCATTGTGTTTGTAGTCACTAAAACTACCACCCGGCTTCGTTTTCGGTAGCAGTCTTGAGATACCCGGTATAAACATTCCTATATAGGCACGCTGCCGTCCCGACCGGCCAGTACCGCCGCAAGCGCTACGTCCCGCAATTTTAATTCTGTAATATCTTCGAAAATATTCATTTAAATCTTGTGCTGTAAAGGATCTATATTAAATCAACAATTTATTTAAGCTATTTAATTGGATAAGGATTAATGCTGTATTGGTTAAAATCGCTTCGAAAATTAGCCATAATTTGTCGTAAAAAGTAAATGACAAAAAAATGTTATTGTGGGATATCCATAAGAGATAGACATATACCATCGCGGAGTTTTCTGTAGACTTTTTCAATGTGTACAAATATGTAGTTATGTAGTACATTATTTTGATAAATCTCGTAGGGATCAGCCTGCGTTTGCAATGTAAGCGGAAAAATATTGATAATTAACGACATCACATTAGAAACCTCAAAAATAACAATATTTGTCCACTATTTAATGGATGTTATTATACATATAAACCTTTCTATTGAATCACTCTATCTATTAAAAAAAACCGCATCAAAATCCGTTGCGTAGTTTTAAAGATTTAAGCGAACAAGAAAAATAGGGACAGAAAAAGCGACTTTGTTTTATACTATGTAGTGAAGACTCAAAGGTATAAAAGAGTTTAAATTATTATTTTAGCAAAAACTATGGATCATGGAAATGGAAATCATTAGAAAAAATTGTTACGTTTCTTTGCGAAATTTTTAATTACATTATGTATGTAGTCACTAAAACTACCACCCGGCTTCGTTTTCGGTAGTAGTCTTGATATACCCTGTATTAGTACCAACAAATTAATTATCAAGCCGCTGTATATCACACTATTGGCAAGCGATTGCTTAACTTTTGGAGTACACAGCAGTACTTACTTCAATCTCCATGCCAACGGTAAGCACTCCTTGGAGGATAGAACCACCGGCCACGCCACCTCTCAGGTCGTCCACTTCGCAACCTGGCTTGTTGACGTCGAACGAACGGATCACTATCATGCGAGGAGGTGACGTGAAATCTCTAAGCGGAACCGGAATCTTCTTAGTGATATACTCGCAGAGTACCTGCCAACATTGCAATAGGGTATTTTACTTTAAGTGAGAAAAACCTAAATATAATATACATATAGAATATAATAGTATTAGCCAATAATAATACGTTCATGTCAATTCACAATATCAAAGAATTAATTTTCAAATTAGTTTATAATATTCCATTTTTTTTATCTGTCCAACATATATGCGGTACGGTAGCCGCCATGATCGCTAGCGTAGGTAGCCTTTCTGTTCGCCCTATGGTATGAGGGTGTTTCGAGAATTCCGCCACGATATCCCCTGACTGTCGTAGTAGGTGACTAATGGGGAAGTGAAGGTTGCGTAGTGTACTTGAGTAGTATGTACAATGCGACGCCGAGATGTTCGGCAGTAGGAGGATGAAGCTACTGCCTATTGCCGAGGAATAGAGAGGATTTTTAGCCTCCAACATACGGCACGAGCCACAAATTAACCGCTAGTTTGCAGGAATGATCCCGGTAGAAGCTGTGGCGCCCTTGCATCGAGTTCCCGGGCCGTTCTAATTACGCAGAAGAGGGACACGCGGGGTTTTGGTAGTTATGCCGTAGATCGGCGAACCTAGTATAATCGCTCCAATTTAACCAGAGATATGCCCAAATACTGGAAAGCCAATTAACTTTTAACTCCGATTAACTAGCTCTAATGACCTGTTAAATTGATTCCAGTTAAATATAACTTCGATTAAACCACTTAAGAATTAAATATTTAATGGGGTATTCATCCGATTCGTATTCTTGAAAGCAACTTAAGAGTTTGACAGCTGTCAAACAGTCAAATTTTTAAGAATTTCTAGTTTTAAGCAGCCGTCGTCTTAAGGCCGCCTGCGACCACTCTTAACTTCATCAATTCTACATAAAATTTACTAAAATGACTCTCGCGTCGGTTTCATCGCTGTCTGATGACGATATAGCTTCATCAAGGCGAGTCAATCAAGAAAAAAATCAATGCTTTTGACAAATACAAAGAAGAAAACATTCAAACAAAGTGAGGTTCCGCCTGAAGAAAGAAACTGTTCTGCATCTGCGTTCCTTGCTGGAGGCAAAATAGAACCCACTACAAATAGAAGTCGATTGATAAAAACTTGCGACCAACTGTTACTTGCTTTATGATATTCTACGACAGGCAGTTACCAGAAGATTATTGGAGATGTATTTCATGTGGAACAGCCGACTGTACAACACAAAGTTGCAGCAGAGTTAGTTAAACTACAAAATCGTGGCATGAAAATTCCCAACTAACAACAACAATGCCATATTGCGAATGATTTCTATGCGATCGCAGGAGTGATTGAAGTTATAAATTTCATACATATAAGGATCAAATCTCCAGGTAATTTCTACTTATAATAAATAACTATTAAGCTTTTACATGTACACAAATATATGTTTTCTTATCCTATTTTAACTAAATGTGCTTCTAAAATGCCTAGCGTATTTTATATTGTGTAGTAATCATTTAGAGTATCCCTTTTTACTGTACATAATATTATATTATTAATCAAAGAATAGAATAATATATTATGCACAGTATAAAGGCACACTCTAAATGATTTCTACACAATAATTTATATATATATGCTTGTTGGAATCAAAACATTTAGCAGGTAATTGGCTCTTCCCCAGCCCACTGTACCCCATATAACCAAGCTCTCTAAATAGTTGTAGGGCTAAATATATAATATAATATAATTAATCATACAATGATTTGTACTGATTGTAGCTATTCAGTATATACTGGAACAATGTTCAACTACAATAGTAGTTTCCTATAAAGAATTCAATTTTATGAATATATTTTTTCAATTTACATAAAATTATTTGTAGTTTGAAATAAGAATATTTGCTAGAGCTCTAATTTTTATTATCTTGTTTTTAGGAGGACCACAAGCAGAAACATTTAGAAACAGAAAAGGCCATTTTTCTATAAATGTGCAAGCAGTCTGCGACCCTAACTTGAGGATAAGAAACATTATAGGCCGATGGCCAGGCGCGGTGCATGATAGTAAAAATTTCAATGATTCTCCTTTATGTGCATTTCTGGAAAGGGGAGACTGAAGAAGCTTACAATCAAGACCATACTAAAACAAGAAACCCAGTGGAGAGGGTCTTTGGTTTTACAACAAAGATCTTCTTGTCTGCAAGTTGGGCTATAAGTTTTTGAAAATTAGCTTACTATTATAGAGGCATGTGCTGTGTTACATAATATAGCATGTTCCCAGAATGATCATATATTGGAGATTGATCTTTCTGAATCATTTCCACCAGCTCCACATAGTATAACCAATGAAAATGTTGCAACAAGGAATAATATAATAAAATACATATTTTAAACCGTACAGTGCATTTTATTGAATTACCATGGAATAAATACAAATAAAAATGAGTTATGTTTTATTGTAGTATATTTATTTTAATAACTGCATTAGTACATATTATATTTTTTTGTCTTACATTTATATCTATATTCCTTTATAAACACAAAATAATAACAATTATTTTAACATTAATTTAAAACTAAATTAATAAATGTACTATTAAAAATGTACAATAGAAATAACATATGTCATTTTTTAACAATGAAAATAGGTGAAATAAACAATTTATTTTATGTATTACATATTAATTAAAATTCATAACATTCTTCAACTTTGATTTAAAACACTGTTTTCTGATGCAAATATTTCTTCCTTGACACAATTTGTCTCATTCTTTTTTGTATATTTTTATATTACATACTCATTTCAAAAGGGTGTGTATTGTCCAAATGATTTGTTGTATGCATGATTTCTATAGCGTTACCTGCAAAAGTGTTTAAGTTAAAGTATGTCATAATTTTATATATCTCTTTTTATTTTTTATATATATTTGTTGAGCTTACTTATTTAGTCCATAGCTGATATACATGGCACTATATATATGAGCCATATTTCTTGGACGGTCTTATTATATAGGTACACATTGAATATTTATGTACTCCACTCCAGCTCCTGAAACAAAGGATTATTTATAGTTATACACATTGTACCATACTTTATTTTCCATATTTATTACATAATACTACTATATGAGGAGGAGATAATATATATACTGTTTCCATTCGTTTATTTTATTTTTGACACATCGAGTACTGAATCAAATAGTGATGGCCTGATGCGTTATCGAATCAATTTTTTATAACAAACGATCTTTTATTTTTGAACAAGTTTTAATCGATTTAATACATATTTTATTTTTTGCTCCATGCATTGTTTTATAAAACTTCAGGGATATTTAAGTTACTTGATTTAATAATTATATTAAAATAAACCATTTACTCATGTTAAGTTAATATTCTTATCACTTCCGTCGGCAATAGTAATGTTGTTAAAAACAAATTGTGAAACGGCAACACTGGGCAGACAGGTGACGCGCGCCGCCATTTTGTGGTCACTCACAACGAGACGCCCGCGCCCGTGCTAGTGTTTTCCGTTCGCTGAATTTTAATTCACATTTTTCATACGACGAGTTGAGTATTTATATTCCTCCGTATTGTTTTACCCGTGAATTCCTACATTTGGTTGAATTGAGAACATCGTACCTGCCTTCATCACTTTCAAAATGCCTAAAGGAAAGGTGCTTGAAGGACAAACAAGGGAGTTTGTGTTGCGACTTCATGAGTACTTTGAAAGGGAAAGCCGTAATGGTGGACCTCTTATACCAGTGACTCAAATCAGAGACCGTGTTTCAGCAGCATTAGGTATTACTGCTCCAACAGTTTCAAAAATAATTAAAGAAGGCTACGGCAGTAGTGGCATGGAACAAAACAAGCCATCTACACCTAAGAAAAAACGTCAGCCCTTTAAAGTGACAGCAATTGACAGTTTTGATGGTGATGCTATTCGTCGTCATATATACGATTATTACCAAAGAAAAGAGATTCCTACTTTACATAACCTAGTACAATCTCTGAAAACTAGTGGCTTGTTCCGTGTTCAAAAGTCTTCTTTGGCGAAGGTATTGAATAGGATTGGATTCCAATACAAAAAATGTGACAAAAGAAAAATATTGATGGAACGCAATGATGTTGCTTTGTATCGATGCGAATTTTTAAGACAAGCTAAAAAAATAGAAGACTGGTCGAATGTTGTTTTCACCGATGAAACTTGGCTCAATGCGAATCACACGGTATCAAAAACTTGGACTGACAACACTGCTAGCTCCTCGACCGCAGTGCCAATGGGAAAAGGTGAAAGAATTATAATTTGTCATGCAGGAACCGCAAAAGGATTTGTGCAAGATGCTATGTTAGCTTTTAAATCAAAGAAAACAGGGGATTACCACGAAGAAATGAATTCCGAAGTATATGAAAAATGGTTTCGGGAAATGTTATTGTCACTCGAACAGCCATCAACAATATTTATAGATAATGCGTCCTATCACTCTCGGCAAATTAACAAAATGCCAACGCAAGCCAGTAAAAAAAATGAAATAATAAACTGGCTCCGTAACAATGGCGAGGAGGTGGACGAGTCCCTATTAAAAGTAGAGTTACTTAAAATATTAAAAATGAGGAAGCAGCCTAAACGATACGTTATAGATGAAATGGCTGCAGAACATGGGCACACCGTCCTTAGAATTCCTCCATATCATTGCCAGTATAATGCCATAGAGCTAATATGGGCGCAAGTGAAAGGATATGCTGCGAGAATAAATACAACTCCTCCTTTCACCGCAAACGAAATGCTGGAGTTGCTTAAAAATGCGTGTGAAAATGTGACGCCTCATAACTGGGCGAGTGTCGTAGATAAGACGAAGAAAGAAATAATGTCTGATTGGGATCGCGATGTCGCATTTGACAACTTACCCATGCACTCATTAATAATTAGTGTTACTGGGGATACGAGTGACGACGACGCCGATTCCGACGAAACAGACGATTGTTTATAAATAAAAATATTAACAAATTACCTTTTAGTTGTTTTAATTATTTAATCCTTAAAGTACTATGAATTCCAACATGGTTTAACTGTTTATTACAAGTAGGTACTAAACATTTATTTTCGTTGTAATCATTGTAATTATTTTAAATTAAACTCTTATTAAAAGTCACTTCAATACGTATACCTTTATTCATATTAATTAATTTGCAGCAAATACATTCGATCCTAATATTGGGTACTATATTACGTTTAACTGTTTTCATTAGCATTTTAATGTAATTTTATTTCAAATGATTCCGATTGATTGATTCTATTCAAAATCGTTTTTGTTATCTGTGGTCATTCGTTACGAATGGCACAACTCTAAGTGGGCGTTACCCGTCAAGAAAGTATCTACTTTATTTCAAAATATTGTTCTACTGTAATGTCGTACTTTATAGGCGTGAACTGTCAAAAATAAAATAAACGAATGGAAACAGTATAGGAGGCATAATATGAGAGAAGCCTATAGGTACCCAACAGTGGGATCCTACAGGCTGTAGATGATGATGATGATTTAAAATGTGTGAATAATCGATTCATATTATATATTAAATAGTTAATTATCATATAAATTCGTTAAAACTTAGAGGAATACGTGTATACTTACCTGTTTATAATATCCAGCACAGCTTCTTTCTCATATCGTATTTATTTACATAGTCTTCTCCATTTGGTACTTAGGTGGTTCTGCAGCCGTTGTTTGGTATTTTATATACCTATTTATTGAAAAGATATTCCAAAAACTAACTTTAAAACCGAGTGCAATTGTAAACAATAAATAAAATAAACAAACATCATAATATTTTTAATAAACTCGCTACGGATATAGGGACATAAGTTTTTTCACCCACATGATTTTATTAACAGATTTTTAAAATAATAACATGGCAATATATAATATAGCTTTAAACATAATCGTAACAAAAGTAAAAACGTTACAATGATTCCTCATATTAAATATAAAGGGTTAAATTTCCAATTTAGGGAAATCATGTATGAAGAATATTGCGTCAAATGGAACGTTTATATTTATACAATAAAAATTGTAACTGAAAACAAACTTTTCGTTAATCTGTGGAAATTTAGCTGGATGTTTGCTGAGTAGACCGATTTATGAGCTAAATGGCTATCCAGTATGTCATTTCGAAATTTAACAGAACTTCAAAATAACGTCATATCAAATGAGTCCGGTGGCTGAGTAGCTATCCAGTATTTGGGGGATAGAGCGTTAAATGAGTTGTTTTTTTGTGTTTAAGTGGAAATGAGAGGAGGAAAAGTGATTGAAAATGTGGGTAATTGGCCTAATATTATTTAGCCAACCGCATAGGCACAAACAAATAATGAACTCATTCTTTTAGGTTTATCTTATATCTATGGGAGAAATGGGGGCGAAACACTTTACTTAAGGGAGTATCTATAAATTTTAAGTATATATAACATATTGTACATAAAGTTAATAACGCAGACATATTGCCGGTAAAAGCTAGTTTTTTTAGATAGATGACGCGCTGATACAAATATTTGTTTTTTTCGTCAAAGATTGCTGATTCTGACTGTAATTGTATCTGCCCATTTGCTTCCCACAGCCCGCTGCAGGGCGGGCTTTTTTTGCAATTGAGAGTACGATTGAAAGGTTAGACTAAATTATAGTCTGCCACACTGCTCTAGTGCAGGTTGGCACTTTACATATACCACGCAGTTTCTAGGAAAATACTTTGTAAATATATAATGAAGAGATTTTTAATAGTCATGGAGCCTTGCTGTAGTTCGGTGAAATTATTGTATTCTGTATATTGCTTACCATCAGATGCAATGTAGACCGTTTGTCGTGGCATTATATAAAGCACCACCTTAATGAAACAATTTCAAATATTTTCTTCGACAGAAGTTAATAATTACCTCAATGTTGTATTTCAGTTGGGCAGATATTGGTATAATGGGCGCGCCCTCGGCTACGGTTCCTTGGACAAACTTAACAATTTGCTCGTGCTGTTCCTTAGCTTGGCCCTCTTTGACCAGATCAATTTTATTTTGCAAGATGAGTATGTGTTTCAGTTTCATAATTTCGATGGCAGCTAAATGTTCGCTAGTCTGCGGTTGTGGACACGATTCGTTACCTGTATTATTATAAACAAAATATGATTTGATAATATAGTATCTCTTACAATCTAATTGATAAAAATGGTTGTAGCGTGCAGTATTACAAAATTACGATTTTTGACAAATTGTACATCTTGGATAAAATAAATAAATAAATAACGCCCAACAGTCACATACATAGTCCTGACCACATACTAAGATCGAGTCTTGTGTCGTGGGTATCAGGAACTACGAAGGACTTTTCGGTCTCACAAACACCCAGACCCGAAAGAAATATTTGTGGGCCGCACAAACATTTCTCTCGGTGCGGGGATCGAACCCGCGGCCTCTCGTTTCACAGGCGGCGTCTAACCAACTGCGCTACGGAGGCTGTCAATTATATACTGATATTTATAAATTTTGTGCTTTGTGACTTGCGGGGGTGAGAAATATGTGGTTTAAATTAAATACCATATTATGTCAAAATCACAAAACTTTGTTAATTAGAATGAAATACTATGACAAGAATAACAATATGTACGTACCAGCAATTAAAAGAAGAGCAGCGTCCATGACAGCTGCACCGTTAAGCATGGTGGCCATAAGAATGTCGTGCCCGGGGCAGTCCACAAAACTGACATGACGCACCAACTGGAAGCGGCCGGTACACGCGGGCCGCAGACACGGGAAGCTGTCGTCTTTGGACGAACCGCCGGATATGTAGCTTGTAGGGCGCGGACATTTAGGATTGTCGCATTTGTAAATTTTAGCATTAGCGTATCCTATAAAAAAGTTAGACATTCATTGCTAAGTGAATTGCATTTAACGAATACTTTTACAATTAATAAAATAATAAGATATAATATGATGTCTACAACTATGTTTAAAATGCAAATAAGACTTTTATAAAGTATGTTGTGTAATAGTCACAAAAAAATATAACTTAATTAAATTATAGTATAAATAGGTAATATAAATAATAGTTGTATTTAAGAATAAAATATTCATCCATGTTCAGTATACAATTTAATAACATAAAAGAACTTTTATTAACAAAGTATTCTAAAATAGTAGACCTAAACTAGAAAAGTCAATATTTAAAAATATTTTATTTTTCTGTGTATTATTCTGACCTATGTAATACATTTATTTCTATTGTAATGTAAAATACATATTATTTTCAGTAACATTTACAGTTGAAACAATCTTGCATAATTTCAACTAATCTATGTATTGGTTAAGATACATATGTATTATACATGGTTCTTTTTTTTTTCAAGAAATTGGTAAATATTACAATTTAATTATTTTTTTCATTGCAATGAATGGCGAGACGAGCATGCCGTTCGCCTGATGGTAAGCGATACGACTGCTCATAAACAGTAGCAGAACCAAACAACACCTTGAATTACAAAGCAATGCTTGAAATTCCACTGTGCTCGCCATCCTGAGACATAAGATGTTAAGTCTCAATATGTTCAGTAGTTACTCTGGCTACTTCAATCTGAAACACAACAGTGCATTTACACTGCTGTTTGACGGGAGAAATAGACAATGCGGTGGTACCTACCCAGATGGCCTCTCACATATAAGAGACCTACCATCAGTTAAAGTATAGTTACTCTGGCTAATGTCCTTCACACTGAAACACAACAGTGCATTTACACTATTGTTTATAAAAAAAACAAGGTACGAAAAATATTATAAATAACAAAACCATTGGAGTATTGTAAATAAATTATTTACATTGTAAGACAGATGGTTATTAGTATCAGTTGCATATTATATGTAATAGATCACTCTTAAAATTAGACTTAACATGTTTAAAAAATAGTACTTAATTCATAACAATAGTAATTGTTCCACACTTAAGGCCACAGGATCATGTGTATTTTACACAACTATAACAATACTTGTTTGCATATATATGTTTGTTACCTTTCCTTTAACTACATCTATGTAATCATAATAATAAAATACATTTCAGAATAACTTGATCATTTCAAGACCTTTTGGGCAAATAATATTTTCGGAACACACAAAAGTCGCACAGAGCAGATTTTCCGATCCCGCGAATTTTACTCAGGACATCACAGTTCATAACCCATAATATACTACTACTATACCAATACAGCTAATTATTGAATTATTTATTAAACATGATAATGCTACTAGTGATGTCACAAATTGAAGTGAGATTCAGTAACATTCAACTAACATGTGTTCTCTGTAAGTTTCAAATAATTAAGAGAATACTTATAGAAAATAATGAACACATTTGTATTAATTTTAAATAAATGTGTTGCTGTCTAATACTTAAATATTAAAACAAATACTTTCTACATTTCGAAGTGCCGCATCTGCATTCAGTTCTGTTTCTTAACATAGCTATATTGTTCTGTTGCACTTCAAATCTTGACTTAATTGGTGACCCTGGGCCAGATGCTATACCAGCCTCAGAACCATTAGCAACTTCCATCTCATTGTCTTCACTATTCAGAGTGTTTACAGAAGGACCATTGGTAATATCACTGTCTGAGGATTTTTGTAAATAATCAAAACATATCTCTTCACCTATTTGAATGTCACGTGTTGCAAACAAAGCTAACATTGGCAGATTTGGGTCAAGACAATCTGCCCATACAGCCCATACTCCTAAATTTGGATCACATGAATGGTTGATAAAATGTGACACATTTCCCAAATGTGCCGCATCAACAACATATGGATTCTCAACAGAGTTGAAATCAAGATCAAAGAGATATGTTAGACCATTTGCATCATACTCTCTCCCACGTTTCTCAGCTTCTTCAAATGTAATCACTTCTCCTACATATTGGCAAATGAACTGCCCTTCCCTGATAACTTGTTCACTTTTCACACCCCAGCCACAGCCATTTGCTGTGCGAAAAATCGTAAGTTTTACATTTCGTCCACTTTGAACTACTCGATTATTACAATCTGAGTCACATTTACAAGCTTTATTACATTCATAAATTGGTGTGCCTGGAGCAACACGGAGTCTTTTTTTTGTTGTATATCCAAACAATCCACTTTGCATTCCACAACATGCCTTTGAACGACAGTTACAGGCGCTGCACTCACAGCCTATAGGGGGTTCATCAGGAATAACAACACCAGCTCCAGGTATAGATTGATTAATATATGTGAAATTATTTGGTGGTCCAGCTAAATCTACACTGTTTTCCACAATCAGTTTTTTGGATTTGTCTACTTGATTTAATATTTCTTCCCATTCTTTTAAATTCATTAACTGTTTACACCTTTTCCTTACAAATACATACAATTGTAATATGTCCCTGGCGTCTTGAACTAGCTCACTAGCATAAACTTCTTGATCTTCAGATAATACTTTCATACATAATAGTTTAAGTAATAAGTCATTTTTTAATTTTGTAATATCAACACCATCAAATTCACTAAATCTCTTTATAAGATTTTCTTCACTAAGTAGATCACCAAAAGATATTTCTTCTTTCAGCTTCTCAATTCTGTCATAATCTTTGGTTTCCTCATTAATAAGAAATTCTTTAATTGTGTCTGGGCAGTTATCTAAGTGCTCAATGGGTTCCCATGTGTTTTCACTGTCAGGCCAACCTTTCCACTTTACATGAAAATATTCTTTGCCTGACTCATACTTGAAACCAATAATTCTTTCTATAATGAACTCTTGTTTTTCTTTTGTTTTTTTATTTCCTTTTTGTTTCTTAGCAACTACCTCTTCTTCAGCAGACTCAATGGATAAATTCCTCTTCTTTGCTTTTCTTATTTTGTCAAAGAATCTGCTTTCAATCCTTTCATCTGCTCTTTCAGTGTACATTTTTACAAGTGATTCCGACAGGCGCTCTGCAACATACCATGTTTTGTTTAAGTGAAAATATCTTAAATTTTATATTACAAAGAAAGGAGAAAAAATGTTTGAAACATATTTAACTTTATACATGGTATATTGCAAAACTTCTGTTAGAGTACAAAGGAATTAGGCAATATATTTTATGGATTTGTATTATGCATAGAAGATTGTAATCCGACTGTGAAATAAAAAAGGTTGTAGCATATTTAATTTTATAGTTTATTACAAGCAAATTAATGAATTTAACTATCTACTATGATGCCATTTTTAATTACTAAAGTGATGGTTCAGAATGTACTAACAGCAACAAAAGGTAAACCATAGTATGCCTGCTAAACATCTTAAAATGATGAATAATTTGAAGTATTGATTTTGACCCTAAGTAATCAATATTTTATTTGTATATTGGACAAAGTTAAAAATTTGCAATTCTAACTTATTTTGTCATTTTATTATAGTTTCCAATATCAGAACACATCATACAGGGTACAGTTATCTGGTGTCAATGTACAAATAAAAAAAAGCATTAAATAACATTTGTTTACACATAATTTTTGAAAATTTTCTAATAAAATGTTTTTTAGTCTAACTCATGTATATAATATTTAACCTGCCTACCCTAGGGCCAGGAGACACAATACCAGATAGAACAAATAAACTTTAATGAAGAGAATGAGTAAAATAAATTTAATGCAAAGTGTTTTGATGTAAATGTCTAATTATATAACTGAATATACTTCGCAAACTGCAAATGATTATTTATTAAATAGTATTTGTAATGAATACATACCTAATTTGATGGTGATGTTTCGTTCCAGTTCATTTTTGAATCTAACAGTTTGCACTCCAGAAATAGCCTTCACAACAGTTGATTTACCGTGAGCTACATGTCCTATAGTACCTATATTAATTGTTGCTTGTCTCGATATTACTTCGGGCGAGAGAGCCGATAGTTTTGTTACATCCTGAAAATCCCATGAAATATATTGCTTTAGAAGTGTATAGGTTATGTGACTAAATGACACATCGGAGCTTGTAACTGCTTTAAATAAGAAATTATTATTAGATCTTTCTCATGTTTTTGTGCCGGAGCAGGGCCAAGAATATTTTTACTCACCAGTTTGGTTAGGTCTTGCTGATGCAAGTTTGACTGAGCACTTCGACCCTCACTTGACGCCATGGTGATATTATGAGGACGTATTTACAAGTCCAAACGTATTTATGATATGATTTGTTAATTAGCAGGTTTATTACCACATTTAATACAAATAATGTAAAGAAAATCTCTAACGTATGCAATCTATCGGTAATGAGGACGATGGCGTGCACATAGTTCAGTGTTGCTAAAAAACTATTACTACAGAGTACAGATGCAGACTCTAATGTAGTGGTATATTCTTTTAATCTCAATTTGGTTGGCTAACAGTGAATTAATAAATCAAATTCTAAAATATATACTATTTTTATGAATTTTAAATCATATTAGTATGAATTTACAAAAACTATGCTGGCGCCACACATAGCACCCATATTTGAACACTTATTTGTACACTTTGTTGATTTTATGTGTGGCACGGGTGTTTGCATATTTGTGCTTTGTTTAAGTATTTGCCATTCGGTGTCGGTTTTTCGACCACACATCAAAGCGTTAAAAGTTACAAAACTTTGCGTATCCTGCCCATATCCTGCCACACTTTTGCAAAGTTCAGTTGTTTGTCAATCAAAGCAAAGTCTGCGCTCAATTATATGTCTATGTCCACATCTATGTCTGGCGCCGGTATTGGTATTAGCACATCTCTACACATTGGTAAGTTATTTAGTGAAAGTCTACATCTACTATTATCGATTTAATGGTTAATCGATTTAAATATTTATTAAAACTATTACTAATATAGTGATATGTGATTAAAACGCTGGATACAAAAATAACACCAAAGAACATACCAAGTTCGGTCATATTGGTGATATTATGCTAGTGGAGTATTCTTTAGTCATGGGTACTTGGCAGTTACCTACCACAGGCCTGACCGGAAATATTTATTATTTTGTATTTTATTATATTGTTGAGATCTGTGCCTAGCCATGAGTAGAAATAGGTCAAACCAGGCCCGATTAACTCGGGCTTAAAAAGTAACCCAATTTTCTTTCTCGCTTTCTCATATGCCGTTTTCGCCCCATCTCTTTCACTTTTATGAATGTGTGTGTGTGCCGGCGTGCGCTGTCGCCGCCATATTTTTCAACAGTCGATTGCTGTTTAGTTTGGATTTGCTTATTTTATTTTAATTGCATGTTATTTCATCTGTTTTGTAATCAGTAACGTAAATATTTAACAGTACAAACGTGATATAATTTGGTTTGTGTAAATCTAAAAACTTGTGATTTACGTGATAATTAATAATTTTAGTTCTTAGAGTATACATATATAGAGGGAGCGCTGGTACTTCAAAAACGTAGATAAAAATGGTGGTGCCGGGGCCACCTTTTTTCTTCCCTACATCCCACAGATTACTTAGTACTACAGATGGTTATGTCGCATAGATAAAATTTGTCCTCCAAGCCTCAACTAGTAGACATGACAGTTTTTTTTTTAATTTACCGCGACGCTTCGTAATATTTGTGCCTGTTATTTTCAAACTCTGGCTCTACATCTTTTGAGTCATTTCTAATAGCTCTACACCATGCTCATAATTTAGGATTTAATTTATAGGAAAATTAGGTGATTAAATGACAATACATTTCATTATTAACTTCTTTATTTAGTTTTAGTGATATACCTTGCAAGGGCTTTTTTTTGCATAGATGGCAAACATCAGTGCCTTTCAAAATCTTATTAATTACATTGCACCAATTGTTCACTGTTAACCGCAGAGATATATCTAGAAAATATTCCACAACAACATTTTTATGTAATTCGCATTCAAGTCAAATGAATACTTGGATAAAAAATATTTTTTTATTTCTTTTAATATATTCTTTTTTTCAGGTTGATTTTCCAAGTATTCATTTGCTTCTTTGATGATCTCACCGAAACATCTCACGGCCTGCTCTGATGGGTAGGCCAACTTTCTTTCACAAACACTTTTGAATTCTCTCGCAGATATATATCTGTGGATATTTGAGTCATATATGCTTGTATTTTCTGCAACTAAATTTATTTTGCATTGCCTGCAATTAATTTTATTTATTATTTTACTGACGACCCACCCAGCAGTGTAGCCACGTGAGTGTACCAGAAGTCGTTCTTGAGCTACTGTTGTAGGAATATTTTCTAGATTTACAAAACCCAGGTTAGAGGATTCAGGTGAATCTTCTAGATTATTTTCTTGGTATTCGAAAAGCTTATTTAATATTATCAACTGTTCACCTGAATCCTCTTCACAATTAAAACTGTCTGTATGAAATTTTATAAATCTTGTGATCAACAGTGACTTGTTTTTGAATGTAGCACAATTGGGATTTGTATTTCGAGAATTGTACGCTCGTACTTGCCCAAAAAAATTCTCTATGGGGTCTGAATTAAAAAATCTAGGCCGCATTACTTTGATGCCTTTAGTATTAAAAAAATTCCATAGCCTTTTTAAATTTTCTAAGGTAGTAACCCAATTTTTTAATGATGGCACACTTCTTTTGTTGCCTGTTTTTTGGTCTATAAATTTAATATTTTTCAGTTTTTTTACAGCTTGATCCCAAAAAACTAGGTGGTTTGAAGTTGCTGTCATGGCTTGCCTTAGCGGTTTATTATTTTTGCCTCTTAATTTTGTTCCATTCGCCGAGTCGAATAGGTCGTCAAAGAACGACACTATTTCAGCCGTATTTCTTAGCGTCGGGCTAACTGGTGTTCCATCAGCAAATTGGGCTATAACAAAAATAATATATAGATATTAATCAAAATATATATTTATACTATACAAAGCGTGAAAACTAACAAACTTACAAAATTGGGCAGAGTAAGACAACGTAGCCGCAACTGTCTTGCTAAATACTCTTACACAGTTTTTTACCTGCAAAGAAAAAGAGGAACTGATTTATTTTGATCATTTTTTAAATTCTCCAATGAGATATATTATAATAAATTACCTTCATTTTTTCTGGAATGACATGTTCGTCATTCAATTTGTGCAGTAGTCGCATCTGCGCATGATTGCAGTCTGTTTTATATACTGAGACAATGTCATCCCACTTTGAAATTTTCCCATCAAGTTTTACATCTTTGGAAAGAAAATTATTCCTCAACCCTTTTATAAGGTGGGGAGGATCGTAAATTACACTTAATACATGACCATTAAGTGCTATAAAGTCATCTGAAAATAAATTCATTCTTATTAATTTACTATTACTATGATGTATATTATATTTATTACATATGAATGTATATAACGATGATTGAAAAATAATCTTTTTTTACAAATGCCATGGAAAATTCAGTTTGTTAGACATCTTATAAATATATTCACCAAAATTGAGTTTTTTAATTCAAAGGGAATAAGCATTACGAAATCGGCAATCCTTTTTTTTTGGAAAATAACTCCTGTATAACAAAGGGATTTTATGTATTTTCGTTAAAATTAAATGTTGCAAATATTTTAACTTTGTGTCATTATAAATGATTAAAAAATATTTTTTAAGGTGTACATCATTTGTTGATGGTCATGTCACATATTCCATTCCAGTTGTAAAGTGTTTATACAAAATTTTAAATGAGGTAGTTTTGACTCACCAATTTTTGGCCAGTAATTAACTGTTCTCTGCGCGTTTCTTCCTGCAGGCTCTTAAGAGCAGACTGAAACGCCGTTCCCTGATCACAAACCAGAGCAACTGGCAACAAACCAGTGTGGCTGATGGCAGTGATCATTTTTGAAATAATTTGTTTTATTTTGAGTACAGATGATGTTCCTTTGCAGAAATAAAACGCTATCGGCTGAAGCCATTTATAAATTGAGCCCCTTAGTAAAAATACTAAAGCATGATCTGCAAATTCATTTTTTTTCTTAAGTGTATCAACAAAGCCTATAATGTTATCATTTCTCCTCTCATATGTTATAGCTGTGTCCAGTGCTACCTCGTCAAATATAAGGGAACAATATTTTTTATTTTCTGCCCATGTTTTGACCTAAAATCAAATCTCAAAATATAGAATGCAATATGACACGAATTAATATTTTGCAGTAGTCGAATTTCAGAAAATCTTAGGTTTAATTAAGGCAAATAAATTATGTGATACATATATAAGTAACAAAATATTATTACCTCTTCTTTGATTGCATCAAAGATTTGAGTATTGATGCCAGTATTTATGTTGAGACCCAAAACTAATTTATTAAGGGTGGTCTTTGAGGGTAATATAAAGATTTTTTGCAAAAACCTATAGCACCGAGGACTTTGCTTCATTATTGACAAAGCTATCAATTTTTCTTCATTTGAAAATCGTCTTCCTTTTGCTTTATTAGTGCATTGCTTGATTTGCATCCACAGAATTTTCTTGGCAAATGGATTCATTTTCCTTGTTAATTTTTCAAATGTTTTTTCTTTTGAAAATTTTAGGGCTCTGCGTGCCCTTAACGCATATTTTAGCTGCTTCTGGGACTTGCGGTATTCAGAACGCAGTTTTTCGTATGTTGGTGAAAGAACTTTCTGTGGAACAATTAATTTCCTTTTTCGCACCACCATTTTAGTTCCAATATGTCTGTCTGAAACAGCAAATAAAAAGTTTTTACTATTTAACATAGCCATTGAAAGTTCTATATGATTATTGTGATTTAAACAAACACAATATGTTGTGTGTAAAGATTGATATTATTCTATAATCACTAGTTTACCTGTTAAATTAACTGGTTGTGAAGTGGAAGGTACTGCTTCTTCAATAATATTGTTTCCTGATTGCATGGTTGTGGTCACTGAAATGAAAGAAAATTAGATTAATAATCCTGTTGCCTAGTCCGTTTGCTCCTCTATACACTTATACTTAAAATTATGAAACAAGGTATAACCATCTGTAAAATCATATTTTTGGAAGCTTGTAGCATATTTTTCAATAACATGAGCCCTGGTAAAATATCATTGTTTACAACTAGCCATAAACCAGCAAACTAGCCATCATCTGTGTCATTCTATACTAAAATTATTTTGGGAACAAGCATTCACATTTTTCAATTGTATTCAATTTTGTATAGTGTAATTGTTAACCATAAACGAGTGAACCAGCCCATCTGTGTCATTGTTTAATGCTAAAATTGGTTAGGGAAAAAGCATTCATATTTTTCAATTGTATTCACTTTTGAACAAGTTAGTTGTTAACAACTGGCCATAAACCAGCAAACCAGCCATCTGTGTCATTGTTCAATGCCAAAAATGTTTTGGGAACAAACACTCACATTTTTCGATTGTATTCATTTTTGTCTGTAATTGATTACAACAAGCAATAAACCAGCATAGCCATTTGTTCTATTTTTAATTGCTGTGCCGAATTCTCAGGAAGGGTATTCAACATTTTATTTATATTTCTAATTCAATTCAAGCTTCAATTGCATAGGGCCCTACTCTGAAAATCTGAAACAAAGTTCGAAACTTCGCACGAACGAAGATAATATACGATTTGAATATACCTAGATATACTTATGGTCTTTATTGACTTATGGTCGTAACCACAGACCTATGGTTACGATGTATGTGATACAAATTCGAACTTTTACAGAGTAGGAACATTTGTATCATATATAAACTTCAATCATCCGAAGTTTCGAACTTCGTTTCGGATTTACAGAGTAGGGCTCATGGTTATATGTATCTCAAATCACATACGTCACTGTAGTAATAAAAATAAGCCTATTTTATGCAACATAAACCATCAGATGTCATAATCAGGGATGTACCATGTACTTTAAATGTTAAAAATCTAAATATATTCTAAGTTAACCAATTGCATTAATAAAAGGAATCCTATGTCTTAATTTTGGTAATAAGCTATCTATGGGCAAATTTTATGTTAATCCATTCAGTATTTTTTACTTGAAAGAATAACATCATTATCATCATTCTTATTGGTACTTTTATAATATTGAGTAGGATGCAATTTTGCATATTTACAACATTAACAGTTTTTTAAAAATACTATAATCATAGTATAACTCTGTTACAAAATTATCAAATAGGTGACCTTAACTGATAAACTCAAATCATTTAGATTTTCTGCATGTTGTTACTTTACCAGTAGCGAATCATATTTAATATGCACACAAACATTCGTAGCATAAACTGTAATTTTGATGCGTTAACTATTCTTTTAAAAAGAATATGTTTTGAGTGCGATATTCTTGTATTAACAGAATGTTGGTTGAGTAAAACACTAATGATACCTGAGATTTTGGGTTATGCAGTGTACTGTTCGGATTTCAATAACCAAAATGACGGGGTAATTATTTATGTTAAATCAGAAATAAAACACTCTATATTAAAACCATCTATCTTAGATTCCAATGGTCTCATATTAACCCATAATAATGAGTATGCTATTGTCGCAATTTACAGATCACCTTCACATAAACAAGCTAACAACTTTTGTAATAGTCTAGATACTTGCCTTAATAATTTAAATTCGATGAAATCAGTCATTCTACTAGGTGACATAAATATAAATATCGCTCCGGATAATTGTGATCCAAACAGTAATATGTATTTAGATCTCATGGCACATCACGGATTTTTGCCCACACATACCCATCCAACTCGTTACAATAGCTGTATTGACCATGTAATGCTTCGATCAGATAGAACTTCGTCAACATACATATTAAACTCATTAATAACAGACCATGCTCCGACATTTTTTTGTTTGGATTGTAAAATTAAAAGGCTGTTCTTCAAGAAAAGGTCACTGAAAATAGATTTTAAGCAACTTAAACAAAAACTTGCAACCACTGACTTAGGTCTTATCATTGGTGCTTCTGACGCAAATGTTGCTGCTACTACCTTAATCGGTACGATTTCAGAAGCTATTACTGCTTGTTCTAAAACTATAACTATTCCTCATCGTAAACGCTCTATTAAACCATGGATAACTCCGGGACTGGTAAGAAGTATAAGACATCGGGATAAATTGCATATTAAATCGAAGCAAGAACCTAATAATGCCATACTACAGGTTACTTACAAAAGATATCGCAATTTCTGCAATAGTCTTTTGAAAAAAGTAAAAATTGCATACGAAAAAACGGAATTTGCAAATAACAAAGGTAACCCAAAAGGCACCTGGAATGTAATAAACAGAATTATAAGTTTAAAACAAGTATCCCCTCCACCTAATGAACTTTTAAGTTTGACTCAGAACCCAGTAGATTCGTTAAATTTAGTCAATGATTACTTTGCCCAGATTGGAGCAAGACTTGCCAATAATATTGTGAAAAATAAAGGAAACCGTTGTAGTATTATACCTAAACTGGGTGAAAACTTACTCCAAAGAGACTCAATGGCATTATTTGAGACGGACTATAGGGAAATCGATTGTATTATTAATGATCTAAAAAATGATTCTGCTACCGGAATTGATAATATACCGACTAAAGTCATAAAGAGTTCCAAATATGCTTTAATTTCCCCTATTGTTAGTATGTGCAATTTATGTATGGCAACTGGCATATTTCCAGATATCTTAAAAAGGGCTTTAGTACATCCAATTTTTAAAAGTGGCGACAGAGGTGATATAGGAAATTATAGACCGATTTCAGTTCTGTCTGTTATCTCTAAAATTCTTGAAAATGTAATAAATTCTAGGCTTGTTAAATTTCTTCAACGAAATAATATAATTGCTGAAAACCAATTTGGATTTATTAAGGGTAAATCAACAGAGGATGCTACTTTATTGCTTACTGAAACAATTGCAAAAAATCTTGACACGAAGCAGAAAGTTATAGGCGTATTTCTCGATTTATCGAAAGCATTCGATACTGTCTCTGTGCCTTTACTGCTCCACAAGATGGAATCGGTTGGTATACGCGGGATTGCTTTGGACATATTCCGTTCCTACCTCACAAATCGCACCCAGTGCGTTAAAATAGGAGAATATACTAGTCAACGTGCTTTTCTGTCCTTTGGAGTACCGCAAGGAAGTGTTCTTGGGCCCACTCTCTTCCTGGTATATATAAATAGTTTATGTAGAAAGCAAATACCAAATTGTAATATCATCACTTATGCAGATGATACTGCTTTGATTGTACATGGGAGGGATTGGAAAGAGACACAAAATCACACAGAGGATGCACTTAGAGAAATTAAGAACTGGCTTGATGATAATCTCTTAACTATCAACGTAGAAAAAACGAAATACGTCGCCTTTGCTCTCCATCCTAACTCACATCTACCAGTTAACTTTAAAATTCAAGTGCACACGTGCAATCCGCCTGCCATTAATTGTACATGCCCCGAACTGGTTGGCGTAACTGGCATTAAGTATTTGGGACTTTTAATTGATAATACCTTGAATTGGTCAGCGCACATAAATAGCCTTACATGTCGAATTAGAAAATTGATGCCAATATTTGGTAAGCTTAGATCCTCTGCTGACCGTGAAACATTGTTTTGTGTTTACTATGCCCTTGTCCAAAGCATTATTCAGTATTGTGTCGTTGTATGGGGAGGAATTGGCAGGACTGTACTTTTACACCTTGAACGTGCTCAAAGAGGGATATTAAAAATAATGCATAAAATGCCTAGAAGAACCAGTACAGAGCTCCTTTATAGGGAATGCTCAGTTCTTACTGTTAGACAATTATTTTTTATGTCGGTCATTCTACGAAAGCATAAAAGTTTGAAATTTGTATCAATAACAAGAAGAAATAAGGACAAAGTTTGTTCAGTTGTTCCCCATCGAACGACACTTGCTCGTCGACAGTTCTACGTTTTTAGTAACTTCATATACAATATTGCAAATAAACTCGGTATTTACCCCTTACCCTTAGCTAAGTGTAAAGAAAAGGTTCAGAATTGGCTATTAAATTTAAATTATGAGGAAACAGAATCAATAATATATCATTAAGGATTGTTACTACAGTTATGATTGTACATTTCATATTTAAATATGTACCCATGCAGCCACTACGCACTATATTACTAACACACACGCACACACTCATCCACCCACCCACTAAAACACAAACTCACACACACAAATGCTTTCATTTACCTACACTTACGCAAATATTCCTTTATCTTAACATATGAGTTATCTAGATATGTATATGTATCTATATTTTATTTTTTATTTTTGTTTTAGCCATAATGCACTTCTAAATTATAAATATAATATGTGTTTGTAAAACAGCTCATGATGGAAGATGCTGACGACTGTGTCACAGTTTTTACTAGTATAGTCGTCAATGAATACTTTTTCTAAAATAAAATTGAGCTGTAATTGTAATGTATCCTAATATTTAGATTAAGAGAATTTGTAATAATCAAATGGAAATAATAAAAAAAAATTATTTATTTATTTATAATAGTCTCATAGATTTGTATGTTCTTAATATAACCTACATTATTTGATTAAATCTTGGCTAATATTTTATACATAGAATCAAAGTACAAGCTATTCATTGCTCATTAGGACACCCTAGAAATCACTAAAAGCCCTAACATGCTAAAATATTTAAATAAAAGGCATACCAACAAGCTAATAAAAGAAGAATATTATTAACTTACCATTCTGGTCAATATTTTTCTTATTAGCTTCAATCATGCAATATGTATGATCACAATGCTTACTTTTCTTGCAGTAATTATGGTCTAGTAAATTTCCTGAAATAAATCAATTATATATTATAATTTTCTATGATTTAACAGATTAAATTAATAAGAATCATAAATAAAAAAGCAAATAAAAGGATAAGTATTGAAAGAAACAAACATGGCTTGGACACCTTCAAACTTAAGAAAATGAATATTTTTAAAGCCTTATACTTTATGATGGACATAGGATTTGTGATAGGAGTATTAATCCTTCTTTTTGAATTAACGAAGTTTTGTTAATAAATTTGTTTAGTAAAGGCATTAAATATAGACTTACTTAAGTGGCCAAAAGGATCAGTTCGAGGAATGCCGCTGTTAATTTCACTTTGAGTAAATAGCGTCGGGTAGGCACCATAACGCAGATGAGGCCTCAGAGGAGTAGATGCTATAAACCTTTTCTCAAAGTGTTTTTGGCATACGTGGCATTTACGAAGTTCTTCCAACTTTAAACTACGCAATCTATCACAATTGATGCACTGTAACCACTTTTGGAGTCCTGTCTCCCGTTTAGGAAATCTAAACAAATTAACGTCCTTTCGTTTACTCGCACAACTCACAATACAACACGCGTTGAACATGTTGTTGCACAAATAATCACTACAGCTTCAAAATTGAGAGGATAAGTTACGGAATTTAATCAACGCAAAACTTCACTCGATCAACTTCAAAACTGTAATGACCGGTAAATACTTGAAATTTTGACATATTAAATGTAAATAAATATGGCGTCGGTGTAAGGCGACGCAGGGTTGAAGTGAGAGGTGGGAGGAGCAGGGTAGCTGTCATATCTACTAGTTGAGTCCATAGACAATAGGCGAAATTTTGTACTATGAAGATAACCAGCCGTGGCCCGGGGCGAAGACAGGCGCTGTTACACAATTATCGCTGGGTACCTCTATATTTATCGGTAGATGGCGCTGTTACACAATTAATGCTGGGCATGCATAGAATGGCTTAACACATCATTATTCGCCAATAGATGTCAGGAAGTCATATTTTCAGTTTGTACTTCAGTTTTTTTTTTGCAACATTTTTTAAACATTTATATTCCTATTTCCTAATTGATATCCTAATTAATATATATTGTTCGGGTTCGATTCCCGCACCGAAACAAATATCTGTGTGAAGTAGAGGTATTTGTTTCTGGTCTGGCTATTAGTGAGACCGAAAAGTCTGTTGTAGTTCCTGATACCCACGACACAAGACTAGTTATTTGTGTGGGGTCGAGACTATAAATGTGACTGTTGGGTGTATTTATTTATTTATTTTATTACATTTTTGGATATTTAGGAGACTGTCCCGCCCTCACGTAATGTACGTAACGGTTTGCGGTCCCTGATGGCGGCTTCCATTCCGTATATACAGGGTATATCAAGACTGCTACCGAAAACGAAGCTGGGTGGTAGTTTAAGCGACTTCAGACACAATGCAACAGAAAAAGTTGCAAAAAAAAAGCGACAAATTTTTTTTTGTTATTTTTTTTCCTATGGCCATATTTGGGTGGTAAATACATTTTTTCCTAAAATAATAGTATATACCCTTTTATTTTTAAATACTCTAAGTTATAAAAGAGTTTAAATTATTATTTTATATACTGCTGCCGAAAACGAAGCCGGGTGGTAGTTTTAGTGGCTACAAACACAATGCAATTAAAAATTTCGCCTAGAAACGCGACAATTATTTTTTATGATTTTTTAAATATCGTCATTTTTGGGTGGTAAATCCATAGTTTTTGCTAAAATAATAATTTAAACTGTCTTATATCTTAGAGTATTTATAAATTAAAGGGTATACACTATTATTTTAGGAAAAAATGTATTTACCACCAAAATATGGCAATAGGAAAAAAAATTACAAAAAAAAATTGTCGCTTTTTTTTGCAACTTTTTCTGTTGCATTGTGTCTGAAGTCGCTTAAACTACCACCCGGCTTCGTTTTCGGTAGCAGTCTTGATATACCCTGTATATATTTTTTAATAGCCTAGATTGTGTCCCACTGCTGGGCAAAGGCTTCCCCTTTATCATTCCATTTGACGCTGTCCTCGGCGAGCTCTTGTGATTTTGGCTCGCATGTATCCAACTCGTCTTTCCACGGTTTGGATGCATATTTGGAGAGGAAATATTGAAATATTTAAACTGAATTAATATATTAATTCTTTGATATTGAAAATTTAAATCACCATATAATTTGCTTCATCATACTTAATTTATAACAATCACATCCAACATCAAACATACCACACATTCTAGTTTGAACAAAAACTTTGGAAAGCAAACTCTGATCTTACAAAAAATGGCGCGCGACTTTCTACGGAATACTGGAAATCAATTATATATTGAATTGTTTTGATATATTTTCAATTATCAAATGGCACCTATTTATTCTTTATGATATGTTTTCTCTCTCTAACACTTTATTTATCATTTTTTCATAGAATTAACACAGAAATATTTAATGAAAACCGACAAACAACGACCGTGATTTACTTTCGTGTCTAAAAAACTTCGAATCACGCGTCGAATGTGGCTTATTTTTAGATAATTGATAATTATTAATGTAAAGGTATCTTTTAATAAACTATATAACAACAATAAGAGAGTTAAAAATCAATATTTACATTTTTAAAAAATCCTGCGCACCACTCGTCGTTGTTCTTAACCACAGACTAATAAACAAGACAGACAGCCGAGTCCATACAAATTTTTTAACACGATAAGGGAACTCACACAGTGAAAGCCCAAACATGTACTTTATGTCTATATTATGTTATACAATTCATTCATAATTAATCGTCCATCTCTTTCTATCCAGTACATATTTTGACAGAGTGTTCTTCTTTACTTTTCGTTCGGTGGTTATATACATGTGTAGCAGTGCTGTGACAATCGGTACTTTATCGAGATACCGATCTTTAATTTAATTAGGGATGGCTTTATTTTCCGGTTGACATCTGTGCCTCAAACTTACCGGTTTTTTTTACCGATTTAGGTAGTTGTATATTCATATATTGGTTTTAAAGAAATAAATAAAATAAACTTCAAAAATAAATAACTTTATTTATAAACAATGAAAATTAAATTAATTTGTTATTCTGAAAATACCATAAACAATCCTTATTTAGATTGTCACTTTTTTTCTTTACCACCCGGTTCACAAGGCTGTATTCGCTAGAGAAGAACGGGCAAGAAACTCTAGCGTTGCTCTTTTATAATATATTTACAATACAGTGATTATGCATTAGTTAAATTCAGAAAAGTTCACAATTCATGTATAAAAATCAATTGATCACAATATTACAGGTCATTTTATACAGCTGAGATACGTGAAGTCAACCAGAACGCACAATTGGTCTACACTGTTCCGGTAAAGCAATGATTGGCAATGGCAATAGTAGTTTCAAAGTAATTAAAAGTTATGATATTATAAATACATTAGGTTTCGTTCATTTTACCTTCTGATTGACCCTAACATACATATTTTAAAATTCGTTATGAGGTTTTTGTTTGTTAAATCGGGATAATCTTAGGAAACTACCACTAAGATAAGAAAAAATCTGCGTTTGATAGCGATTCATGACAATTTAGAATATTTCTCTCCTCAATCAAGAGATGTAAGGTTGTATGGAAGTAAATAATGTGAAAGTAAGAAGCACAACAAATTATTTATCACATTTACCTGTTTCTGAAAAGAAAAAATGTTACATATATTACTTATAAATCTTATTATCACATATTTTACTTCTAAGACCCCTCGTAACTAGAAATTTTACAATTAACGCCCAACGCTCTATAAGATATAAGCATAATATTAATATGTTTTTTTTTAATATCTTAAGCTTTATGAATGTTAAGTTATGTTAGCAACTACAGTTACAGTTTCTTTATGTTAGTAACTACAGGGTTGGCATGGATCATAGTAGTTGGCGATATAAATTTACCCAAATTAGTTCAGGCTTCTAGTAAATTAATGAAATGTTTTCATTATGGTTAACTTTAGATACATTAAATGAATAGCGTGCTAAAAACTTAATAGTGTAAATTTACAAATTATTACACCATGGAAGCCATTCCATGTGTAACATTACAAATGTATTATTAAATCGAATACAAAATAAGTTAAATACAAGTCTGAATACAATATAATGTTAGTATCTTGAAACCATATATGTATATAGATTAAACATAATATTTTTTTAATCACGAAGATAGTTTCTTAAACATTCTGCATAAAAAAACGAAAATGTTGGATTCAATAATTTGAGGAAATTCAATAATTTATATTTATCCATACACTCCTATACGTGGGCCCCCTCAATAAACGATTGAGATTGAGATAGGTCATGGTCCACTAGATCATCATTTAAAGATATGATCGAAATTGCTCTTCCATTACATTGCAAATCAATAAAAATATATGAAAGGTGCAAAAGCATGATTCATATAAACAGTTTAAAACAACATATTATGCTTTTCAATTAGCAAAATGATAAACATATTGAAGATTACTTTGTTTTTAAACCATGTAAAGGAGAGTAGAGATACAATAGTCAAACTATTATATGATTCTACTATGCAATATTTCAAAGCATAAAATTAAATTAATTACATTTTCCGGCAAAGTATTGCTATGGACATGATTACAATGAAGAGTATTGCGAAAAATGTCTGCTTACAAATATACTATTTGTATTAATTAAAAACAAGTCATTATGAAATTTAATACATCATTGCAGACTTTCATTCTAATGTACCAAAATAATACATTTCAAATTGGTTAATATAAAATACAATTAAATAATACAACCCTTGAATACAATATAAATAAAACTACAAAATAAGTTTATAAATATTGCAACTTGTGACACATTCCATGCATAATAATATAATTGGTACTACTATATAAAGGCACATTTACAAGCAAAATGAATATAAAAATACTGGACGCAATATGATTAAGAAACAAACAAATTTCTATTTCAGGATTCTACATTTAAATTACATGTAAGATTTGGCATTCAGTTTCGTATATATAAATATTTTGAAAACCATCAGGTAGGTTCATATTAAGGTGTAATAGAATGTTTGGCAACATAGGTCTATTTTAAAGAAAACCTTGAATTTAAATTAAAATGATTATACACCCTAAAAGGATACTTGAGCATCAACAATCAAATTTAATAAAATAATTTTAAATGTAATACAATATTTAAATGAATTAACAAAAGTTATTACAAATATTGCAACTTGTGAGACATTCCATGCATAATAATATAATTGGTAATACTATATAAAGGCACATTTACAAGCAAAATGAATATAAAAATACTGGACGCAATATGATTAAGAAACAAACAAATTTCTATTTCAGGGTTCTACATTTAAATTACATGTAAGATTTGGCATTCAGTTTAATATATATAAATATTTGAAAACCATCAGGTAGGTTCATATTAAGGTGTAATAGAATGTTTGGCAACATAGGTCTATTTTAAAGAAAACCTTGAATTTAAATTAAAATGATTATACACCCTAAAAGGATACTTGAGCATCAACAATCAAATTTAATAAAATAATTTTAAATGTAATACAATATTTAAATGAATTAACAAAAGTTATTACAAATATTGCAACTTGTGAAGCATTCCATGCATAATAATATAATTGGTAATACCATATAAAGGCACATTTACATGTAAAATGATTATGAAAATACTGGATGCAATATTATGATTAAGAAACAAACAAATTTCTATTTCAGGATTCTACATTTCAATCATATATATATATATATATATATATATATATATATAAACATTCAATTTAATATATATAAATATTTTGACAACGATCAAACAGGTTCATATTAACGTATAAGAAAATGTTTGGCAACATAGGTCTATTTTAAAGAAAACCTTGAATTGAAACTAAAATGATTTTACACCCTGAAAGTAGACTTGAGCGACACTCAAATTTAATTTAAGAATTTTAAATTTAAGATAATATTTAAATCAATTAACAAATTTATTCTATATAACAAAGCTAAGGATTGAGTTTGACAACATACAGTTGAGACTGCTGTGAGCTGAGGATGATGATGATGACTATTAGCTATTATTATGTACTACGTCTCCTTACTTTTCTATAACTCAATCCTTTTGTAACTTTTTCACGGATTAGAGTTTCCATTTCTACATCTTTAGGCCTGTGATCGACATTATTAATTCTATTATTAAAATTACAACACCATTGTTTAACCTGCATTCTAATTACATACAACCAAAAAGATTCCATAAAAGACTCTTTATGATTATTACAATTATACCATGTAGTATCAATATTTTTCTTTAATGAACTTACTATTTCGGAATAAACGTAAACACTGCAAATGGATGGTAAAATCTTATCAATAATATATATACTCTGCCATACAATTTTACTCAAGTTCTTGGAAGGATAATACAACCTATCTACATCAGTACTATACTCTCTTAAACGAATTAATTGGTGAGATGACTCACTCTTACTTAATAGGGAGTTTATACAGTTACTACAATCATTACATTTTAAATTTGACATTAAAGAGCGACAAATTGCGCCAGCAATATATGGTATAGATTTGTGTTGATATATATTTTCATTAGGGATGGAGTTTTCTATAAGATTACTTTCCTCAGGATTAAGATGTTCAGGGTAGGAACTAAATTTTTGTTGATTAATTAAGTTATTTAATGTACCTAACATTTTATCGTCATCATCCGAACAATTAGTATATAATGATTTTCCAGTTGTAATATTATTAATCAATAATGTTTTGAAGGCTGACACAAAATGAGTACAGTCAGGATTGGTATTAAAAGTACCATGTGCCCTTATCTGTCCAAAAAAATTTTCTATCGGATCTTGATTAAGACGTCGGAGACTTAGAAACTTTACACCTTCAACAGAGCGCAAATCTGACCACAAATGTTTTATTGAGTTGACATTATGCACAAAATGCTTCAGTGATAGAGGTTTTGCTTCCCTTGGATTGGGAGAGTCAAAACGCATAGACATTAATTTTTTTACAGCTTCATTCCAGAAATCTATGTGTTCAGAGTTACAAGACAATGCATGTGTCAATTTGTTACCATAGCGGCCAAAACCATTTAAACTATCAAACAAATCATTTATGAAGGTAATTATTTCTGCTGTGAAAAAATTATTATCAAAATTAGGATTAAAAGTAGAATAATCATGTTCTTGGAGATGTTGGATACTCTTCGTATAAGCTTGTAGTGATGTAGCCACTTGCCGGCTAAAAACTTGGGCTGCAAGTTTGACCTGTAATGTATGAGCATTTTAATTATTGTGTAGCAATAATCAATATAAAGTCTATACTAATATATAACTTTTGACATCAGTTGCGCGCGGTGCCGCTTAACGAGTGCACGTATCGTGTTTATTTATCGGTGACGCGTCAATTAAATTCGTTTAATAATAATGTGATGGACGAGGTCCATCGCGGGCCGTCGTCTATTGGAAGCGATGCAATGAGTGAGGAAGAGATACGTGAAGATTGTGACCAATTAATTTCAGGGCACGATGAACGTAACGATAGATGTCAGACACCGATCTCGGGCATACTTATGAGTACTCAACGGACGGCGAAGCGGTTGCGTTATAGTAGCGAGGAAGGCGAATCGGATGGTTTTACATTAGTACAAAGAAAGGGAAAGAAGAATTATTTAATGAATACAAACATTAATATGAATGAGAATGAACAATATGAAGTATGTATGGCATCCCATCAACTACTTCCTAAGCAAATTGGTTTGGCGAAGATTTTGAAATCGGAAAACATTCAAAATATAACAAGAATAAAATATAAAAATCCATGCCGAGTGTTAATTACTTTTGAAGTGAAACAAGATGCAGATAAGTTAATTAATAATAAAAATATTATGGAGGAATTAGGTTACCGCTGTCATTCAACTAGCGAAGTAAGCACAACATATGGCGTCGTAAAATACTTAGAAATGGACGTAAGTGATGATGAATTACTCAAAGCATTTAAATGTGAACATAAGATAGTAGCTGCAAAAAGATTAAAACGTATGTCAGAAAATGGTGAATGGGTGGACAGTGAATCGGTGCGTTTCAGTTTTAATGGCCCGACTTTACCATTTTATATCTACGGATATGACTGCAGATTTAAGGTGGAACCGTATACCTTTCCAGTGACTCAATGCTCAAAGTGCTGGAAATATGGTCATTTGGCAAGACTTTGTCCAAGTAAGAAAAAAAATTGCCCTAAATGTGGAGCAGAACATGAAAACTGTGCGACAACGAAATTCAGATGTATAAACTGTAGGGGTGAGCATATTGCATTTAATAAGAGATGTCCTGTTTTCCTTAAAGAAAAAGAAATTCGTTCAATTATGAGCCGAAATAATTGCACATACAAGGTAGCTCTAACCAAATATATAAGAAGCAAAGCTAATGTTCAGAAACAACAACACAACTTTGTGGAAGTTAGTAATGACGGTAGCTACCCACATTTAGTTGATAACGAAATAATAAGAACAAAATATAGTCAAACAGGAACTACAACCAAACAAATTAATGAAGAGCTTACAGATGATAGTGAAGTGGAATCTGACGATAAAGTAAATAATAATACACTAGGAAAAGAGTAATCAAGAAGAAATAGATACCCAAAAAAGAAACAGAAAAGGAACATTGATGTCTGCGACAGAAACAAAAATGTGAAGACACCAGAAGACAGTAACCAACCATATGCAGGAGAATGTCATAAGAAGACAAAAATTGACTTTTGGCACATACTATGGAAATTGAAAGAAGTTGTACTGTCTAAAGAAAGTTGAGAAGTGAAATTGCAGCAAATATTAAAAATATTTTTTGAAGAAATAATATCATACCTTGTAGAATTAGTCAAACGTGAAGATTTTTTAAATAAGATTGTAAACACTATCTATAATGGATAATAATGCCCTACTCTTAAATGTTACTGGGACATCGGGCGCTGACTTTTCATTTGAGCAAGTTCTTAATATTGCTCAATGGAACTCTCAGAGCCTGATGCCCAAAAAGTATGATTTAGAGTTGTTTCTTTCACAAGAAAAAATCAGTATTTGTATAATTAGTGAAACGTGGCTAAATTCAGAGACTAGTATCAAAATAAAAGACTACAATATTTTTAGGAAAGACAGATTAGATTCGTATGGCGGAGTAGCTATAATTACACATAGGTCAGTCAAAGCTCATATACTTACATCCTATAAGTGTAAATAATTCAGGAATTGAAATAATATGCATTAAAATTTGTAATTGTAAGAATTTAGATTATATAACGTCCGTATATTGCTCCTCATCTGTTAGAACTACTCGAAATGACTGGGAGCATATATTTTCTCAGTTTTCAACAAAAACTATTATAGCCGGTGATTTTAATGCACACCATGCAAGTTGGTCATGTAAAACAGATCAAAGAGGATTGCAAATTCTTGATGTATCTTTTGAATACAATTATGTGCCACTTAATAACGGAGACAGTACCAGAATTAACTCTTTAAGTTAACTCTTTTTTGCAAGAATCTTCACCAGATATTACTTTTGTTTCCTCCGATTTAGTGATTTATTGGAAATGGCAGGTAACAAGAGAATCCTTAGGCAGTGATCATATGTTAATTAAGTACTCCATGCAATATATAGCTTCTGCCAGAAGAGGAAATCGCCGAAATTTTAAACTGGCGAATTGGCAATTATATCAGGAAATCCTAAAAAGTCAGGTTGATTATTCTATAATAGTTGATGTTAATAATATTCAAACCACATACAATTTATTTATGGGGGAAATTAGCTGTGCGGCTAACTGGAGTATTCCTACATTTAAGGGTTGTAGTGGACTTATACACAAGTTTAGTCCTAAGCCTTATTGGACTCCATCACTATCTGCGGCTATTGCTGAACGTAGTTTTGCACTTAAAAATTTTAGGCGCAATCCTACACCTAATAACTTTATATTATTAAAACAAAAAATAGCGAACGCACAGCGAATCCACAGACAGGCAAAAACAAAAAGTTGGCAACAATTCTGTAATAGTTTAGACGAGACGGTAAACACGTCAGAGATTTGGCGACGTATGCGTTGGTTGAAAGGTGTAAAAAACGAATATGTTGAAGCTCCTAAACACAAAAAAGAAGAACTTTTACGTAGCCTTGCTCCTGACACCGTTGAGCCTCAAATGCCATTATTTTTTTCTACAAACAGTTCTTTAGAAAGCAACTTTTCCATTAATTAATTAAATAATAGTATTAAAAAAAAAAAGATACGGCCCCAGGAAGTGATCAAATTAGTTATTCCATGATATACTACCTACCAACTGAAGCAAAACTATTGCTACTCAAGATACTTAACATGATTTTTAAACACTCCATAATACCAGACCAATGGCGTAATATAAAAGTAGTCCCTATACCAAAGCCGAATTGTGATAATGAGTTCAGGCCTATTTCATTAATGTCCTGCATATGTAAAATTTTTCATCATATGTTATGTAAGCGTATAGAGTGGTTCGTAGAAACCAATAAAATCTTAGCGCCTACCACAAGCGGTTTTAGAAAAGGTCAATCGTGTATTGACTGCTTAGTGCGATTAACTTCCCAAATTCGAAAAATATTTCAACTTTGACGGTTTTTCTAGATGTTCAAAGTGCTTACAATAATGTTTCCATAGAAAAATTAGTTTCAACACTAGATACTTTAAAAGTAGGAACTCAAATTTGTAAATATATTTGGTCTTTTTTAACCCGAAGACGGTTATTAATTAAAGATTCCATGGATAAGGACGAAATGTTTAGATGGACAGCGAGGGGTTTAGCTCAAGGTGATCCTCTCTCACCTTTATTATTTAATTTAGTTACTTATAAAATAGGTTTGGGGTATCAAAATGTTCAGACACTGCAATATGCGGATGATTTTGCTTTCTATACACAAAATAAAAATGTAGTTAATAGTGCACACGATATTCAAAATTGTTTAAACTCAGTTGTAGAGGACTTAAGAGAAATAGGACTAGAAGTATCCCCACATAAAACACAATGTTGTTTGTTTCGAAGAGGAAGGCAAAGTAATCAGTTAAATTTAACAATCAATAACATCCAAATAAAACCAGTAGATAATGTTAAATACTTAGGTATGTGGTTAGATAAATCTTTACTATGGCGAATGCATATTAATCAAACTCATGTTAAAGCTACAAAAATGGTGAACATTCTTAAAGTATTAGCAGGTGCATCTTGGGGCTTGCATCCCATTCATCTTAGAATATTATATAATGCTTTAATTCGAAGTAGGCTAGATTTTGGAAGCTTTATTTATGACACTAAAACACATTTAGAAAAAATTGACCGAATTCAAAACATTGCACTACGTACTATAGGCGGTTTTATTAGAACAACACCCATTCATGTCATGGAATATGAACTCTGCGTTCAGCCACTTTCCATTAGACGTCAAAATCTAGCCACGAAATATATTTCAAAAACCCAATCATTATTTGGTAATTTAACTGTTTCTCTCTTGGAAAAACTTTCATTAAACTGTCGAACAAGATATTGGAAAAACAAAAAGAAGCCATTGCATGTATCAGTTTTCGCAGAAACAAGAAGAGAAAGGTGCAATAAAAGTCAAACCCTTCAAATGTTTCAATTAAATACCTGGATGTCTAATATTAACACAGAGTTTATAAAGATAGATGTAGATGAAGCTCATGTACCTAAAAATCAATGCAATAGCTCACTATTAAAACACAATGTTATAGAAATGATTAATTGTAATTATAAAAACTGTTATAGGATATTCACGGATGGATCCAAAATAAATAACATGTCTGGGGCAGCTTTCTATGATCCCAATTGTAATGTCAAAGAGCTATATACAATTGTATCCCCTCATAATACAATAATGGCGGTGGAACTCTTTGCAATCTCAGAAGCAATATCGTATATCGCCACTTCGGATATTAAAGAGGTAGTCATATTAACAGATAGCCGAAGTGCTTTACAGCATATTGCTCGATGTGTCTCTGTAGGAAGAGGTGCTTCGGTAGCATATGCCATAATTAAAAAAGTATTACTTTTGCAGAGTAAAGGTGTTAATCTGAGGTTGCAATGGATCCCATCGCATATAGGTATTCGAGGAAACTAGATTGTTGATAGGCTAGCGAAAGAATCCTTGTGTAATGGCACCGAAATTTACATAAGGCTAGAAAATACAGAAATTTTAAATAAATATAGATACAAAATATTTGAAAAATGGAAAATACATAGTGATAAGATATTTACTCAAAAAGGAATCTGATACCGAACAATCCAACAAGAACCTCCTCGAATACCTTTTTGTATGTTAAGTAATATGAGAAGACAGTTTGTCGTCGTAGCGCATAGACTCAGATCGGGGCACTTGCCTCTCAATAAATTCAAACATCTAATGAAACATACTGACTCTCCCAATTGTTCACTTTGTGGAGTGATAGAAGATGTCCACCACCTTCTACTTAATTGCACCCGAACTGAGTCTATGAGAGCAAATATGATAGATAAATTTTATGTAAATCCAATGGATACAGGAGTATTTCAGAGTATTTTGGCAGAACCGACGAGTATAATGGCTAAATATTGGTGTTCTACAATTTTTGATAAAATAATGTAGCTAGTTTCAATAATTATATGTACAATAGGTCTGACATAGTCGCAGAGCTACTCAAAGATCTTATATTAAATAAATAGAAAAAAAAAAACTTTTGACATATTGATAACTTTTTGTGATTAGTGACCACATCAAAACAGAATCTTGATAGAAATTGTATACTTTAATTTACCTTCATTTTGTCATATGAAGTTGGATTAATGTGTTTCTCTGTAAGTTTGGTGCTTCTTGCTCGGCCACCAAAGCCATCCCATTTGTATAGACTTTCTATACATTCCCACTTTGCTCTTCGATAACCAATAAGGAGATGCTTTTTCTGAAAATTATTACGAAAACATTTTAACAAATGAGGTACATCATAGATATGATATAATTGGTAAGGGCCAATTTTGTAGCAAATGTCATTGGTGCAATTATTACTTCGTAAAAGTTCAGCATTGGAATCTGATATTAATGACTTAATAGCAGCAACATTAGCAGAGCCTTGATCACTAACTGTAGCTCTAACTATAAAACCAGATTTAAAAACTGCTAACACTATTTCTTTTATTATATTCTTTAAAACAAATGTTTTAACCCCATCTCGTGCAAAATAAAACGCTATCGGAATTTTCCAAGGAGAAAATAACCCTCTTAACATAAAGACTAAAGCTTTATCAGCTACATTATTTGTTCGTTTACCAGAACCCATATCTTCAAAACCCTCAATAACCCCAGTAAAATAATTAAAATTTAAGTTCTTTTTAATACTCATTTCATCAAACATTAAAGTGCATTGCCTGTCTATTGTAGGTTTATTTAATGCAGCATCTGCCAAATGTTTAAATATAAAGTCATTAATACCAGGCCTCAAAGGAATATTAGTAAGCAGGGAATTAATTCGCGACTTGCAAGGTAATGCTATATATTTTCGCAAAAATCCATAGCACTTAGGGCTTAACTTATATAACGACAAAGCAAATACTTTTTCGTCATTAGTATAGCGCCGACCTTTTAATGAAGTACCAGTCAAACGTAACTGTGAATCTACTAATAACTTTCCAAATTTACTTAATATGTTATATTTCTTTAAAAACAACTTAGTTTTAGGAGCATTAAGGGTTACTTTCGTCTTAAGCCTTGTTTTTTGCAATTGTGCAAGACGTAACTTATTTCTTAATCTGTTAATTGATGCACGTAAAATCTGCTTACGAGGGGTAGATTTATTTGGATCTAGTCTAATACGCTTAATTAACTGACATTTTACTTGACTACTACAGTTTCGTTTTTTTACATTAGACACAGCAAGGGTAGATGATGTGGATGGGGTAACACATATTTCTAGCTGTTCTCTATTAGGTGGTATGTAAGGGTCAACATGAGATATAGCACTACTACTAGGTTCATTACATTTAGATTGAAATGTATTTGAAACAACAGGTAACTCAGCAGAGTCAGAACTAATATCTGCTTTTACACTATTAAAGCATTCATAGTTTATAGTCGGTTGATTTACTATATCAGAAGGGACAACTACTTTAAAAATAAAAGGTTCTATATGGTCATTAGTGGGCGTTATTTCTAAATGTTTCTCTAAATTTATATTCAAGTTCAAACACGGAATTGCACAAGGTTTTAATTTTAATTTTTCATTAATATGTTCGGCAAGAAAATGTTTATGACAAAAACGAATACGGCTACGTTTAACAAAAGGTATGTTTTGTAAATATGGACAAACCCCTAACCACATTTCCCACCTTGCTTGGTTTGTGAAGGGTACACAAAAATATTTATTATTTGGTCCCCGAGTTTTACACCCGGGAACAATGCACTTATTTACCATAGTTCTTACAAAAATAACAAGTATTTTAACACAAATTCAATAATAAACTATTACTCGTTTGAGCCGGTAAACACTAAGGTCACTTAAGGCTATTTTATCTTTTACGAAAACATAAGCACACAAAATCAATAAAAAGGAAAAAAACCGCCTTTGATTGCAAACTGTAGCACCAGAATCCGTGATTAGAAAGTTATTAAATTCCAATTATAAGATTCGTTGTACTATGACTTGATCAAGGCACAAGAGAAAATGGCGGATGGCGGCAAACGAGACGAGATACGTTTGACATATCTTTCAATCCTAGTGACATAAAATACTACGTCACACACACACTAATATAAATATGAGTAAGATGAACGCCATCCATATTAAAATAGTGAGATAGCTAGCATAGCTTAACGTGCAACTTTTTTTATTCGGAGTTGGACGGGCCTGTCTTAAACAACACACGAGTTTGCCTGTTTTTTTTTTTTAATATGCCTATTGCTAATGTCTTTTTGGCCAATGTTATATTAAAGGTACTTTATTCAAGCATTATATTTTTTTTTTTCATAACGCTTTTTATAATATATTTTGAATTTAGGACGATTTTTCATTACTAGTGTATTTTCCTATAAAAATGACAGCTTACGTCAAAATTGGGGACGTTTGAGTGGATAACTCAAGTTTTAAAACAGCTGTTGATCGATGGTATTGCCACATAAAAACCATTGTTTTTTTTTAAAGTTTTATGCCATGAGATTCTGTTACACCTATAATACCACAACTTTTTTGTGTAGAGCCATGGACGTCTAGAGCGTAGAAGTATATATGTACGGTCCTGGCATCCTAGTGGGCGACATGACATCTTGAATATGAATATTGAATTATAGTATTGCCAAAAGGAGTTTGGACTTGGAGCATCGCACATCGATCTTGGCTGTATGCTTTTGTCCTTTACTTTTTTTGATGGAAGAATAGGAAAACCAAGAGTAAAACATATGCCGTATGTCATCTGTCAAATTCAAATTCCAAATCAATGATAAAAGAATTATAAAGGATTACGCACAAAAGTAGCTATACAGGGTATATCAAGACTGCTACCGAAAACGAAGCCGGATGGTAGTTTAAGCGACTTCAGACACAATGCAATAGAAAAAATTGCAAAAAAGAGCGACAATATTTTTTTTGTTATTTTTTTCCTATGACCATATTTGGGTGGTAAATGTATTTTTTTCCTAAAATAATAGTGTATACCCTTTTATTTATAAACAATCTAAGGTATAAAAGTGTTTAAATAATTATTTTAGCAAAAACTATGGATTTACCACCCAAAAATGACGATATTTAAAAAATCATAAAAAATAATTGTCGCGTTTCTTTGCGAAAATTTTAGTTGCAATGTGTTTGTAGTCACTTAAACTACCACCCGGCTTCGTTTTCGGTAGCAGTCTTGAGATACCCGGTATATATCAAATTATAGTTATGTTAGGAATATCGACGCGGAATGTACGTTTATCTATCTGTCTCCTTTACACAAAGCTGACTTTTCCCTTAATGAAAGAGACAAATAATAATTCCTTTGTTTCGAATATGGCAATATTTTGTTCACTAACCACACTGAGACCGCCCCTAGACCAAAATGACGCCATTTTATTTAGCTCATCCGAAACCACAGACTAGTAAAACAAAAACTCCATGAAATGTCAAACTGTGGCGTTATCTGTCAATCGAAGTAAACAAATCTGCAAAATCAAAGAATTTCGAATTATTCATTGTTTAATCTCGTTTGTTAAGTTTGCCAATTAGTTTAATTGTTAACTTTTTAAAGTGCCTCAGTGTTGTGTTAGAGGATTCAAGTCGAGTTCAAGCAAAAAAGACTCAACACAACTTTTCATAGGTTAGTAACTGTTTTTACGAAATACTAACAAATATGTGCTAAATTTACATTTTGGGTTTATTTTTATCATTTATAAATGTATTTGGATCTTGTTGATTAAGTTTTAGACTCTTCTAGGCGTTATTTATACAAGTAGTGTAAATAACAACCTCATTGTTTGTTTACACACAAGTTTAGAGATGAGTGGATTCGATACGAAATTATTCATATCGATATTATCATTTTTAAATATTTTGATCTTTATTTTTCAAAAAGGAAAAAAATAGTTTATATTTAAATATATATTCAGACCGACAAACAAAGTGAAATTAAAAATATTTTTTAGATTCCCTATAAACATACAAACCAGGGCAAAATGGATACAAAAAATTGGAAGCTATTGGAACCCTGCAATAAATACATTTATTTGTTCATTACATTTTGAAAAAGAAAACAGCTTTCCAACAATATTCCCGGTAAGTGAAATTGTAGTAATTATGATATTTTACCTAATAATCCTATTAATAATATAACTGTTAATCAATAACAAAGATGACATGCAAGATAATTTGGACAATTGGTAGTCTATTGTCTAATGTTCTGGAGAACCTTTTAATGAACAGAAATAGTTTTATATTTTATTATTAATTATTATAATTGTTTATCTTAACCAACACTTTCATATTCATTGATTGATTTCTAAGTGAGACATAATGATTTTCCTCAGTCAAATAGTAGCAATAAAAATCTACCTATGTTATTTTATTTTATTTGGTATGTATTAAATATCCTGATAGGTATTTTTGATTTTAGCAAAGAATGGTGCAACGTAATAATGAACGAAATGTATTAGATGCAACTGGGTGTTTGTCTCGACAGGTATAACCTTGTAACGGTTGTAACATGTAAATTAGTATTAGTTGGTCATATGTTTACATTATGGCGACTAAAAAAGTAACGATAATTGTAAAGTATAAGTATATTTTTAGGAATATCAAGAAATAATTACCTCCAACCGTCACATACATAGTCTGACCCCACACTAAGATCAAAATGTTTAATACATCATATTACTATTGTTTATGTAGCAGTTGCATTTTTATTAGTTTTGTTACAAATAAATTTATCATAATATTAATATTTATACATACATAAACTCACGCTTTTTTCCCAGAATGGGTAGGCAGAGGTGCAACCAGGACACCCACATTTCAGCCTCCGTGGCGCAGGCGGTAAGACGCCGTTTGTGAATCGAGAGGCCGCGGGTTCGATCCCCGCACCGAGAGAAATGTTTGTGCGGCCCACAAATATTTCTCTCGGGTCTGTGTGTTTGTGAGACCGAAAAGTCTCTCGTAGTTCCTGATACCCACGACACAAGACTCGATCTTAATGTGGGGTCAGGACTATGTATGTGACTGTTGGGTGTTATTTATTTATTTATTTATTTCGCCTTGTATGTTCCGTCCTACGATGTTGTGGGTGGCGAGCCTATCGCAATATCGGGCACAAATTCCTGACTGTGCTGATAATGAATAGAAAAATCCGATATCACTTTGCGCGACCCGGGATTCGAACTTGAGACCTCAGCTTTGTAACCGTACCATAATACAACTACGCCACTGAGGCAGTCAATATTTATACATAAATTAAAATCTATAGTCCACATTATTCACCGTTTGTATGTTTATGTATGTATGTACCTTATGTTTTTTTTGTTTGATTGAATTATTCGAAAAATATTTTTATTCTAGTGCTGATTTCCTGCCTTCGTTCGCGATGTCCGCTACAATTCCTTTATTCAAAATCAAAATCAAAATATTATTTATAATTTAAGTTCATTTCATTTGGCGATCTAGTGTTGTTACATAGTTTATTAAGTCTTTTAATTATTGTTTTTTTTCGAGTTTCTTATTTTTTTATATAAAGCAGCTGTTAAATAAATAATTGTCGAAAGAGACTGACTTCTGTTATACAGGGATTCCTAGTTCAGGAGTCAGGGTGTTATTATGTTGTAAACATGTTGTAATGAAATAAAGATTAATTATTATTATTATTATTTATTTAAATAGTCTTTCAAAAGATCTTTTGGATTGTTCATTTCTGCTACCACCGTTTCGGAACGTGTTGTAGCTGTGTAGAAGAAGTGGCGCAAGAAACTTCGTCAGCAACACGAACTATCTTCTTTTTTCTTTTTTTTATATCGCCATTTAAAATTACAATGGTTCATGTCACAGAACACAATAATGTCAGTTTATTTAGTTAATTGTGTTTATTTAGTTAATTGTTTAATTTCTATTTTTACATTTTAATTGTTAATTTTGTGTAGATATTTTATTTCTATTTATATATTTAAGTTGTTAGTTTAGTGTACATATTTTCATTGTTGTTTGCTAAATGTCTGTTTTTTTTTAGATTTTAGTTATAATTTGGCAAAAGAAATATTGGCATGGTGAAAATTGGTGCTTAAGGAAAAAAGTGTGGTATATTCGAAGTCGCAACCAAATTCTAGCTATTAATAAAGTTGTATTTTATCTCACGTGTGTATTATTTGACAAATCCAATCCAATCATCAGGTAAAACTTACCCATCAAATAAATCATAGCATGAAAAAAATATCAAAGCATTGACCTATTATTATCGGATTTAATTTTTAAAGACTTGACTGTCAAGTCCTAAAATCCCCTGTTTATACTCAATTGAGATGTAAAGCAAAAATTAAAAATGTTATATTAATGTTAGTCGTATGCCACTGTTGATGATCGATATCGATAAAAAATTTGGTACTAGCGTATCACTATTTTTAGGGGCGGAGCCGCCGCCATGTTTGTGAATCAAAGTGGTACGCGTCACGTGACCTTATGCTTTATCCCCTCTGTTCTTTAATCATTGTTCCAAATATTGTCAAATCACTGATTTGCTATTTAGGTTTCAAAGAAAAAAAAATAATTTATTTAGTCTGGTCTGTAGTTATAGTGTTAAATTAGATTTCTTATTGGTCTGTGAAATTAGACGACATCGATAACCTCAGCATAATGAGTACGTTCGGAGAAATAATAGAACCCTCAAGCCGAAATGTTTGGGAAGATTGGGATGAAAATAATCATATTGTAAATAATGTTCAGTACGTAAAAAAGTTATTTATCTTTATATTTTAATTATTCTGCAGCATATCATTATATTAGGTTTTTTATTTACTTTCTTTTTTTATTACTTTTCAGACTAAATTGGCAAAAAACTTTAGATCAACCAAGTCATATTGGAACACTAATAATATTGGAGGGCAAATATTTGTCATATGCTGTAAATCAAAGTAGAAATTTGGACCTAATAAATTCCGTTTCAGATATAAACTTGAAATTATATAAAGTTACAACATCAAATGATTATGTGTGCATACTTAAAGATTATGATTTAGTGTTAAGCAGTGAAATTGTTGATCTATTAAAAGGTCATATTACAGTAAGTGATGAGGTCATAGCAATATTAACTAAGCCCCTTGTTGAGTTCCATTCTTCAGGGGAAAACATACAAGATTGTATTTTTAGAAGACTATCCACCAACACACATTCACAACCTATGATCATGAAATATTCCAAGTTGGAACAACCAAATATCATATCTGGAGCATCGGCAGGAGGTAATACTTCTGTTAATTTATAATAAATATATTAGCAATAGTTATATGAATTGTAAATTGAGTAATTGTTTCTTTTTTTTATATAGTTAAATCATTGTTTCTATTTTTAAATATAATTTAAATCATATTTTGATCATAAACATTGTGTTTGATGAGTTTATTGATCACTTAGGATATCTTCCATCATATAAATAGTTGTTTTAAGATGTATATATATTTAAACTAATAGACTTTGATCAAATATACACTAGATACACAGTTCCCTGTAAATGTTCTGTTAAAAAGTGGCACCGATGCATTGAAACAAAAAAAGTAAACAAAAAGATCACATATTCCAAATATATTAACACAAATTCCACCTTATTCCTGGAGCTTAAAGTAGCTTTTGACATAATATTGTCTAAAGTTCTGAGACATTTTAGAAGCAACGGTCAGTGCGTGACTGAAGGCGAAAGAGTGCTTAAAGCACTCTTTTTTGGTGCCATTTTCTAAGCGCTCATGTTGTATCTAGTGTATATTTAATCGAAGCTAATAGATTATATTTGTGTTTTCATAAGGCATACAATGGTATATTTTGGCTTTGGCTTTTGTAAAGTATAGTATGACTGTACATGTCATGGCATGTATATTTGTTACATAATAAAGCCAAGTTAATTATTCAAATAACAGGTGAATGAAAATCACCAATGTGTTGTGCCCAAAAGAAAATAAAAGTGACCTGTAGTTAACATGTTCATATTATAATCTGTGACAATTTTGGTTTTTCAGCAATTTGCTTGAGAGAAGTCCTTGATCTACCTGCATCAGCAATAGTGTTCTACATTGAACAGCCCGAGGATGGTGAAGTATGTGAACTTAATAAATTATTACAACATCTCAATATTTTAATAGACAAACATAAGTCTAGCAGTGTATTAGATTCAAATTTGTATATTTGATTTTTAATTATACAAATATGTTGTTGATCCTGTGTTTTAATTACTTTATAAAGAAATATAATAAGGTCTAACAAGTAACTGCGTAACCTTTTTTGTATATCTGTATCAGCCCATATACGTCCCACTGCAGGGCACGGGCCTCCTCCACAATCGACAGTGCGATTGAGAGTGGTTAGGCCATATAGTCCACCACGCTGGCCTAGTGCATATAAACAATATTTTACTTTAATAAATTTATTCAACTTCAATACAAATTAACATAAAATACATAATGATTAGATATTTTTCACAATTCATTAAGAAAATATATGTAACTTACATGTATGAATTTATACAAAAATATGCACAGCCTATTGAATCGCAGAATAGTTTAGTTTGGTTTAAATTGTTACAATAACTGAATATAAGTTTTACTGATTTATTGGCTCAATCTTGAATATGATTGTCATCTTATTGGTATGGAAAAGAGCATTTACAATGAATTGCATATGACTTCCACTGAATAGGGTATTCCACTCTTTTTTCAAAAATATCTTTAGTTGTTCCAAAGGTAAAAACAAATTGGTAAAAAAACATGATTTTTTTTATCTGATTGGTAAGATCCATTTTAACTTCCGCGCGTAAATGTAAGATAACGCCAGATACCGTGTTTCGAGTGATTACCTCACTTAGCTGTATCCTATGCAAGGAACTTATACTCTAACTGGAATGTTCACAATCTGAGGTTCACAAGCACTTAAAAAGCGTTTTGATGAGTACAGCTTCCGGAAGGTAGCCGTGTCCTTTTCTACTAGTGGATCCATACAAATGTATAAAATGGGACATTTCTAATATAAGGTACCAAAAAAGTAATTTTGTATCATTTTTAAAGTCAGATTTCAAAATTGCAACATTACTTTATTTTTCTAAAATAAAATATATTTTCTAAAATAAATGTAACCTAAGTTACTCCTTATTATATCAGCTACCTGACAAGTCCCGTCAAAATCGGTCCAGCCATTTCAGAGATTAGCCGGAACAAACAGACAGACAGACAGACAAAAAAATTCTAAGTTCATTTTCGTTATGGGTATCGTGTATATAACTATATGTATTTGGACATTTTTTTTATTTTCACATTACAAACAGACACTTCAATTTTATTTATATGTATAGATTTTTGCGCCCAGGGCTAAAGCCCGCATCTACTGCCTACACAGGCTACGCACACACGTGCGTATTAAGAATCATAAATATCGCTTACTCATGGGTGAATAAAACGTAAAGATGTACAAGAGAAGGTCTCCCTAATGTTATAGACTACAGGCCCGTGGCAAAAAGCGATGGGTCAAATGAACCACCAGGAGAGCTATTTAGTAAGATACAGGAGAATAAAATAATAATATTCAGCACTATGCCGTCACTTGTAAGCTGTCCGTCTCAGTGTAGATGAGACTTCAAAAGCACAAAGGAGAGGGGTTCATTTTGGTCATTTATTTTTGTACGGCATTCCTACCATCGATAGATCCATAAAAAAATAATAAGAGAACACGTAGTGCCGTACAAAAATAGTGCGTCACAAAGTCGGAAGAACGTTACATATTCCGGCAAATTTGTGGGTAAATTTGGTCATTTGATTTTAAACGGCATCGGTTACATACTGTTGCAATACCTCTTCTAATCCATTATTCCGCAATGCCGTACAAAAACCATGCGACAAGGGAGAAAAATCAGCGGTTGCAACCCACTCCCCTTCAGAGGTCCGGGGGGTGATTTGACACAACATTAGATTAATTTATTTTGAAAGTATTTTAGGCATAGCTAACGTGACCATACGTCCCGCTTTGGGCGGGACTGTCCAGTTTTCAGGAAGTCTGTCCCGGTGTCCCCAGCAAGGCCGACATAGTCCCGCTCTTGCAAACAGACCAAACGATAATTTAAAATGTATTTCCCGCTCGAAATGCTTTACCGAACTACTACTAAAAACAGTGGGGTCTAATTATTCCAGCATTTTCGTAAATACAATCTTGATTTATAAAACTTCTCCACAATTATTGAGTACGTTATGTGTCTGCCAAGAAGTACCTATCGAAATGTTTTCCCACATTAACAAAATATGGACAAGTGATAAAAAACAGCTAAGTGCCGCAGTAATGAAAGCTATTTTGATTACAAAATTCAGTTTTTTAGAAAATTTAGGTTTTCACACTCATATAAAAACCTGTAAAAACTTTATTATTATTATTATTTCATTCCGCAGATGTCCCGCTCTGGCTCAAAAAATAAATGGTCACGTTAGGCATAGCTAATATTTTTTCACATGCCGTACATTTTTTTGTGATCCAAAGGTCTGTAGAACGGAAAATAACTCTCGAATAATCCATGTAACAAAATATACTTTAGGGTAATATTTACTGTACAGCATTTAGACACTTTATTTGTATTTAATGCAATCGTCTATAAAAAGTCAATACTGTACAAATCTGAAGGTTCACATTAATAAAAGATAATAAACATAACAAAAACTTATAATTATTAATTCCTTTTTTTAATTTTATTTGTTCGCAAAATAAGATGACACATATTCATGTTTCAGAAGGTGATCGAGAAGAGGATTCGGACGTCGATTCCGATACTGACTCAGTCGCTGATTCAGATATTGAATTACAATTTGAAAGACATACCTACCTATTTTTGCATTTTTGTATATAATATATTATTATCATTTATTTAATAACACAATTCAAAAAAATATGTCCATGTTTGAAGTATACAGGGTATATCAAGACTGCTACCGAAAACGAAGCCGGATGGTAGTTTAAGCGACTTCAGACACAATGCAACAGAAAAAGTTGCAAAAAAAAGCGACAATTTTTTTTTGTTACTTTTTTTCGTATGACCATATTTGGGTGGTAGATATATTTTTTCCTAAAATAATAGTGTATACTCTTTTATTTATAAATAATCTAAGGTATAAAGAGTTTAAATTATTATTCTAGCAAAAACTATGGATTGATACAAAATGACGATATTTAAAAAATCATAAAAAATAATTGTCGCGTTTCTTTGCGAAAATGTTAATTGCATTGTGTTTGTAGTCACTAAAACTACCACCCGGCTTCGTTTTCGGTAGCAGTCTTGAGATACCCGGTATAATAAAAAATGATAATATGACATCGAAAAGTTTGCAAAAATACTAATACCTACTGAGCTTGATAGTTTTCAATTTTTGGATATAATATATACTCAGTTTCACTTTAAAAGCTGGTATAATGATTTATACATGTTATCAATTATTCTCTTCAAAAATATGTTAATGCAGTGTAGTATCACATGATCAGAAAGTACTCCTGAAATGGTAGTGCCATTTTAATCAGCCAAAAATTATGTTCTGCATTAAAATTTACGGCGTAATTTTTTCTTCATTTGTTTACCTGAGAACTATTTAAAACAACAATAATATTTAAAAAGGTGATGTATTTTATTAATCTACGATAATTTAAACTTTTGAAATAATTTGAGAAAACTCATATTTTATTTTCCTCTCAATTTCTTTTTGAACATTTTTTATTGAATGGCAATACTATATAACAATTGTATTTAGCAATATCATGTTAAAAAACAGGTTGCCGTCCAGGATTAAATGACCTTTCAGCTTTGTCAAATTTATGATATACATTCAAATTAACAATAATTTAGTGACGGCATTTTTTTAAATAGTAATTTTGAGTGCTACGTAATGTTATGAAACCGATGCCGTACTTTTTTAAATCACCCCCCGGACCACTGAAGGGGAGTGGGTTGCAACCGCTGATTTTTCTCCCTTGTCGCATGGTTTTTTTTCGGCGTTGCAGAATAATGGATTAGAAGAGGTATTGCAACAGTATGGAACCGATGCCGTTTAAAATCAAATGACCAAATTTACCGACAATTTTGCCGGAATATGTAACGTTCTTCCGTCTTTGTGACGCACTATTTTTGTACGGCACTACGTTTTCTCTTATTATTTTTCATGGATCTATCGATGGTAGGAATGCCGTACAAAAATAAATGACCAAAATGAACCCCTCTCCTTTGTGCTTTTGAAGTCTCATCTGCACTGAGACGGACAGCTTACAAGTGACGGCATAGTGCTGAATATTATTATTTTATGCCCCTGTATCTTACTAAATAGCTCTCCTGGTGGTTCATTTGACCCATCGATTTTTGCCACGGGCTTGTAGTCTATTATTGGAGCTATGTGACTTTTATTAGCCTGTAAGGGACAGATGGCCTTCTGATCAATGTCATCACTCGGAATGTTTTCTCTTCTTGAAATATGTAAACAATGTAAACAAATATAAGCCTACTTAATTACTTTTTGAATTAAGTATATTTTACAATGTGTAATATTGTGTTGCGAGCATTCCAATTAGGGTATAACTTTCTTGATTATATGTAAACCACGATGCTGTACTTTGTAAAGCGTGAATCATTCCAAAAAATATGAGTCAATCTCTAGTAGTTTTTTTTTTAAATGATGTATTAGAAGAATAGTGATAGAACTTCTTTAATAACACCCAAGGTTTATGGATTAGACACGGAAAGACGACATACCGCTTCATTCATGTCAGCTTCCGTTCCGCATATTTGTAGAACAGATAAAAACATTGAAATATTAAAATATTTTTTAAATAATTCTTTGATTTTGTGAGTTGAAATTAACATATTTTTATTGGCTATGGCTATACTTATATAGATTCTTTTTGTTTTTCCACACTTAAAGTAAAATACCCTATTCATATCCTTTAGTTTAAACCTCCAATTAAACCCAATCAACGTTTTATTGTAATTATAGTATTCAGTATTGGATTTATTTATTTATATTAAAATTTGATGTTTTCTATTTCATAAACTAAAGTAGGCTGAATAATGTCAGATAAGATATATGTTTCATGTACTCTAAAGAGAAAACATCATAATAATTGCAATAACAAAAATGTAACACACGTTACAACACGATTATTTTTCCATTAAATAACAAAAAGAAATTAACTACAAATACAAAAAAACATTGTCTTTACAAAATGACCTACATGTCAAATACATTGTAAGTTATTGATTTTTCGAATCCAATATTATTTGAAACATATTTATATTAAAATCGATTATTTTAAGTCACTGAGTCCTTATAAACAAAGGATTATTGATACGCCATAATAAGATATGCCAATAAATTCCTAGTACAAGGGTATCCACACATTTTTAAACTGTAAACTATATAATTTCTCTGTTATCATATTTTTGGCGTTTTTATTTACAAGAACGAATTATAACGTATAAAAAAACCGTCCTTTAATCTTAAGCCTTGTACATATGCCATGACAACTTTTAACGCAACAACTCAGTTTTTTTCAAAATGATTTAGAAAAATGATTTGTATTAAAAAAATTGTATTGTAATATACTACATACTTATGATTTATGTACTTTGACAACATGCGTAATATAAATAGTGTAAAAAGAACCTCGACTTCTAAAATGTAAATGCTGTTAACTGTTTTTCATTTAAGTATTTAAAAAAGTATTTGAATTTCTGTAATATTTTTAACAGAAATATGTACATGGTATATTACGTGCTTTGAATGATTTAAAAATACGATTCCACTGTATAAAAAATGTAATCCTACGACTATGCGAATCCCCAATTACATCTAACCACATCCTTTGATGTTTTAACACAGCTACAAACGTATGGCAAATATGCTATTCCTAATGAATAGTAATAATATATTAACAAAGTTAAATCTAGACTGTCCTCTCCTTAAAATTAATTTATACAAATAAATATAGTGAATCTAAAATATATACCCAAATCTGTTAAAAATAATAAACTATAATATCACTACTTGCCACACGACAATATTTTGACAATCAATAAACTAATTATGAACAAATAACAATACGAATAACATCGATAGATTTATTAAATAACAATGTTTTTGTTGATTACGAATAAATATAAATTATACAGATCGTTAAGTTTACAACGATGTATACACAGGCTGCCGCCGCACCGAGCGATACTATATTTTACAAATGCATAAGAGCAATTGCTGTTTAAATCTTTATTTAATAAATTAGAGACTAGACACAAAAACAAAACATTTAAAGAAAATCAAGTTGTTCGTCAGTTTTCTAAACCTAACGAGCAATCAGCGTAAACAGGATGATTTTTTCTAGTGGGTGTGGATGGCCAAATTCTGATGGCTATGTAAATACTGAAAAGAGTGACTAACCCGTTTTTTGAACATTAAAACTGCATAGGTATCACTTGATTTTTTGATAAATCAATATTCCTAGCGCGGAAATCCAATACGACCATTTTGAAAAAATAACACAATCTGTATTATTACACCATTCGTTATTGTTACTCATAAGAATTAGATTCTGAAAATAATGGCATACGGCAAACTAAAAGGTACTACTAAAGGTCAAGGACAAGAGGTCAATTTAAGCAATTTTTTTCTGTTGCCTTAATATGTAGTCTCCGTGAAGTTCATGAAGTAACTCAAAATAGGTTGGAAGTTGTTTGCAACATTCCATTATAAATGCCTGGGTTTATGAAGTTACATTAACAAAGCCATCTCCTTTTTTTAGCTTATTATTAGCCTAATATATTTTTGGAGATGCTATAGTGAAAAAAACAGGTAAAAGGTAAGAAGAAGAAGTAGAAATGAACTTGAAGTTTATTTTTTTGTATGGGGCTTTGTGAAGAAAATGTAAAATTTTAATTTCTCCAAGAACTCCGGGCCTGGATCTAAATAAAGTTTATATTAATTGAAAATATATATTTTTCCCTACACAAAAAGTAGGTTTCATCGAGGGACAACAATCTTCACACCGATACTAAGTTTCATAGTAAAATGGGCATTCTCCTTTCCTCTTTCCTGTAGTTTGCCGTAGGCTTTTACTTCCCATAATTATATCCTTATTAGCAACATTTTCGAACGGTTTTATTTTTTTTTTCAAAATCATCGGCATCACTCGCTAGGAATATTAATTATCGAAAATCCAAGTATGCAGGTTTAGTTTTTCAGTGTTCCTCATAGTATGAGCCATGCACGCCCACTTGAAAAATTCACCCCGTACACCACAAGAACCTATGGGTATACGAGCATGTTATTCAATATTAATAAATGTCAACATACTTTACGTAAACACACTATTTTGTCTAAAAATATATTTAATTTCAGATTAATAGAGTAGGCAGCTAAGCTATCTATCTGAAAATTTATTAAATTTACAATATGTATGCCCTGAAATATGAAAATTCGAATTGCAGCGATTGACAAATTAAGTATTTTAGGTCAATATTATCTCTCACGTCTCTTTTATTAGGAAGAATATATAGTTTCCAGTAAAAAATACAAGTAATTCACAAGCGAGGTGGGGCATTATAGCTTTCCAAATATAAATATACTCAATGAATAACCTTGCTTATTCTGCCATTATTTAAAAACATGCGTACAAACGTAATATCAAGGCGCAGTATTATGGACACCCCATACCAGCGTCATGAATTCAGCGGATATTAAGAGCGTTTATACCCTGCACGCGCTTTTTGGCTTAAAAACAGGACTTTTCAAATGAGTTAATAGCCACCAATAAACAATTTAAAGGAAAAATAATTATTACTAATTTTAGAAAAGGTTGTCATCTAGGGATTTTGGTGGAAAACATTATAGATTGATGGATAATTTGTGAGTACTATACGGATTACTGAACACAAATTTCGTTATTTAGGCTTTAAATGGCAATTTAGAAGCTTAAGATATCCGAAACCACTAAATATAAGATGAAAATAAAAATATTATCAGACTAATAAGACCCTTATGGAGGGATTTTGCTGAGAAAAATAATCTTTTTGTGTTTAGTTCCTGAAAAATAAAAATTTAAACAATGCGAAATTATTCAGATTCTCTCGTCAAGAACATATTTTTTTTCACCAACTTATCGTACATAATTTTTTATAGCAATTGCATATTACAATAGAAGAACATCTTATCAATAAATTACTATTTTGGTATTTCAACAAAATTAGTTATCATGTTTTCTACAAATATTTTAAAAACCACTATAAAACACGCTGTCCGACGTGGATCAAATCAGACCGCCGCAAGGCCTTCTAGAGGAAGGACGTATCGCTCGTCGCTCCGGCCTGGTTGCAGTCGATTATGCCGCGCGTAGTAAAAATAGCCACGCGCGGAATGCGATTACCACATCTTAGTACTTTGTACTTTGGTTGTAAAATATTTAATTATTTTTATTACCTACAATGATTTTGTAGTGAGTATAAATTATGTTTCAGGTAATATAATGGGATGTAATTCCGAGGCTAAATTATGTTATGTATTGTAATATAAAATTAAATATATTTCGTAATTGTAAGGGGTTGTAAGGCCCCTGACACTATTTATGTGTTCGAACACGAAATGATTAATAAAACGTCCGTAGTGTATACTGATTGAACACTGATTTGAATGCAACTTAACAGTGTAATAGTAACGAAAATATGATTAGTATCCAAAATTTGTATTATTCTTTGCTTGCACATTAATATTTGTCTACTTATAATGCAAATAAAATATTTTTATGATATTATATTACAGTTACATTTCAATTGAATATTTGAAGCGCACGGATCAAAGTTGTTTGAGCCGATTGTATAGCGAGCCGACGCGGCAGCTCTACGCACACAGCTTTGGTCGCTTATGTGTGCGTGAAATTAACGAAGAAATACCTATAGTTGACTTTGCGCGCAAGGTGTATACGCTCTTAAGCCAAACGGCTTCACAATCGCATCTCCGACGGATTACGCAGACGTAAGAATGGAACACAATTTGCCAGAAGTATTTACCTGATATGTGATAAAAGTCAAGCCTTTTATAAACAATGTGTAAAAATCTCCAGTGACCGTGTCAATTGCGTTATCGTTATCGATTCGATAATGAAAGATACGCACCAGCCACAGTAAATACAATAATGAAAATTAATAATAGTAAGTATAAGAAACTCAAAAATCACTTTACAGGAAAATAATCAACTAAAAAGCAAACAATCATTGTTATTGAGTTTAAGATTGAAAATTGAGTGAATATGATTTTTTTATCGTTTATATCTTAATATTAGGCGAAAGTAATATAAAAAATAATTACTACCTATTTTTAAATATATGTATTTATATTAATTACGATGTAAAAAAAACACGTTCTGCATGAACGTGTTGAACGCACGTGCTGAGCGAGAAATAAAGATAATATTGTCAACAGCTAGAACTAAAATCTACATCAAACGTGGAGTGCGATCATTGAACGAATTGACAACGACAAAAAAACAGTCCATTATAAACAAATAGACAGGGTCAGTGCATTGACATAAATATGTGAAAAGCGCGGTAAAGTGTTCCGACGTAAGTGGTGCGCGCGGTACATCTCATATGGAGCGTTACTGAACATGGGCCCTACTATATTCATCCGAAACGAAGTTCGAAACTTCGGACGATCGAAGTTTTTTATACGATACGAATGTATCTACTCTGTAAAAGTTCGAATTTGTATAACTTACATCGTAACTATAAGTCTATGGTTACGACTATAAGTCAATAACGACCATAAGTATATGTAGGTACATTCGTATCGTATATAAACTTCGATCATCCGAAGTTTCGAACTTCGTTTCGGATGAATATAGCAGGGCCCATGATTCGTCGCTCGCAACGATTTTGAAAACGCTTGCTTTTATTAGTACAGAAAATGTAATAAATATGAAGATAATATTTTTAACACGCTTACACAAAATCTATTTTAGTTAATTTAATACAGTAAAATCTCATTAATCCGGCACTATTTAAAACGATAGGGTGCCGGTATATTGGAATGTTTGGATTATTAGATTATAGATAAAATCATAATAAATAAAATCATATCATAAAGAGAATAAGTATAATGTATGCATGAACATTATTGTGTTCTTGTTCGTCAGGTTTTATAGTAAATGAAACATATCTCAAAATTGACCTGTGATTACATATTATAGTTTTACAATAATCTTTAATTGAGGTTTGCTTTTGCGCAACTTGCGAGGAAGGCGCGGGCGGAGGGTGCCAGATTATTGGACGTATTGGTCTATTGAAGTGCCGGACTAGTGAAATGATATTGTATTTATTTTAGCGCGATTTTCACGCTCATCTTATTGAAACTCCAAATGTACTGAAGGGCCTATCCTTAGTTTTTAAATCAATGGGTCAGTGTTTAATTTTTATTTTAAGTAGTACTATCGAATAATTTGTGAAAGGTTTAATTGAATCATCCGGTTCTTTACGGGACCGCCACGCTGGAGTCAATTAAACTTCTAATAATACTGAAATGTACCATGTACAAAAAAGACAGTGTGGAGTGTCCATAACACTACCGTAAATATTTAATTTCTTACAAATTGCGCGATTTCAATGTCACTATACTACACAATATCTTATACAGGGTATCTCAAGACTGCTACCGAAAACGAAGCCGGGTGGTAGTTTTAGTGGCTACAAACACAATGCAATTAAAAATTTCGCATAGAAACGCGACAATTATTTTTATGATTTTTAAATATCGTCAATTTTGGGTGGTAAATCCATAGTTTTTGCTAAAATAATAATTTAAACTCTTTTATACCTTAGAGTATTTATAAATAAAATGATATAGACTATTATTTTAGGAAAAAATGTATTTACCACCCAAATATGGCCATAGCAAAAAATAACAAAAAAAAAATTGACGCTTTTTTTGCACCTTTTTCTGTTGCATTGTGTCTGAAGTCGCTTAAACTATCACCCGGCTTCGTTTTCGGTAGTAGTCTTGATATACCCGGTATAGATCAGCACGTATATCTATCGCTTATCACAAAAGTATTCAAATCGTCGATTCTTAACTTGTAAGAAAGTATGTACATACTCGACCCTACCAACCTCGTATAAAAATGTAAGTCATCCTTTCTTACAGAACTCGCTACGTCTATAATATTATGATATCGCTATCGAAATATGTTAATGCTTGACATTCTCGTATAGATGCCGCTGTATACAATGCAGATCACGCTACACAGGCTTAGTAATAAAATTTATAAAAGATAACTTCTAATGTTCAATAGTAATTATTTTTTAGCAAATATTAATAAAATTCTAAGCTACATATTTGTAATATTAATGTGAATAATTGTATAAGATCACAATTTAAAACTCAGCATGTTTGCATGCAACTGGTAAAGCTTATTAATTTTATACATTGTGAAAATGATAGTATTTATTGGCCTAATTACAAAACATGTTAGCAGTTGGTAACACCTATCCATTCCAATAATCATAGTACTGTATTAAGAAGCTATCAAAATATTCCCGTTACATATTAATAAAGATGTTTTAGATTTGAGAACTTATAATTTATTAACCTACACATTCCAGATAGGAATAATTTCATATGGTTTAAATTGGTACTTTTTGTGGCTCAAGGCATTTAATATGCAGTTAGATAATTCTTTAAATGCAGATGCTTTTGCCAGCCTTTGGAATATTATTGTGGAATGAATAATATGTCAATTAAGTAAGTATATTTTAATATTAAATAATGTGGGTAATAACTAATAAATGTATTACAAAATATATTACAGGTTGTATCTTTTTTTTTCATGAAGCTATTTTTTACTTACAATTGTTGTATAATTAGGCCAACAATACATTACAACATACTAGAGTGGTGTATTGATGTCACAATATTATTAAACTGATATTATCGTTTTGTGTCACATACTACTAGTAATGTACATATATTTTATCTGAATATATGAACTAGTAACTACCATGATTTACACCTATCTTATGGCATTATTATCAATTAAAAGACAAAAACTACAATAAACATACTTTAAAATTATGGTTGCCTTATAAAGCTTCTAGTGACTAATTCTATATATTCATTACCATACAAAAATAAAATTGTCTTGGACAATTAAGCTTTTATATGATATAACATAAAACTCTCATCTCTAAATAACTTTGGAGGTACATAGAACAGCCTTTCGTTTTATATATTCACATCTGTAATTTTGTTTTGTTTTACCTTAAACATCATTTATTCCACCATTGTTATGACCCGCTTTGACATTGTCCAGTATTTATTTACAAATTCTGATGTCTTTCCAGCTATAGTTACCTCTGAAAGTAAAAATAAATATTTTCATGGGCATTGAATTGTATGAAACAATAACACCTAAAATGTGGATGCCCTAAGAACACATCCCTAGGGCATCTAGCCTTTTATGTTCCAGTTTTCGTCACGTTCATGGAATGGCCATATGAACCTATTTAATATCAAATATCTAACTAGCTGATAACTAAAGAGGTTGTTTATCCAAAAAAAATCTCTAAATTGTATTACACATCCACATTTTAGGTGTTATTGTTTCATACAATTCAATGCGAATAGAAACGTTCGTTTCTATACTTCAAGAACTCAGGGATAGTGCAGTCCCGTTTACTAAGATTCCCTCGGTGATGGCTCACGGAAAAATAATGACTCCATAGAGCGTCTTTTATTTAAGGGTAGATTAAACGGAAATAGACCGCATGGTAAGACACCAACGAGGTTGATCGACCAAATTAAAACTGCAGTGAGAGAATGTATACGCATGCACCCCACTGTCGTCTAACAGAAACTGATGGAGAGTGATCGTGCGGCGAGTAATGCCATCGCTTAAGAGAAAAAAGTGGCCTCGACCGCTACGCCAGAAGTGCAACAAAGACGAAGAGAAGTTTCATTATACCATTCAACAGGAAGGCGCACTACACACCAAAGCCGCCGGCCCGCCACGGCGTCACATAAGAAAATCATCATCTCGGCAAACACACGCTCGTGTTGCCCGCCGACACGTTGGCGACACTCCACAACGACATACAAATGTTCCCCGTGTCGAGCCGCTGACATGTCGCCGAAAAAGTTTTCCGACTTGTAATGAGTAAAGCCGCCACCAAAAGTTGCCCATATAGGCTTTGGTGTGCAGTGCGTTTAAGACATAATGATCAGCATTTCTATGTCATTAATTTTATGTGCTGCTCATTAATCAATTTAAGAGCGTTTATACCCTTTGCGCGCTTTTTGGCTAAAAAACAGGACTTTTCAAATGAGTTAATAGCCACCAATAAACAATTTCAAGGAAAAATAATTAGTACTAATTTTAGAAAAGGTTGTCATCTAGGGATTTTGGTGGAATAGCTACTTACTGACACGAACGGAAAATATCTTTTGAGGTTCTGGATCTGGGTGGACCCCTCAGAGTGTCTGGGTCAATAACCTATTAATAAAACTGGATGGCGGTTGCAATCAGACTGATTTATTCTAGAACATTTTACACTTTTATATACACAGTAGCTTAGTTACCAATAAACAATACAGTTTAACACTTTATATCAAGAGATGGCGCTAAAGCTACTGTGTATATAAAAGTGTAAAATGTTCTAGAATAAATCAGTCTGATTGCAACCGCCATCCAGTTTTATTAATAGGTTATGGGCCCAGACACTCTGAGGGGTCCACCCAGATCCAGAACCTCAAAAGATATTTTCCGTTCGTGTCAGTAAGAAGCTATTCAGTAAAGATAATGTCGACGAGTTATTTAGTAAACATTCCGAAGCTAAGAGGTCGCGAGAATTATGACGACTGGTCTTTTGCGGCGTCAAATGTGCTGGTGTTGGAAGGTATGGCGGACTCTATTACAACACAGTTATCGGCATCTGCGACTGCAGCCCAGAGGACTGAAGACTCGAAAGCTAAGGCAAAGTTGATCCTGACAATAGATCCAGCGCTTTATGTTCATATAAAGCAGACAGTTACAACATACGATCTTTGGACTACGTTGAAAAATATGTTTGATGATTCGGGCCACATGAGAAAAATCAGTCTGATTGCAACCGCCATCCAGTTTTATTAATATCCACAAACGCTAAACAAAGCAGCAAGTTATATTCCTCGGTTTTTTGTACAACTTGCCGAAGCGTATAGATGCGGTCTATGATACTAAAGCCTTTTCGGAAACCGGCTCGTTGACCATCGAAAACAACTTATAGACATGGCTTAGAAGCTAGATGGGCCTGTAGTTCTTCAGCAAAGTGTTATCACCTTTTTTGAAGAACAGTGCCACCACGCTCCTGCTCCATGAAGCTGCTTTCAGAAGCTCTGAAGTGATTCCGACCTCACCCGGCGCCTTTTTGTTCTTAAGTTGCTTCAGGGCCATCTGCCTCAGTGCGTCCTGTCCTAGACCAGTGGCTGGGCAGGCGCCACGGTGTGATGACGTTCCGCCTGACGCAGGTTCTGTCGGGGCATGGCTGTTTCGGCAGATAACTGTGGCGGGTGGCGAGAAGGGAAGAATCCGCCGTGTGTCACCATTGTGACAACTGTCCGGAGGACACAGCCCAGCTCACTCTCTCGGAGTGTCCAGCCTGGGAAGTGGAGCGTGCAGCTCTTCGCGAAGCCATCGGAGTGGACCTCTCACTCTCGGCCGTGATTCTTTCCATGGTTGAGAGTAGGAGGTCATGGCAGGCCATGCTCACCTTCTGTGAGATCATCATCTCGCAGAAGGAGAGCGCGGAACGTGATCGGGAGCAGAACGATCCCGCCCGCCGCCGCCAACCGAGAAGGAGGCGCCGGGTAAACGACACTGGGTGACCCGGCGCCCCGCCCAGTGGTCAAGGGGCGTCAGAATTCTACCACGGTATCCCCTGCCTGTCGTAAAAGGCGACTAATAGGGGTCATCGTGGTCGCTAAGCACACAGCGGGGGCTGTGCACTCATGTCAGGAGTGGCTCCGAGATGGGCGGCAGAACGTGTGGCCTCGTATCTGTCGCGGACGCGCATCTCACCATGGGCGTCCGAAGTAGGGAAAGTGGCCCCAGTTGGTGGGCATCTGCGCCGCCCCCCCCCCTGCTGGGAGGAGCCATATTTGGCAGTGCGTCGGGTGGCACGGCGAGTTAAATGGGCGCCATTCGCCTGTCCACATCGCCTGTCATCCGCGCGTGACGGCCACCGAGAGGTTTTAGTCGGTATGCCGGCAAAAGATCTTCTTAGATCTCGGTAGGGACCCAGCTTGGATACAACATCTGCGCAGTGCGGGCTACTGTCCCCGCGTCCCAAGCTGGAAGGCCGGAGACCCCGACATGCCCCTTTCGATCCACCCCCGAGTATCGTAAGGAAGGCTAAAGGAGCTTTACTCTCGTTAAAAAAAATGGGCCATCTGCCTCACACAGCCTGATGTCCCGGTATATCATCGCTGTAGTGTCGGAGCAACTCAGCTCTCGGGTCTCATACCCAACTTTGCGTTAAAATGAAAATAAAAGTATGTATGGCTCGACTTATGTCGTCATACATCTCCTCTACTTCTTCATCTGGATGTGTCGAGGTCGGCGTGTATACCCGTATGTCCTTCAACGAATATATTTTTGATATTCTGAGTACGAGGTACACTACCCTGCTCGACACACGTTCTATCCATAGATCCACGATGTTGTTGGTGAGAGACCTGTGGACGTGAAATCCGACACCTCCTCGGGAGTGTTGGTCGTCTCCCCGGTAGAAGAGCAGGTTACCAGACTTCAGGGTTATCGTATCCTGTCAGATTCTTCGGAATTCCGATAACCCCAGAATGTCCCAGTGTAACCCACTCAATTCTTCTCCAGTTCGACAATCTTCTCGTCTGTACTCAACGTGAGCATGTTGTGTGTTACCAGGGCCAGAAATAGTGAGGCTGCCGGGGACTGGGAGCCTGATCTTTTTTTGTGACGCTATTGTAGGGTATTTGCCGTTACTCGCCACGCTTAGTAGGCGGGTTGGCGAGCGCAGTAGGGGACTCGCTTAATGTCGCTGCTGCCTGTCATTAACCGGGGAAAGGAAATAGGATTTGTGGGCAGAGGATGTTATGGGAAAGGAGAGTATGGCCTGTATGAGTGGCTACTGCTGTTACGGAAAGGAAGGTTGGGTAACTGCAATAGCTCGGGGGCCGAGGTCACGTACTGGTAGCACCTAGCAAGACCATGACCTCTAGATAAGAGCATCCCTGACCACACGCGACAATTTTCTTATGATTTTTTTAAATATCGTCGTGTTTAGGTGGCAACTGGTAAATCCATAGTTATTACTTTAAAAATAAAAGGTTGTAAATTATTATTTTAGAAAAAATCTTAGTATTTGCCACCCAAATAGGTCGATAGAAAAAAAAAATAACAAAAATGTTTCGTTGCCTTGTGTCAAAAGTCACTTAAACTGCCACCCGGCTTCGTTTACGGTAGCACACTTGATATACCCTGTAGATACATGGTGATTGGTGCTCCTATAGCACATGTAATCTTTTTGTAGGAAAAAAATAACCGGGGTGAGTATACAACGGGTATAGTTTGCAATTTAAATATTATTTTAGACTTCTGCCCCACCCTGAGCCCATGGCTGGCTATGCCCATGCTCTTAACCAAAATATAGTAAGAGTATTAAAGATTTATATTCTTACCTGTTGCTGTTTTGACAATATTGCTTATATGAGAATTCCAGTCAACATCATTCTGAGACTTATTAGTCATCCTGTTATTTGTAATGTGCTTCATTTGTTTGATACCTTGCAATAGGCGTTCTAAACAAAAAAAAAGATTTAATAAACTTTCATGAATAATTTATAACAGTACTACAAATAGCATAATTACTAAGGTTATTCATTAATTCATGTATTTTTGATTTTTTTAAGAAATTAAAAAAGGAATAATTAATTCAACCTCATTGAGTAGATTTTTTATCTAAATGTCAGATGATATTAAATGCAATTGGCATGATGTCATAATGGCTCTATAATTGATGGATTCTTTCATCATCAACAATTAATCTAGTTGGTTACACATATTTTCAATATAAATAATGCTTTTACTTATGGATGAAATATTTTTATAAAGGTGAAAAACACCTTGATAAATTTATTTTAAAAAAACATTTGTTTTTTTAAACAACATTTATGTTTGAATGTCACTAAAAAGTAAAATTCAATACATTAGTGGTCAAAAGATTATGTACCAATAAAATTAATGTATTGGAAAGTTATACTTACTGTGTTCTTGTTCTAAGCCATATAATTTTATTTTATTTGCCTCATGTTGTGCTTTTTTCTTTAATCTGCAAGCTCGTGATGCCAGTTTATTTTTCTCCTTTCTTGTTTTAGGCCTTATATTGAAAGGCAGTTCACTAACAGGTATCATGTCATTGATAACTTTGCCCAAATTGTCTAATTCTTTTCCAATTAGATACAGTTTCCGCGGATTTGGAGTTAGATCATTGCCATCACCTTTCCTTGCCTTACCACTGTAAATATAATTAATACAGAGTGTATATTTTTATAGGATAACATTTCAACCACTAACAGCCTTATTTATTTACAGTTTAGAAATCTATTTTAGTTATCAAACACTTAGGTCCTTTTGAATGTCTTTTGAATTCAGTTTGAGTGAAGACAAAACATTCTCTCACTACAATAGGTCTTAAATCTGTCTATGAATAGGGCCACATTAATGTTTGATGGTAATTAAAGCATTGCAGAATATTTATTTAAGAGCAGTGTAAAAAATAAGAGACAAATATCAAATATTAAGAACCAAATAAAATTTCATACTATTATTAAATAGTCTTTATCAAAAATAAAAACATAGTTAGAAAGAATGACCAATATGAATAATAATGTTGATTACCTGTGCTTGATTCCCCTTACACTACAACTGGGGCTAAACACGGGGTCCGTGACTGAATTTAAAATATGAGGATCCTCTGATTTTTTATTCAGAACCAGCCGTTGTCCCTTAGGTCCTTTAGCCTGAACATTATATTGCCAGAAATATCTTTCCTTTTTTGCATTAATTCGGGCCTGTTTTGATTCTGATTCATCATTTGAATCTATAAATAATGATATATGAATATTTGTTACAAGAAAACATAAAAATAAATAAATTAATGATGTGGAATCACACATAATAACAACTTATAGACAGGTTTGGATAAATCTACAGCATTGTTAGAACCAAGTAACATATCAAGTTATGATATGCTCACCATCTGATGAAAGGTCCTCATATCTATCACTGTCGTCATCAGACTCTACATCTCTATCATCTTCATCCTGTGAGAATTCTCCTGTACCAGGCTCAGCAACCCTCCAGATAAAGATGAGGCTGACCCTGCCTCGGCCAGAGAGCTGGTAGAAAGTAGATGTTTGCGTGGTTCACGGCGTTGCCATATCTATTCAACAAATGCCATTATGTAACCATACAAGTTTGTAACATATGATTCACCTTGTGAGTTCTGCCCCACAATGTTATAAGGGGCCAGCCTATCGCCATATGAGCCAACTCCCAAGTGAGGGCTGATAATGAACATAAAAACCTTAAATCACTTTGACCACCCAAGATTTGATTTTACTCGAACCCAAGACCCAAGAAGAAATAAAAAGTAATTGTACCACAGTACAATTGCACCAGCAAAGCAGTCAAGTACTAGTTTGTTATCACATCATAACAGTCATACATACAAAATCACACTTTTTCCAGCAGGGTAGGCAGAGGTGCTACCAGGACACCCACATTTCGCCTTTATAATAATCATTCATTGATATATTAAAAACTATACTATATACTTAGATTATATACATGTCTAGATGACACATTACACCTCACTGCACGGCTCAAATAAAGTCTACCATAATTTGGTAGACTCGCTTCTCACATACGCCAGTGTCATTTGAACTACATATGGATAACATGCTCCTGAAAAATAATTAATTATGCCGGTTTGTGGTGTCGAATTGTATCGCAATTATGTGGGAAAACTGTATAGTGACACCAATATCACTTTTCATCGGTAACCTTTGTTGTTAAACCACCATTAATTGAAGAAAACACAAACTTTTAATTCATTATTTTGAAGATGAGTTTCATTGGCCAGTGTTGTCAATTTATTACTAGGGAGATTTGGTGAAACTATGGGAGATAAAATACAAATATCATTATATCATATTTCGATCAGAAGAAGAATGGCATTAATTATTTGATGACCAAATAATAACTTACCTACATAATATGAATGAAACCCATGACGTCATGCACTTTATAGTAATTTTGTTGGTTCTTTCTAATATGTATTTTTTAAGCTTCCTACGGATTCCATGCTAGCAAATTTTTGGAGACATTATACACCGGAAATGAAATGAAGACCATTCATAGACTCACAAGACCTCAGCCGTGTGTTCCGAACATTTTACTTTTGATGATGTATATTTTACATTAATAGAGAAATCAGATAACACAGCCCAGGCAATAAATCCTAAGAGTTAATTCTATTCCGAAACAAAAAATGTGTTATAAATATAATTAATAGTATAATTACTTTAAAAAAGAAAATTATTTTATTTTACCTATTTTGTTTATCAAATAATGGAGAAAAGTTAAGTTAATAATCTGGAGTAGGCATCCCTAAACACACACACCTTGACAGTTTGATTACAATAAGTACACAACCGGTACTCACACATATCAACCAAAGTGGGGACATTTTTAGCGCGTCGTTTGTTGACATTGCTCAATCTAGACATGTATATAATCTAAGTATATTTACCTAAAATGTTAAATTACTATGGTTGTTTACGGAAAATCTATATGTCAAATTATGTTAATTTATGTATAATATGTAAATCATATTTATAAATTGTCAAACCTGCTCCATAGTAAGATGTGTTGGTGCTGATGAAGACAGTTGAGTATGTTGAGTTTTTACATTAATAGGATATGGTGGTAGAACTGTAGAAGCGGGCACAGACTGCCCTAGTGCAATTTCACCACTGTACCCATCCATACGTAGTAAAAGCTCTGGCAATTGGTTTGCAGGTTGGGCAAAGCTTGAAGATGCTGAGCTGTGTTGGCTTGCAGGGGAAAATGCAAGTTGAGCTCTTCCATACGGACTACATGGACTCTCTACTGGCATTGCATTATTTATCTGTATGTTATTTAAGCCACGGGAGCCACTCATAGCCCCTCCTATTTGCACACAATAACCACTCTCCTCTGGTAATAGCAGATCATCAAAATTTAAATCATCCAATAATGTTTCTGGGTTTGCATTTAATTCCGCTAATGTTGGTCCAAATATTAAGTCCGCTTTGTCTACTTGGAATATATCATCATCGTCCATTTTAAATGTGTCCATTTTGGTCGAAGTGTCGCTTTCGAACTTGTTGTACTGCATAGTAGGTACATTGTGGAAGGAGCTAGCTAAATTGTCCTGCAAGCATAGATCCAAATCAGTGTTGAAGTCTCCGAGGTCTACGCGGCGCTGCGGGATGGGCACTGAGGCGGACATGGAGCCCAGCTCGTAAGGCGACTCTTGTTTAATGTCCATACCAGCATCGAGAAGAAAGTCATTAGTGTAAATAGAATCCGACATTGCACGTGTTTGTGTCGAGTGACCTTGACGTTTAATAGTCTTGTTGATAGAGACTCGCGCACGCGCCTTGCGTCTTTATCGATTAATTCACAACGAAACCCACGTGTCAATATTTTGCTTATATATAAATTTAATATTTGTTATTAAACACGGCTTTATTCATTATCACTGTTCCACTTTATATCGTCTCTTGAAATAATATAATATATTGTGCTACGATTACATAAGTATATAGTAGAACACAAATCAAATAAAATTCATCACTGGATTATTCACAATGACTTTCGATATCGAATCCAAACAAACAACAGACTTTTCACAGTATATTATTTATATCACGTGTCATCACATCACTGATAAGCTGTTTTGCACAACATCGTACAATTTAAGAAGAAAAGTTTTGGTTTTTGTCCAAAGCAAATCGAATCGAAAGTATTATCACACACAATAACAAAACACTTGCCCGAAATAGCAGTCGAAGTAAACAAGATTGTAGTATTATTATTCAGCAAAATCAAAGGTCATTGAAGTGAGACGACTGATATCTGAATTGGAAGGATAGAAAGAGATAAATAAACATTGTTATCAAAATTGGCTAGGCGGAACAGGAAGGAGTTATATTCTATAGTCATATCTTGTTTACAGTATAACTCAACGGGCGAAAGAACTAACATTTAGACAGCCTATGGAGAGCTTTATATTATCGAGAATATCATCCCATAAAAGTAAGTTCGTAACCACAGAGTACATTCTTTAATTTAAACGGAGCAGGCCGGTTGGCTTAAAAAGTAACTCAATTTTCTATCTCGCTTTCTCATATGCCATTTTCGCCCCATCTCTTTCACGCTCTGCTACTTTTATGAATGTCCGCGTGTGCCGTCGCCGCCTTATTTTTCAACAGTCATATTGGGAAACAAAGCGCGGGAAACTTCGATTTTGGCGGACGTAATTTTTTGTGTAATTTTTTTTTCATGGCATTTTGCTTGTAAATATTTCTATCAGTAGAGTTTTTTGTAGATATTTGTAGTTTCATTAGTATTTTATTTCATTTTTATTATTTTCTTCTCATTTTGATAAGTTTTTTTATTTATTCTATCATAGTCAGAAATGAATGATCCGCCTGATCCGGGGGGTTTAGTCCCCGGAGTTATCGGAGGAGAGCTATTATGCTCTTCTTTCGGTGCCCCGGAGGCGGCTGGAACTGTATGTTAGTATCACTGGCCTGCCAGCCTGGTACGTTACGGATGTTTTGGCCGAGCTGGGTCCCGCACAAAACCTACGCTAGCATACCGACTAAATTCCTTGGATGACCGTCACACGCATTATGGGCGGCTCCAGACATCACATGGCGAGAAGCGCATGGTCGATGCCTGCCTCAGCGTCCTACAGAAAATCATTGCTGGTTCTTATTTTAAAGGGTGCGCCCCTTGCATAGTATGCCCAGCCCAGCGTAATGTCACCTCTTATGACGGTTAGGAAATACCGTGGCGAAATTCTTATACCCTACGATAGGGTAGAGGCGCCGCAGCGGTTCAGCCATTTACTGCCCGGCAACTCTTTTATGCAGGTGTGCGAGATCACGATCTCGCAGAACAAGAGCATTGCTTGCCAAGCCCTCCGAATCTCGACCATGGAGGCATCACGGCCGAGAGTGAGAGGTCTACTCTGGCGACTGCATGGAGTATTCTGCACTCGTCACCCGAGAGTGGGCACTCTGAATAAGTGTGTTTTTTCACAATGATGGCACACAGTGGTTTCATTCATTTTTTGACAGCCTCCGTGACGCAGTCGGTTAGACGCCGCTTGTGAAATAAGAGGCCGCGGGTTCGATCTGATACCCACGACACAAGACTCGATCTTAGTGTGGGGTCAGGACTATGTATGTGACTGTTGGGTGGTATTTATTTATTTATTCATTCATTCTCGCCACCCGTCACATATATCTAACGAAGCAACCGTGCCCCGATAGAACCAGTGTCAGATGGGCCGCAACATGCCGTGGCGCCTGTTCGGCCACTGGTAAAAAAAAGGACGCGTTGCCAGATTGGTCCACTCACCAGCACTGAGATGATTGTCCATCCTAGGTGTTGTCCTAGGTGTCCATCCAGTTTGGCTCACTCGACTCGATCGCCCCTGGGACAATGCTGCGACGCTTCAGGGCGTCGTGACGCTTAGTTTAGGAAGCCCTAGGCTAGAGAATGCGTCTGCTGCCTTGACTAGTTTCAATCTCAGGCTTTTGAAATGGACATGAACATTCTACCGACTATACAAGACAACTCTAACATACTTCACCAGGAGCTAATAGAGACCTACACGCCATCAACTGTTATGTGGGCCCCTGCAAGTGGCTCCTAAACTCGTGCAAGCGGATAATCTCAAATTTATCCACTGCGAGTCCCAGCTACCGAATTTTAGAATTCATTATTTTAGAGAATGAGACATTGCGAACAAAACGGTTCTCAAACTCTTTTTTGTGCGGCACCGTCAGGCTGTGGAATTGTTTGCCGTCTCACGTGTTCCCTCCTTCCTATAATCCTGGGTCCTTCCGCCGTGGCGTGGCGGCGTAAGGTAGGTTGGCACCCGGGGCGGTTTTGTATTGAGCACCCCTACATAAACATAACACCCAATACTAAACAAGCCTACAGCGGATACTCGAGATTGTGCACTTATCAAATCTGACTTTTATCGGAGGAAAGCTATTGTGCTCTTTGGGTGGCACGGAGGCGGCTGGAACTGTATGTTAGTGTCACTGGCCTTCCAGCCTGGCACGTTAGGGATGTTTTGGCCGAGCCGGGTCCCTCACAAAACCTCCGCTAGCATACCGAATAAATTCCTTGGATGACCGTCACACGCATTATGGGCGGCCCCAAACATCACAAGGCGAGAAGCGCATGGCCTTAGCGTCCTATAGAAAATCATTACTGGATGTTTTTTTTTTTAATTCTTGCCCGGCATAATAGCCGCATTGCGCCTGATGGTGAGCGCAAATGCCACCCAGGCAGAGTATCCATTGGCATCGGACGGCAGTCCCATGCCAATATATACAATTATGCCGGCCTGCTAAGATGCCTTCTCACACTATGGCGGAAAGACCCAGGATTATAGGAAGGAGGGAACACGTGAGACGGCAAACAATTCCACAGCCTGACGGTGCGGCACAAAAAAGAATTTCAGAACCGTTTGGTTCGCGCCGGGATGGTGTGGACCATCAAGCTATGGCTTCGCAAGCCAGCACGCGTGGTTCTGGTTAGGAATGGAGTGGAGGGGATCAAGTTGAATAATTCCTCAGAGCATTCACCGTGATACAGGCGGTAGAACACGCTTAGAGAGGCGACATCCCTCCGGAGTTGTAGCGACTCTAAGTTGCTCGTAACGTCTGCATCATTCACATCCATCCAAGGCATCGAGCAGGTACTGGGCGGATCCATCCCAGAGGTGCGAACAGTACTCCATACCCGGCCGGACCTGCACTATACCGGGTATCTCAAGACTGCTACCGAAAACGAAGCCGGGTGGTAGTTTTAGTAACTACAAACACAATGCAACTAAAAATTTCGCAAAGAAACGCGACAATTATTTTTTATGATTTTTTAAATATCGTCATTTTTGGGTGGTAATCCATAGTTTTTGCTTAAATAATAATTTAAACTCTTTTATACCTTAGATTATTTATAAATAAAAGGGTATACACTATTATTTTAGGAAAAAATGTATTTACCACCCAAATATGGTCAAAGGAAAAAAATAACCAAAAAAAAATGTCGCTTTTTTTGCAACTTTTTCTGTTGCATTGTGTCTGAAGTCGCTTAAACTACCACCCGGCTTCGTTTTCGGTAGCAGTCTTGAGATACCCTGTATACAAGCGATAAAGCTGACCGGGCGTGAAAAACCGACGCACCCTGTTCAGGACTCCAACCCTGCGTGGTGTGGCAGATATTACGCCCTCGATGTGATTCCTTGGATTGAAATCACAGCGGATATCCACACCAAGGATACTCAGGTCATTCCGCACTGAGAGGGGAGCACCCTGAAGAATGGGGAGGGGAGAGAACGGGGATTTTTTGCACGTGAACGCACACACCTGGGTTTTCTTGGCATCGAACTCAACCATATTCCTGAAACCCCATGTAGAAATGAGATCCAAGGTCCGGTTGAGCTCAATGACAAGATCTTCGCGTCCCTCCACAGTTTCGACTCGGCAACCCGGAGGCCCGCAGTGGTATCGCCCATGGACCGTGCTGTCATCTGCATAGCAATGAATGTTGCCAAGCGACAACACGTCATTGATATGCAGAATAAACAAGGCGGGGGACAGCACCGAGCCCTGTGGAACTCCGGCATTTACCGACATGAGCGCCGAAGCGTGTCCGTCGACGACTACACGTATTCTACGCCCGTGCAGAAAGCCGGAAATCCACGAACACAGGTTGCTGGGCAGACGGTATGCCGGATTTCTTCTTTTGAAGGGTGCGATGTTTCAAAACGCGGCGCCAGTTAAAGATGTTTAGGTCATTTACGTCAAAGATGAGGCCATGCGCCCTGTCGCTCATATCCAAGTGCTGTAGGTAAGGGCGCACCGCCCCCTGCACAGTATGCCAAGCCCAGCGTAATGTCGCCTCTTATGATGGTTAGGTAATACCGTGGCGAAATTCTCATACTCTACGACAGGGTAGACGCGCCGCGGTTCAGTCATTTATTGCCCGGCAACCCTTTTGTGCAGATGGCAGTGAGCGGGATCGTTCACCTCGCGATCCTGTCTCGTGCTATTCTTCTGCGAGATCACGATCTCGCAGAACGAGAGTTTTGCTTACCAAGCCTTGCCAATCTCGACCATCGAGGGCATCACGACCGAGAGCGAGTGGTCTACTCTGGCGGCTGCATGAAGTATTCTGCGCTTATCACCCCAGAGTGGGCACTCCGAATGAGTGTGTTTTTTCACAATGATGGCACACAGCGGAAAGAAACCGTAAAAGGCCATCGATCGCACAAGTCCCGCGTACAGCCTCTGGTAAGGGGTGCCAGAATCTTCGAAGTTGAGTTGGTTAGACCAGGACCTCCCGAAGCTGAACCCTTAAGAAATTAAACTTTTTTTACGATTCCCTCAGACCAGCCCCTAATAATAGATTATCAGAAAAACTCTTAATTTTAATTAGAAAAGAAAGAAATTTATTTTACTTTTGGTTAACTGATAATGGGAAGAACGTGCTTGCTTTTCTGAGCAAAGCTTCCCAAAACGGGGCTCTAGTTTGGCTCACTCGACTCGATCGCCCCTGGGACAATGCTGCGACGCCCCAGGGCTTCGTGACGCTTAGTTTGGGAAGCCCTAGGCCAGAGAATGCGTCTGCTGCCTTGACTAGTTTCGATCTTAGGCTCATGGCAGGACATGAACATTCCACCGACTATACAAGACAACTCTAACATACTTCACCAGGAGATGATAGAGACCTCCACGCCATCAACTGTGATGTAGGCCCCTGCAAGTGGCTCCTAGACTCGTGCAAGCGGATAATCTCAAATTTATCCGCTACGAGGCCCAGCTACCAATTTTAGAATTCATTATTTTAGAGAATGAGACATTACATTTAAAATACTTCAAAATATACTATTAGTTTTATACAAATAGCTAGATACAAGGGTTGGTAGTTATTTCTGGATACAGGTAGATATTGTGTGCTTTCTGTGGGTGTCTTTGGCACCCCCTGGTGCTTGGTACCTGGGGCGGACCGCCCCCTCCCCCCCGCCCCCCCCCCCCCCCTTTACGCCGCCACTGGAGGCATCTTAGCAGGCCGGCATAATTGTGTCTATTGACATGGGACTGCCGTCCGATGCCAGTAGACACTCTGCCTGGGCGGCATTTGCGCTCACCAACAAAAATTAAAAAAAATACAGCAAATTTTTGTAAGTATTGAAATATCATACAGTCAGTCTGTTTTATTTGATAGTTAATGTTAACGTAATGCAAAAAGTCTACATCCAGTGTGAATTGTGACAGCTTGGAATACGCATGACTTACATGAAAAAGAAAAATAAAAAAATGTAGTTTAGCGCCATCGAATACCTTCCAAATTTATTTTAGGGGTTAATTATTAACCGTGATTCGTTTATCATCGACAATAAATCCAATTTCTTATTAATTAACAAGAAATAATTTAAATCATTTTACAGAAAAACCTTAGAGTATATACATATAGAGGGAGCGCTGTCATACATTTGTGTTTTAACCACTAAAACGTCCCGACCTCCAATTTTGACGTAAGCTGTCATTTTTATAGGCAAATACACTAGTAATGAAAAAGCGTCCTAAATTCAAAATATATTATAAAAAGCGTTATGAAAAAAATATATATAATGCTTGAATAAAGTACCTTTAATGTAACATTGGCCAAAAAGACATTAGCAATAGGCATATTTAAAAAAAACAGGCAAACTCGTGTGTTGTTTGAGAACAACGATGAGTGGTGCGCAGGAGTTTTTAAAAATAAAAATATTGATTTTTAACTCTCTTATTGTTCTTATATAGATTATTAAAACATACCTTTACATTATTTTTATTAACCACTCTCAATCGTACTCTCGATTGTAGAGGAGGCCCGTGCCCTGCAGTGGGACGTATATGGGCTGATACATACCTTTACATTAATAATTATCAATTATCTAAAAATAAGCCATATTCGACGCGTGATTCGAAGTGTTTTAGACACGAAAGTAAATCACGGTCGTTGTTTGTCGGTTTTCATTAAATATTTCTGTGTTAATTCTATGAAAAAATGATAAATAAGTATTAGAGAGAGAAAACATATCATAAAGAATAATTAGGTGTCATTTGATAATTGAAAATATATCAAAACAATTCAATATTTTAATTGATTTCCAGTATTCCGTAGAAATGGATGCTAAGACCCTCTCGTCTGTCTTCTTTGGACGAGAGGAGGCGTCCCAGCGCGGGCAGAGACTGGTGTCCCGAGAGGTCGAGTCAATGTTGGCCTCCCTCCGCAGGACTGCCGTGGAGGAGTGGCGTTCCAGGTTGGAGAACCCTAGTGCTGGCACGAGGACCGTCGCGGCAGTGCGACCTGTCCTCCAACAGTGGCTGGAGAGGCGCCACGGTGCGCCGACATTCCGGTTGACGCAGGTGCTCACCGGGCACGGCTGCTTCGGTGCGTACCTGTTTCGCGTAGCCGGAGCCGAGGAGTCCGCCGTGTGCCACCACTGTGGCAACTGCCGCGAGGACACTGCCCAGCACACACTGGAGGAGTGCCCAGCCTGGGACGAGGAGCGCAGCGCTCTCACTGCGGTTTTGGGTGGAGATCTCTCGCTGCCGGCCGTGGTCGCCGCCATGGTCGGCAACCAGAGGTCATTTCGAGCCATGCTCTCCTTCTGCGAGCGCGTCATGTTGCAGAAGGAGAGCGCCGAGCGGGATCGGGAGCAGAGCGATCCCGCTCGTCGTCACCGGAGACGACGAACGAGGCGCCGGGACGCCAACTAACCCGGCGCCGCAGAGGCCACACGGGGCCGCCTTTCCCTATCCTGGCGGCCCCCGAGATGTAACGCCAAACGCGTTTAAAGCCGCGTCGCTGTAAGCGGCAGTGCACAAGGAGGCGGTCCTGGCGCGTCTGTTGAGCGGTATCCCGGGGCCGTCTCCAAAGTGCACCGATGATGGCCAACGCGGGGTTTTTAGTCGGTATTTCGGTGCGCAGACTACGATAGGGACCCGACCCAGCACCACGTCTCGCTGGGCCGGAAGGCGCATCGGTGAGTCCGACACACCCCCGCCCCTTCGAGGGTGGGATGGTCCGTAAAGGGATTTTCCGTACAAACCATAGTGATTTTTGGACAATGAACACTCGTTTCTCAGGCGACTGTCAATAATCCTTTATAAAGCTTCATAGTATGGCTCATTAGTTTGATTCCGCGATAGCTGTTACACTCATAGTTGCTACCTTTTCCTTTGTAAATTGGAATTATAGTACTGAGTCTCCAAGCGCCAGGTATTTTCTTGGATTTTAACAGACAGTTGAAGAAATCAGTCAGCAGCATGGTTCCCTGGTCGCGTAAGCATTTCCAAACTTCTATTGGGATGCCGTCAGGTCCTATAGCGTTCTTGTTAGACATCTTTTGCAGAGCCTTTTTAACCTCACTATGGTGTATTGGAGGAATGAGACCCTCATTTTTCTCAACTTTTGGGAGTTAGGTAGCAGTTTGGCTAGGGTTCAGTAGATGTTTATAATATCCATGCCAAGCTGTTATAATGTCTTGTCTCTGTATAACAAGTCACCGTTGGGGCCTTTAATTGTTTTGCATTTCGCAGGATCGTTTGTACTCCGACACCGCTGCTTTGCCAGCATATACACGTATTTTTGGCCTTCCTCGCTATTTAACTTACCGTAAAGATCTCTCTGGGCTAGCAAAAACTAAAATTAAATAAATTATTTTTTTATGATAATAATATCATCAATTATCTATACATATATTACAGTTGGAGTGTCTGTTTGTAATATTGAAATAACCGTTTTTTAGATTTGATGCGGTTCTGTATCTGACATATTAAAAATAATAAATCCGTCTGTCATTACCCGCGTTTGATTGTGCACCACAAATTTACATACCGGGTATCCGGGTTTTAGTGACTACAAACACAATGCAACTAAAAATTTCGCAAAGAAACGCGACAATTATTTTTTATGATTTTTTTAATATCGTCATTTTTGGGTGGTAAATCCATAGTTTTTGCTAAATTAATAATTTAAACACTTTTATACCTTAGATTATTTATAAATAAAAGGGTATTATTTTAGAAAAAATGTATTTACCACCCAAATATGGTCATAGGAAAAAAAATTACAAAAAAAATGTCGCTTTTTTTGCAACTTTTTCTGTTGCATTGTGTCTGAAGTCGCTTTAACTACCACCCAGCTTCGTTTTCGGTAGCAGTCTTGATATACCCTGTATATTAATATATATACGGTACATACACCAAAACAACATTTTTTACAATTTTTTTTGTCTGTCTATTTGTTCCGGCTAATCTCTGAAATGGCTGGACCGATTTTGACAGGACTCTTATTGTCAGGTAGCTGATATAATAAGGAGCAACTTAGGCTACATTTATTTTAGAAAAATAAAGTAATGTTGCAATGCCCAAGTACTGGACAGTACCGCACGCAGTTCACGCGCATGCCACCACTGGACCGTCACGTCGGGCGCCTCCCACCACTTCTCCCATCAACGAATCAATATCACAAAGGCTGCCTTCAGGTGTGGAGTGCAGTGAAAGAATATCTCCAACCAGACGAAGCTGGGCCGAGCCGCTAGTATGGAATAAGTACCATGTATTGAATTGTCATAAGAGCACTGTAATTGCCTACATGATCAATAAACCAATTACATTTCACTAAAGCAATTTCATTTCATTCATTCCCACTTACATTGCGCACCGCTTTACTTGTCATTTAACAGTTCTTTGATTATCTACATAATATAACAAATAAACAAATCTCAGTTCATTTCATTTTATTACCCATTGTGTTTATTTCCTAAAATGTATCTAGTAGACCTGATATACACGCGTCATGAAAAAACCACAGAAGTAACAATACAACCAATTTTATATTAATTGAACATAGGAATTGAGCGCCCAATACGCGCAGACCATGTGTGTTGCAGTGTCTCACGACCGAATAGTCAATCGTCATTCATATATTAATTTGCTCTTAACCTAGTGGTCTTTTCTTTGCTCTAACTATGTAAGGCCCAATTATGCAGTACATTTAAGCGGGATTTACTTAGTTAAGTGCAACATAATATTTAAGTCGCGTTTGAGCATTCGGGCGTTAGACACGAGTATGAGAAAGTTTAAGTAATAGAACTGAGCCAATACCGTTTGTAACAAAACTCAATGCTAGATATTCAACAACGAAGTAATTCCCAAAAAAAACGTCTTACCTATGAAAATATTAGACGGAGCAATGTTTGGAACTGACTGAACAAAAATAAACTGTCGCAAGCACGTGTGTTGTAATAACATAGGGCTTCACAGAAATACTTGAAGTAAAATATAAAATTGATGTACACCTGTATAATTTTGTCCTATAAATAAATTTATGTGGTCACCGCATTAGACAAGGACACCGCGACCAAAATGTTTTCTCTTTCGAGACCGGTTTTTCGGCATTAGACAGCACTCCAGTCGTACTTAATAACTCCGTGGTCTGTTTCATATTGGTCTGTGGTGGGTACCAAGATGAATGTCGTAACCAGCTGAACGTAGAGATGAGTCGTAACAGGCTCAATGCGGTATCTGTTACTACTGTTACTGTGACACAAAAATAACAGTGCCAGATATCTGTTACTAAATAACAGCATGTTATTTGTTGCGTTAAAATGATTAATGAATGAAAACTTTCCTTCATGCTTTTATGCAGGCTTAGGACTGTCAGTTTGCCAGTAAAATTAACTTTAAATAATTTTTATTTGGCGTACTGGCGCATTTAAAAGTTTTCAATTCATTTTATGTACATTTATATTATTATACATTTTCGTTCTATTTACAATTTATATTTACATTATACATACATACGTAATATATTTACATTCAAATGTCATCCTTATTCTCGAAGAGTTAAGGTTTAATATTATTACCAATCGTCTCGACCAATCTCTGGGACGCGGTAAATGTCGATTGGATACGCGCACAAATTTTAATACATTTGAGATTACAAAAAAAAAACAAGCGACTTCATATTATGTCTTCGATCAAATATATACGAATATGGAACAAAATCACACGCCAATAGTGGCCAAGGTTGCTTATACTTATACATTTGAATTTAAAACAACGAAATGTTGCAAAAAACTCTTTAATTATTATAATTAACTTCAGGTAACAATAAACCCTATAGCTTAAATTAAGATGTATTACGTTTTTCTTCTTCTTCATACTCAAATCAGCTCAGCATACTGTCGCTTGTTTCGTGCTAGGCAAAATAGTTTTGCGGCGCTCGCAATCCCTGTCCACTCTAATGTTTCATAGCCATGACTTTTTCCTCCGACCGACTTTCCTTTTACCAGCTACTTTTCCCATCATTATAAGTTTATTATGTTTCTGGACTATACTAAATTCAAATAAGAGCACATGCTCATTTGTGCTCTTATTTCTCTTCGTTTTTTGGACTGTTACATATAATCTAGTGTATAATTGATCGAAGTATAATGTACCCTTTTTATAGACCTACACGAAGTCGTAAATTTTTTTTAACAATATACTGAACAATATTTGAGTTATTTAAAACACGTTCCAAATTTATTGTCAATATTCATATTATTTTATTACATTTTTAATTTCCGTTCTTTTTTTGTTGTTTGTATCCAAACTGAACGATACATAGATTATTACGCGACCAAATAAAATTATACGTATATTTTTCAAAATATCGTACTACAGCTTACCATTTTATTTTTACATCATAAGAAAATAATAAGTCTATCTCGCTTTTGCTACAAATAATAGGTCTATCTTGTTTTGCCTCGTTTACATCATGTTAGTACGAAAGAGACAAAGCTGTGATGATACAGAGAGAGATGATTATGTTCGTTTGGTATATACTTACTGACTGACTGTGACTCACACTGTGTCCTGTGACTGTTATTTGATAACAGAATCTTCCAATTTAAATAACAGTTGTTATATGATAAAGTGTTATACCTGTGACTTTTAACTGTGACAATAAATACGCCTCACGCCTAGCTGAACGTCAAAAAGATAGTGACAAATTATAATAGAAGTATTTACAATCCAGTTAGTATGGGTGACGAAAATTTAAATTCTAGTAACAAACCTAAGGCGAATCAATATAATGTTGTTATCATCGGTTGCGGTATAGCGGGACTTTCCGCAGCCAATTACCTTATAAAGTATGGTATGGATGATTTTATAATATTAGAAGCTAGAAAACGTATCGGAGGCCGAATAATATCAATACCCATGAAAAAATCACAATATTGAGTTGGGAGCTAACTGGATACATGGCGTTCTTGGTAACCCTATATTTGAAATAGCGATGGCCAACAGTCTTGTGAACATAATAAACATACCGAAGCCTCACAAGGTTATAGCGGCCACAGAAGACGGTAAACAGGTGCCATTTAGTGTTCTGCATGAGATACATGAGGCATACGTGTGCTTCTTACGACGATGCGAAGAATACTTCTTGTGCCAGTACCTGCCTCCTCCAGACATTCATAGTGTAGGAGAGCATATTAATTTGGAAGCCACGATATATTTGGAGCGCTTACCATCATCAGAAGAAAAAAAATTAAGAAGATTAATATTTGATTGTTTGTTAAACGAGAGACTTGTATATCTGGTTGTAATAGTATGGATGATATTGACCTTTTAGAGTTAGGTAGCTACACAGAGCTTCAAGGTGGAAATATTATGATACCTTCAGGGTTCAGTTCGATTCTAGAACCACTGAAAAAAGACATTAAACCTGAAAAAATATTATGCAATCACCCAGTAAAGAAAATTATTTGGGACACCAATGAGCATGGTTCATCAAGGTCCTTGGATGATATGGGTGAAGAGTCTGAAGATTCAGACCAAACTGTGATAGAAGACATTTCTAAAACCCCTTCAGACAAAACAGTAAATCCTGAAGCGGGCACTTCTCAAACTGACACTTTACTAAAACCAAAGAAAAAGTTTCCTAATTATGCGGAGATAGTGTGTGATAATGGTGAATCATATTATGCTAATCATGTGATATGTACTATCCCATTGGGAGTTCTGAAGGAAAATGCAGCCAGTTATTTGAGCCTGCATTGCCTCAATACAAAGTGGAATCAATAGAGAGATTGTTATTTGGTGTTGTAGACAAAATTTTCTTAGAGTATGAAAGACCATTCTTAAACCCAGACATCACTGAGATTATGCTGTTATGGGAGAGTCCTCCCGTACCAGAAGATCTTGCAGATTCATGGTACAAAAAAATTTATTCATTTAGCAAAGTATCAGAAACACTTTTACTAGGCTGGGTATCTGGTAAAGAGGCTGAGTACATGGAGACATTAACAATGGAGGAAGTTGCAGCTACCTGCACAAAGATACTACGAAAGTTCTTGAATGATCCTTTTGTTCCAGAACCACAGACTTGTGTTTGGTAAGTTCATTAAGTTTTATTAGACATTGTATGGCTTCTGTAAACACCTACAATTTGATAAATAATACTTTAATCAATATCATGCAATGCCTGCTTAAATTAATTTTGTATATTTCATAGTAGAAAATTTCTTATCAAGAAATGTTTGATTGTTTAATGATGTTTTTATATTTTGATTTTAGTACAAGTTGGAAAAAGCAGCCATATACTCAGGGGTCTTATACTGCCATAGCAGTTGGTGCAAGCCAGAGTGATGTAGAAAGTTTAGCACAACCACTGTTTAGGAATGTACATGACAAAAAGGTATTTTTCTTCAATTTCTTTGACATTTTCAAAAAAGTTTGTCAGAGACTATGATTTTATCTGTTGCAATTAAATGGGTAAAATTGTGTTAATACCTTGTATAATAACTATACTTCTATTGTCCAATATTTTTTTACTAATTTTTTATAATTAATTTAATTTTTTCATTATATTGTTCTACAAATGTTGTATTTTGAACTTTTCAGCCTGTGCTGCTCTTTGCTGGAGAGCATACACATAGCAGTTTCTACTCCACTGCTCATGGAGCGTATTTGTCAGGTCAAGCAGCAGCTCGTCGGCTATTAGGCCCAGAAGAACCTACTGATAACATACTTGAATGTCCTGGAACAGCTGATCTCAATTCTTGGATACAAGGCATTCAGCTAGAAGGGTAACATACTATGAAATATAGTTATACAAAAGCTTATCATGCACAGAATTTAGGTATAATTTAGTTCATTGTATTTATCATATTCGTGACAAAGAAAGGGCCTCTTTTGTATGATTGTGATTAAGATTTATGTTATAAAATATTTCTTTTAATTCCATGATATGAATTCCTTCTAATAAACAATCATGAGACATGTCAATTTATTCATCATTCAATAATATTTTTAACATCATAGTTTTGTTTTTAAAACACTATTTAAATTTAATGAGGCTATACATTATTTTATATGTAGTATCAAAAGAGGGTATTAGTTTTCACACTTAAATTGCATTCCTGTTACTTACATATTTAATACATATTATTATACTAAACATGCTCTCTGTATTACATTATAATTGTTTTAATGTTGTTACATATCTTGCCTGTTTTAAACAGCTGAATTAAAAATAGAGGTTTATTTTCTCCCACACTACTAATTATATCTTGCAACAGTAGGTCAAAGAAACAATGTGATGCTTTGCTTCTTGAGTTAAAGGTTATATTAAAATGATTAGGTAGATCTGTAGCAAAATAGTTTCTTGTAAGTTTGGTGCTAATTAAGTGCAATTAGCACCAAACTTAAGTGTAAACCTTAGGTGTTTTTCCTTGCCATATTGCATTGAAAACATTGTAATGTATTCCCACAAAAATGCTTTTAAGCAGAGAAGGCTGTCTATTATTTGAATTTGAAGTTATGTTGATTTTATTTATAAAGGAAATGAAAAATATTTATTTTATGAATTATCATAAATTATTGGGAACCATTATATTTAAAATTGTTCACAATAATCAATGGTACAATTTTAAGGATTCATACATTCTTATTTTAAATTGATGTATTATTGTTATCTGCGAAACATATTTTACTTGCACAAAAGTCAAATGTATGTTGTGATATTTATGAAGTTTGACTGGTTGCTAAATTAAAATTATGTTTCAACATATATGCATAATCAGTATTTTGTGAAAATATAATATCATAATGTGATTGTTCTTCAGGAGTTTATTGGATTTTTTTGTAGATTTTCAGATTATCCTGATGAAATCAATCAATCATTGACAGTTTAAAGAGCTCTATACTGACAGTTGTAATAAAAAGACAGTAGAACTTCCATTTATGAGTTAGTTGATAATATTTGTTTTGTGTTGGGGTGGAAATTGACGGTGTATCATTATGTAATAATGTTTCAATTCAAATGACTACAATAGTGTAAAAATGATGATGGTGATACAATGCACTTTAACTGTAGTTACACAGTAAATACTAATTAAACATGTAATAGATATTAAATTAGGTTTTATTATTCAATTTATCTAGTCAGTGCAATGTTTTTGTATTGCTTTAATAAATCATACAAAATGTTATTCCCTTTTTAATACATCTCTTTGCATTTAAATATGACATGGTTATCTTGGAGAATGAAATTAATGTACAAAAATGATTTATTATGCACTATCTGGGAAATAAATTACACATATGTGTAAGCCTGGCCTAAATAAATGTAAAACATTACTAAGTTCTTAAGAGCGTATACACCTTGCGCGCCAAGTCAACTATAGGTATTTCTTCGTTAATTTCACGTACACATAAGCGACCAAAGCTGTGTGCGTAGAGCTGCCGCGTCGGCTCGCTATACAATCGGCTCAAACAACTTTGATCCGTGCGCTGCAAATATTCAATTGAAATGTAACTGTAATATAATATCATAAAAATATTTTATTTGCATGATAAGTAGACAAATATTACTGTGCAAGCAAAGAATAATACAAATTTTGGATACTAATCATATTTTCGTTATTATTACATTGTTAAGTTGCATTCAAATCAGTGTTCAATCAGTATACACTACGGACGTTTTATTAATAATTTCGTGTTCGAACACATAAATAGTGTTAGGGGCCTTACAACCCCTTACAATTACGAAATATATTTAATTTTATATTACAATCATTGATTTAAAAACACAGATCACTTCCAATAGATACCGCATTACGATAGTTTTGAACTGAAAACGCCAACGAAGGGAACTGCGCGGGGGGTGGGCCGGTTGCAGCGCGGTCACGTGGACTTCACTGGAGAGATGAGGCATAAGTCGATAAATAAAAAAATGTATCGATAGTTCGATTTGCCAGTAAGTTCATGTGTTTTGATCGCTTCTATAACTTAATTACCGACTTGTTAAATGTTTGATAATATTTTTTCACCGGCCTGATCTGATAAATTATACCAACCGGCAACCGCTAACTAGGAATAAAATAGGATTAAGATTTATACTTTAGTATGTAACGGTTTTATTTCTATTATTCACCGTGTATTTTTGTATACCATAATGGCGAAATACCCAAATCAAGTGTTGATATAAAAGATCAGATAAAAATATGAAATAGTAAATAACTAAACCTCACGCCCTAAAGGGCTACAATAACTTATTCCGATTCTTGAATTCTGACGGCGGCTGTAGTAAATGTAATATCGACAAGTGACGATGAAACCCACTTGACGAACTATGAATGTTTTTGAGACGATATGTACAACGTATGTTAAAATTAGTACAATATATATATAATAGCTTATGCTACTGATTCTCAATAAACTTAGTATACTAAAACTTATGATAAATACCCTCCCATTATATTTGAAAACGTATACACTACATACTTAACATCTTATGTCTCAGGATGGCGAGCGCAGTGGAATATTGCTACTGTTTATGAGCGGTCGTATCGCTTACCATCAGGCGAACGGCTTGCTCGTCTCGCCATTCAATGCAATAAAAAAAAAAAAAAAAAAAAATACAACTAGAGGGAAAAAAGGAAATTTAATTACGCCAAAGATAAATAAAGAAATATTGTAAAAGTACCTTGTTAACAAATTTAACTATTTCAAATTACATAAAATAACGTAATTATGGTAATTTGCAATTTTTATTTAAATCAATATATATTTTGTGACATTGTCATTTAATAAAATTAATTTACATTATTGTTTTACAATATCGATATTTCTGGGAATTATATTATAAACATGCGTCAAACACTAGAAGAACGCGTGATTTCGCCAAAAAAGATGCCTTATTACGGTTATTGCTATGCGGAAAAGAGACGGCTGATTCTCCATCCGAACTCGACTGTTTAACATTGATACATTAACCAGTATAAATTGAGCTCGCTCGGGACCAAATTAATTTAAAGAATATTAGTTATCGATGAAAACTTATTGCGTTTTTTTAGATACTTTATTTTTTTGAGTTTTTTGCACACCATTTTATTGAACAAATCATTATTAACTGTAATATTAAGTTCCCAAAATGTAATTTTCGCTAACGTGCGACGCCATGTGCGGGTCCACTACTTGGACGACACTGATGACGCGACATTTGGTATCGGTTTATATCTATCTGATATCTTATATGTGTTGGACGCAACCGCTGCCTTGCATTAGGCACAGATCACTCCCAATAGATACCTAATGCAAGGCAGAGCGGTTGCGCCCAACACATATAAGCTATCAGATAGATATAAACCGATGCCAAATGTCGCGTCATCAGTGTCGTCCAAGTAGTGGACCCGCACATGTCGTCGCACGTTAGCGAAAATTAAATTTTGGGAACATAATATTACAGTTAAAAATGATTTGTTAAATAAAATGGTGTGCAAAATACTCAAAAAAATTAAGTATCTAAAAAAACGCAATAAGTTTCCATCGATAACTAATATTATTTAAATTAATTTGGTCCCGAGCGAGCTCATTTTATACTGGTTAATGTATCAATGTCAAACAGTCGAGTTCGGATGGAAAATCAGCCGTCTCTTTTTCGCATAGCAATAACCGTAATAAGCCATCTTTTTTGGCGAAATCACGCGTTCTTCTAGTGTTTGACGCATGTTTATAATATCATTCCCAGAAATATCGATATTGTAAAACAATAATGTAAATTAATTTTATTAAATGACAATGTCACAAAATATATATTGATTTAAATAAAAATTGCAAATTACCATAATTACGTTATTTTATATAATTTGAAATAGTTGAATTTGTTAACAAGGTACTTTTACAATATTTTTTATTTATTTTCAAATCGTTTTCAAATATAGTGGGAGGGTATTTACCATAAGTTTTAGTATACTAAGTTTATTGAGAATCAGTAGCACAAGCTATTGCACTAATTTTAACATACGTTGTATATATCGTCTCAAAAACATTCATAGTTCGTCAAGTGGGTTTCATCGTCACTTGTCGATATTACATTTACTACAGCCGCCGTCAGAATTTAAGAAACGGAATAAGTTATTGTAGCACTTTAGGGCGTGAGGTTTAGTTATTTACTATTTCATATTTTTATCTCATCTTTTATATCAACACTTAATTTGGGTATTTCGCCATTATGGTATACAAAAATACACGGTGAATAATAAAACCGTTACATACTAAAGTATAAATCTTAATCCTATTTTATTCGTAGTTAGCGGTTGCCGGTTGGTATAATTTATCAGACCAGGCCGGTGAAAAAATATTATCAAACATTTAACAAGTTGGTAATTAAGCTATAGAAGCGATCATAACACATTAACTTACTGGCAAATCGAACTATCGATACATTTTTTTATTTATCGACTTATGCCTCATCTCTCGTGTGAACTCCACGTGACCGCGCTGCAACCCGCCCACCCCACGCGCAGTTCCCTTTGTTGGCGTTTTCGGTTCAAAACAAAACTATCGTAATGCGGTATCTATTGGAAGTGATCTGTGGCATTAGGTATCTATTGGGAGTGATCTGTGTTTAAAAACTAAGGATAGGCCCTTCAGTACGTTGGGTACGTCAAAAAGACGCCTGTGAACATCGCGCCATCTGTTAGATTTTTATGTAACTGCGTAGTGTGCTAAAGGATCCGACCGTCGACGTAACTTTGTTACGTCGTAGTTATTTAAACGTTAAATTATAAACATTTGATTTGATTTCTATGTATATCCATAAATCAGGAAAAATATTTTTTAACATTAAATATGTTGTATATTAATTATGTAAAATAATATGTGAAATATAGTGTGCAAACTAATAACAGAAAAAACATCATATTAAAGAATTAAAATAAAATGAATAAAAAATAATAAATCTGAAAATTTGTAACGTCTTAGTAGGCCTTTTTATTAAATGGAACACATTTTAATTTGCATTATAGTGTAGTTTTAGTAGTATAATTTGCTACGGATTAAAAATATGTAAATCAAGTGGTAAATATGTCAAATAATTACACGGCATCAGTTCGACTACAGCTTAGGTCTACGCATTCCTAAATATGCGCCGCTACAAAGTACAAAGTTATGTCGTACAGAATACATACGCCGAATGATTTGATGGCGGCCATGAAATTGTTTTTCAATAATGCTAAAATAAATGTTATATTGACTTAAAGTAATATAATTTTTACTTATCGGTGATAAGAAATGTTATCTTTATTTTTTGTGAATGTTCGATCATATTTATTGCACCCACGCACGATACAATTGGGCATTTTTACGACGACTTACAGACCGGTGCGCTGTGACGTCACTACCGCTGCACTGGTCTGCAGACCACTTTCGTGACAACACTTTTCTCGCTCTCCGCCCCGTCCATATATTTTACGTCAATGATTACAAAACATAATTTAGCCTCGGAATTACATCCCATTATATTACCTGAAACATAATTTATACTCACTACAAAATCATTGTAGGTATAAAAATAATTAAATATTTTACTACCAAAGTACTAAGATGTGGTAATCGCATTCCGCGCGTGGCTATTTTTACTACGCGCGGCATAATCGACTGCAGCCAGGTCGGAGCGACGAGCGATACGTCCTCCCTCTAGAAGGCCTTGCGGCGGTCTGATTTGATCCACGTCGGACAGCGTGTTTTATAGTGGTTTTTAAAATATTTGTAGAAAACATGAAAACTAATTTTGTTGAAATATAAAAATGGTAATTTATTGATAAGATGTTCTTCTATTGTAATATGCAATTGCTATAAAAAATTATGTACGATAAGTTGGTGAAAAAAAATATGTTCTTGACGAGAGTTTCTGAATAATTTCGCATTGTTTAAATTTTTATTTTTCAGGAACTAAACACAAATAGATTATTTTTCTCAGCAAAATCCCTCCATAAGGGTCTTATTAGTCTGATATTTTTATCTTCATCTTATATTTAGTGGTTTCGGATATCTTAAGCTTCTAAATTGTCATTTAAAGCCTAAATAACGAAACTTGTGTTCAGTAATCCGTATAGTACTCACAAATTATCCATCAATCTATAATGTTTTCCACCAAAATCCCTAGATGACAACCTTTTCTAAAATTAGTAATAATTATTTTTCCTTTAAATTGTTTATTGGTGGCTATTAACTCATTTGAAAAGTCCTGTTTTTAAGCCAAAAAGCGCGTGCAGGGTATAAACGCTCTTAAAATAATATAAAAGCAAAGTCAAAATAAGTTACATGAATTTATTAAAACAATGGTTTGTAATTTGTAAAATAACAAGACCACTATTAGTATAACAAATAACTGCATAACAGTAGAGATTACAAGATGTAATATACATTTTAATACATGATTTTAAAGCTAAAGGGCTACACACCCTTGTTAATGTGCTTGTTAACCACACAATTTATTTTAAGGCTTTATGCTTCCTCTAAGTATCTCCAGTATTTGCACAATTTTGTTTAATTGCAGAAATGGCTTTATCAGACAAAACAACAACAAAAAACACTTAAAATATACAATATTTTAAAATAATCACAGGTACACTAACAATAATTTACCTAACACCTATTAAAAATATGTATATAAATCATAATACTAGCGTATCAAATATCATGGACGGATATTATGTTATTAAATAAATGTTAATAAACTATAATTATTTTATATGTTGAGAAAAAATAATAATTAAAGCTGTAAAATATTAAAAGTAAATGAATAAACATTTCTGCTTCGAGCAAGTATCATATAAATTGTATAAAAATAAAATAAGTCTGAATGTATAAGGTAAGAGTATTCTTGAAATTCATTGCAGCAATAGATTTTTTTGTTAGCGGACCACATGCAATTCCAAAGTCAAATACTTTGTGGTTATCATAGAGAGTAGCATGTTCTCAATGTCATGTGCCACCTCTTGCCACACACATTTACCAATCAATGGCACTTCTTCAAGTGGAGCTCTGAATGCAACAAGAAGGGTCAAGCAACACCCATCAGCAGATGGGTCAGCTTCCACATTAAGCAGTCCCAAAGGCCTGTGTTGACTGACATCTGCCCCAAACATTTCCACCATGAATCTTCTCAATGTGGAATGTACACTTTTGGCTGGGTTAATTTCACATGTGGGAAAATGTATTGCAGTTTTTTCACTTAGTAAAACATGCAATTTATTAGTACTTCTCTTCTTTATAACAACTATAAGTCTCAACAGATCTTTAACATGTGGTGTTAGTGCTGGCAAGATGTCTTTATGCCAGGAGCCAACAGATTTATTTTGTTTATACAGACGTGCCCTCTCAATGAGATGTATGATATCATTTGACCTCAAAGTGATTTCTTGCAAGTTAGCTATCCATTTTGCCTGTAGAGATTCTTTATCTGCACTTGCTGGAGTCTTTAGTTCGCCTCCAATAACATCTCCAGTCAAAACAAACCGGTACCACATTCCGCCCGCGGTTTCCACAACTAGTACAGTTTTTGGTTCAATGTGTAATCCAGTTTCTTCCAATACTTCTCTGGTTGTGGCTTGTATGATAGTCTCTCCCTTTTCCATGCGTCCAGCAGGGAGGTACCATTTACCGGCACAACTTTCCTTCGCTTCCTGCATCATGAGAACTTCATTCGAGTCATTAATTATGACACACGCGACCACATAGGTGACGTTGCCGCCAAGTACAGGTTTGAAATTCGACGGTGTTGTGGGTGTAATACCTTGAGATTCCGCTACCGAATTTTGATCGGCAATTGTAAAATCACAGAAGTCTTCATCTCCATCTAATCCCAAACCGTCTATTAATCTTGCAAGGCTAGAGTCAACTTGGCGCGACATAATTACCTAGTTTCTATAGCACGATTTAATTTTAATTTGAATATAGGTTACGGTACGTTTTCATTTACAGAATACACATCTGAGATATAAAGTAAATAACATGAAAATGATTATTTCAATAATAATTTAAAAGTTTTTTTGCGCCTTTGTCAATGATCGCGTTGTTGCAATCCATAGAGTAAGTAATCACTACCACAGACGACTAAAAATACAGACGGCCAACTCCATACAAATTTTTTAACACGTTATGAAAACTCACACATCGAAACCAAACATGCTGTTCTACATATATAATTCATTCAATCTTCATCGGATCTTTCTTTCTTTTCGTTGATAATTTTGTCACTGACCAATAGTATTAAAGAATTTTGTTCATCGTATTTGAGCCATCTCTTTCGTACGTTATAGGTATATTATATTAGATGCGTTTCCTACCAGAGCTGATCTGAAATCGGTACTTTACCGAAATTACCGATTTTGAAATATTTAGGGATGTACGTTATACTTTCAGTAATCCGATTTTTATTACCGGAAATTTACCGGTTTTATATTTGGGTTTCATGCTTTTATGTTCAAATTTATGGATTCAAAATGAAAATAACAAATAAAACCAAGTTATAATTCTAAACCTTTAATCAATAATATATTCTTTGATTTATTTGATGTTATATTTTTATATTAAAACACTTTTATTTAATCATTTTTATCCTAATGAATATTATAACCTCCAATACTTTTTTATATATCTTCAGATTAATTTAAACATTTTCAATTTGTTAATATCTCTTAATTTTATCACTTAAAATTCTCTTAATTTAGGACCAATAAAACAATGCCAAATTTAAGAACATGACTACAGAATTGAAATATGCATTGACAAATAAAAGTTTAAATGGAAACATTAATAATTGCAAATTATATTTTACAATACCATGAAGCAGCACAAGATTACTTTGTTGGCAAAATTTATCTAAGACACAATTGACATTAAGTAAATAACAAAGCGATTTGGCTTACTTTTGGAGAAATTGAAAAGCAAAAACAAGACATACATAATTAAAATAAGCTATCAATTAACAAATAATTAGTCAAATCATGGAACGCATTAAATGCATGATAGCTATACTAAAATTTTTTTGATTAATTATTATAATATATTAAATAGGCAGAGCATATGTTTAAAATAAAGTCATTTTAAATAATGTTAATGCTATTACTATTATAGTATGCACAATATAGGTCTATAATATAATCTTATAAACAACTGCATTGCACTGAATTTGAAAATATAACCAAAATCTTTAGCAAATGCATTTTTATGAGAATCTTAATTATATCAAGAAGTATAAATATTATATACAGATTATTAATGAACATAATTACTTCTGTTGTGATTTAACCTTCACCAATATTAACATATAAGTCTACAAAAAGTGATCCTGCAGACATAGTAGAGACTTTCTTTGTACTTCCAACAATGAACGCCTTTGCCTGCAAATTGCTTGGACTGGAAATTTCACCCGAGTCTAGCCTAGAAATTATAAAACAATTAATAAAAAATAAATATTATAAGGGCACAATCTGTTGAAGTTGACTGCTTTCCTGACTTTAGATACATATAACCATAAAAACTGATAATTATACATTAATATGTTAGGAACTTGGAAATACCTATACCAATAGCTTTAATCTTGCACTGTACTGTGCTGGGTCGACTTATACTTTCCACTGCAGAGCACAAGCTTGTGTTTGGAATGATTTGGTAGTGTATAAATAACATGAAAGACTAGGTTGTAAATATGTTTTAATAGATTACTATTTGGGTTACAGGATTTAACTACTTGAAGTTGTCGCTTGGTACTTTGCGGATGATTCAACCACAACAATGAGATCCTCTTTTTTCTAGGATAAGGAACATCAAATCTTCAATCATTAGTGAAAACTGTTGTAAATGGAATATGTTGAAATAAATGTTTTATTTGTATTTTATTTGTTACCTGGCAGTAATTTATGTGAAACAAGTTATACTAACTTTTATTTATGTATATAACACACTACAAATAATTCTTTCCATTTTTTAAGTATGTATGTACATTTCTTTACAATTACAGTATATTACATCCATTTGAAGGAGTTTCTATTTCATATAAATAATTTAAGAAAGCAATTGAAAAATATATATTATTTAAATTAACTGATGGTCTTCACATTAGGTTTAATACTTATTATGTAAAGATACTACAAATAATTATTTCCATTCAATTTTAAGTATGTCTATATTTCTTGATGATTCAATTACAGTATATTACATCCATTTGAAAAGTTTCTGTTTCATATAAATAATTAAAGGAAGCACTTGAAAAATATATATTGTCAAAATTAACCGGTGATCTTCACTTTAGGTTAAATTATTATTATTGATTATTATGTGGAGATATTAAGTACACATAATTATTTCCATTCAATTTTGAGTAGGTATGTGTCTATATTTCTTGATGATTCAATTACAGTACATTACATCCATTGAAAGAGTTTCTGTTTCATATACATAATTAAAGGAAGCACTTGTAAAATATATATTATTTAAATTAACTGATGGTCTTCACATTAGGTTAAATCATTATTATGTGTAGATAATAAGATACCACATATTACAAATAAATATTTCTATTCAATTTTAAGTAGGTATGTGTCTATATTTCTTGATGATTCTATTACAGTACATTACATTCATTTGAAAATTTCAATATATTACCCTAGGCTGTAGGGCTGGGACTTTTGCCTTTAGATAGGTTAAGTGTAAAAAAAAACAACAAGTATCAACTATCAATGTCAAAACGCAAAAAAAATTAAATTGTAAACATTTACAAAACACTTGTGAAAACACTTAATTATATAAATAAGGAATTAATTCACACAGTACATTGTATATAAAGATATTATTAAATGTTTAAAATTCTTTAATGTTGGCAAAAGTACGTATTTGTGCAAAATATTTTATTAAAACGGTAAGTTTCTTATTTTTAAATTATAATATCTATTTAATGCCATAATGATCAATTATCGAACTGGGTTGATATTCCTTGTTATATTTCCTTGAAGCGCCTAACAAATATTTATTTACTTATACATGTCGCGCTCAAACATGCAACTTTGTTGGGATAGAAAGAAGTTCCACTAGTGGTTATTTAATATAGTTAATAGTCACCCACACGTTATCAATATTCACAAAGTATATGATTAAAGTCTTTAGTTAGTTAATAACTTGTGTTTGGAATGATTTGGTAGTGTATAAATAACATGAAACACTAGGTTGTAAATATGTTTTAATAGATTACTATTTTGGGTTACAGGATTTAACTACTTGAAGTTATCGCTTGGTACTTTGCGGATGATTCAACCACAACAACGAGATCCTCTTTTTGCTAGGATAAGGAACATCAAATGTTTAATCATTAGTGAAAACTGTTGTAAATGGAATATGTTGAAATAAATGTTTTATTTGTATTTTATTTGTTACCTGGCAGTAATTTATGTGAAACAAGTTATACTTACTTATATTTATGTATATATAACACACTACAAATAATTATTTCCATTTTTTAAGTATGTATGTACATTTCTTTATAATTACAGTATATTACATCCATTTGAAGGAGTTTCTGTTTCATATAATTAATTTAAGGAAGCAATTGAAAGATATATTATTACAATTAACCGGTTATCTTCACATTAGGTTAAATACTTATTATGTGAAGTTGATATAGTTTGATTGGATAATAATATTTTATTGATGTTATTAAAATTAGAAATAATTATACTTCGATTTTGCTCTAAAGTAGATAGATATTAGTTTGTTTTGTTATTTATCTAAACTCATTCTAACAAAACCTTTTCCTTTCCTGAGTCCTGACATCTTTATGGTTGGTTATAATTAATGCTTCTTAATTAACTTTTACAAAAAGTTTTATATAAATAAAATACATACAATTGAAGTTTTTATCCATGTTATAAAAGATTTCAATTAATATTTTGTTCAAAAGTGACTGTCTAATTATTATCATGCAGATTGAAGAGTTTATCAAAACAAATAGGTAGGTACTATGCCATAACATTGAATGTGTGTGAAACTCATATATAAGTTTTTAGAGAAATATAAAATATGCACTGTATATCACATTGTTTTATTATGTAACTACTTGTAAGATACTTATTAGTAATATTGACTTTTCTATTCCTCACAATGCAGCCGATATTGAGCTATGAACATACCACTAATCATAAGGTGGAAAGAAAACAATTTTTATTTAGTAATATCAAAAGTTTAATAAAATATGTTAATTACTATCCACAATTAATTTATTTAAGTGTTTTATAGCTATATTTTTGGGTACAAAAAGTATAAATAAGATAAACTTTGAAGAAACACCTTTAAAAGATTTCCTCTTAAATAAAGTTTAGGTGGTCTTCGCGTTGTAAATATCAGCCAAAATATAGTTGTATCCTTTTTGCCATCTTATTGGTTTGTTTGAAATATCCACCATGTTCTACACTATATTCTTTCACATTGACACCAAAATTTATTCAATTTGTCTTAAACTGTATTAGGTATGGTCGTTTTGTTCTTGTTAAATGTTCTTCTCCATTATACCGGTTTGGTTTTGGGTTTTATTTATATTATCCCTGTATTTTCTGTCGGGAGTACATTGTTATTTTACGCCACAATAAAAACAAATCTTGAAATAACAATATTGAGTCTCGTTGTGGTTGTGAATGTTCTATTGCGTCGTATAAACTTATTTACTCGTCTGTGGTATAAACGGTACGCTTCATCTTGTACTTTTAATTCCTGGTGGTGTGCATCCTCTTCCCCACTATAATTTCCAAGATATTTCACAGGCATTTCTAACATCCAGTGCAAACAATCTTCATTTTTTGTTTAGCTGCGTTATTGTTGTTCGAACTTTTATTACTTAATTTTCTTCGAATCACCGCTGTTAAATGCCATTTTAATTAAGATTTTGCACTTGATATATGGTCTAAAGTAATAAAATCACTTCACAAACAACATTTTATCGAGACTCGGAAATATGACATTTTCGTCGACGTCAATTTCAAATTTTCGTCTCTGACAGTTCGGACGACGAAGTATTGACGAAAAATTCAAATCATTCGTTCTTTTTACGGATTTCGTGTAACGAAGTAACATCCGTCCGAAAAATGCAATGATAAAAGAATTATAAAGGATCACGCACAAAAGTAGCTATATATGTCAAGTTATAGTTATGTTAAGAATATCGACGCGGAATGTACATTTATGTATCTGTCTCATTTACACAAAGCTGACTTGTCCCTTAATGAAAGAGACAAATAATAATTCCTTTGTTTCGAATATGGCAATATTTTGTTCACTAACCACACTGAGACCGCCCATAGACCAAAATGACGCCATTTTAGTTATGCTTTCGAAACCACAGACTATTAAACCAAAAACTGCATGAAATGTCAAACTGTGGCGTTATCTGTCAATCGGAGTAAACAAATCTGCACAATCAAAGAATTTCGGATTATTCATTGGTTAATCTCGTTTGTTAAGTTTGTTTAGTTTGCTTATTAGTTTAGTTGTTATGTTTTTAAAATGCCTCAGTGTTGTGTTAAAGGATTCGAGTCGAGTTCAAGCAAAAAGGACCCTAACATTTCTTTTCATAGGTTAGTAACTGTTTTTACGAAATACGAACAAATATGTGCTAAATTTACATTTGGGTTTATTTTATCATTTATAAATATATTTGGATCTTGTTGATTAAGTTTTAGACTCTTCTAGGCGTTATTTATACAAGTAGTGTAAATAACAACCTCATTGTTTGTTTACACACAAGTTTAGAGATGAGTGGATTCGATACGAAATGATTCATATCGATATTATCATTTTTAAATATTTTGATATTTATTTTTCAAAAAAAGAAAAAAATAGTTTATATTTAAATATATACTCAGACCGACAAACAAAGTGAAATTAAAAATATTTTTTAGATTCCCTATAAACATACAAACCAGGACAAAATGGATACAAAAAATTGGAAGCTATTGGAACCCTGCAATAAATACATTTATTTGTTCATTACATTTTGAAAAAGAAAACAGTTTTCCAACAATATTCCCGGTAAGTGAAATTGTAGTAATTATGATATTTTACCTAATAATCCTATTAATAATACAACTGTTAATCAATAACAAAGATGACATGCAAGATAATTTGGACAATTGGTAGTCTATTTTCTAATGTTCTGGAGAACCTTTTAATGAACAGAAATAGTTTTATATTTTATTATTAATTATTATAATTGTTTATCTTAACCAACACTTTCATATTCATTGATTGAATTCTAAGTGAGACATAATGATTTTCCTCAGTCAAATAATAGCAATAAAAATCTACCTATGTTATTTTATTTTATTTGGTATGTATTAAATATCCTGATAGGTATTTTTGATTTTAGCAAAGAATGATGCAACGTAATAATGAACGAAATGTATTAGATGCAACTGGGTGTTTGTGTCGACAGGTATAACCTTGAAACGGTTGTAACATGTAAATTAGTATTAGTTGGTCATATGTTTAGATTATGGCGACTAAAAAAGTAACGATAATTGTAGAGTATAAGTATATTTTTAGGAATATCAAGAAATAATTACCTCCAACCGTCACATACATAGTATGACCCCACACTAAGATCAAAATGTTTAATACATCATATTACTATTGTTTATGTAGCAGTTGCATTTTTATTAGTTTTGTTACAAATTAATTTATCATAATATTAATATTTATACATACATAAACTCACGCCTTTTTCCCAGAATGGGTAGGCAGAGGTGCAACCAGGACACCCACATTTCAGCCTCCGTGGCGCAGGCGGTAAGACGCCGTTTGTGAATCGAGAGGCCGCGGGTTCGATCCCCGCACCGAGAGAAATGTTTGTGCGGCCCACAAATATTTCTCTCGGGTCTGTGTGTTTGTGAGACCGAAAAGTCTCTCGTAGTTCCTGATACCCACGACACAAGACTCGATCTTAATGTGGGGTCAGGACTATGTATGTGACTGTTGGGTGTTATGTATTTATTTATTTATTTCGCCTTGTATGTTCCGTCCTACGATGTTGTGGGTGGCGAGCCTATCGCAATATCGGGCACGAATTCCTGACTGTGCTGATAATGAATAGAAAAATCCGATATCACTTTGCGCGACCCGGGATTCGAACTTGAGACCTCAGCTTTGTAACCGTACCATAATACAACTACGCCACTGAGGCAGTCAATATTTATACATAAATTAAAATCTATAGTCCACATTATTCACCGCTTGTATGTTTATATATGTATGTACCTTATGTTTTTTTTGTTTGATTGAATTATCCGAAAAATATTTTTATTCTAGTGCTGATTTCCTGCCTTCGTTCGCGATGTCCGCTACAATTCCTTTATTCAAAATCAAAATCAAAATATTCTTTATAATTTAAGTTCATTTCATTTGGCGATCTAGTGTTGTTACATAGTTTATTAAGTCTTTTAATTATTATTTTTTTTCGAGTTTCTTATTTTTTTATATAAAGCAGCTGTTAAATAAATAATTGTCGAAAGAGACTGACTTCTGTTATACAGGGCTTCCTAGTTCAGGAGTCAAGGTGTTATTATGTTGTAAACATGTTGTAATGAATAAAGATTAATATTATTATTATTATTATTTATTCAAATAGTCTTTCAAAAGATCTTTTGGATTGTTCATTTCTGCTGCCACCGCTTCGGAACGTGTTGTAGCTGTGAAGAAGAAGTGGCGCAAGAAACTTCGTCAGCAACACGAACTGTCTTCTTTTTTCTTTTTTTATATCGCCATTTAAAATTACAATGGTTCATGTCACAGAACACAATAATGTCAGTTTATTTAGTTAATTGTGTTTATTTAGTTAATTGTTTAATTTCTATTTTTACATTTTAATTGTTAATTTTGTGTAGATATTTTATTTCTATTTATATATTTAAGTTGTTAGTTTAGTGTACATATTTTCATTGTTGTTTGCTAAATGTCTGTTTTTTTTTAGATTTTAGTAATAATTTGGCAAAAGAAATATTGACATGGTGAAAATTGGTGCTTAAGGAAAAAAGTGTGGTATATTCGAAGTCGCAACCAAATTCTAGCTATTAATAAAGTTGTATTTTATCTCACGTGTGTATTATTTGACAAATCCAATCCAATCATCAGGTAAAACTTACCCATCAAATAAATCATAGCATGAAAAAAATATCAAAACATTGACCTATTATTATCAGATTTAATTTTTAACAGACTTGACTGGCAAGTCCTAAAATCCCCTGTTTATACTCAATTGACATGTAAAGCAAAAATTAAAAATGTTATATTAATGTTAGTCGTATGCCACTGTTGATGATCGATATCGATAAAAAATTTGGTACTAGCGTATCACTATTTTTAGGGGCGGAGCCGCCGCCATGTTTGTGAATCAAAGTGGTACGCGTCAAGTGACCTTATGCTTTATCCCCTCTATTTTTTAATCATTGGAAAAATGTCACGAAACTTCGAGTTACGGATTGTTTATTAGTCTGTGTTACGGATTCTATAGTAACCCCCGAGGTACGGGTCGTCAGAGGGCCCACGTACGTTTTTATTTTTTTAATATCATTGACAAAGATCGGTTTTCTCGTCTGCCAATGACTAAGCTTTTAGGGATGGAAGAGTCGATTTTTATGTACTCTTTATCTCATCTCTATTTAAACAAATAAATAATATATTTTATTAAATGAAATCAATCCTAGTTGGCGCTTATTATAAACAGTTCATCAGTGCGATTCACGTAACTTTTTGACGCGCCGATCAAGTTGCGGTGCGGTTACAATTAAGTTTACGCTTTGGTACAAATGGTATTCTTGTAAGTGTTTAGCTGCGCGTGAACTGCGCGTGAGCTGCGCGTCAACTGTACGTCAGATGTATGAAATTTGTTTGAGATTGACATATACGCGCAGCAGTAGAATACGCTAAAACGTTTGCGTGACGCGAACTTCACGCGAGCGTATTTGACAGCGGTTGTCAAAATTACGAGAATACGAAAAGGGCTGTTTTGATCGAAACTTAACCGCAACTGCACTGCAGCTGAACTTATTAAATTACGTGAATCGCACTACTTATCTGTGATAACCTGTGGTACTAGAACATTCGAGTTTGCAACTGTTTTATTGTCAAAAACAATGATTCAATTAACATTAAATCACACATCAATCAATTATATAATACTGTGATTGCTTAAATTCTGTACACAAACATAGATTACATATTGAGAATAAATTTACTGTGGAAAAATGTTAAGCAACAATGCCGTGTACACTTATTAGAAATACTTATGTATAAAATGTGTGAATTCCAAAGTAGGCAAGATCGTGTTTCGAGCACACGTCTTGTTCTTGTTGTCTTTTTTTTATATATTTCTACTACCAGTGTCATTTTAAAAGAAAACAAAAAAGAGACTACCTGAAGACAAATAAAAAGGTTAACTTTTTCCTATTATAATTCCTAAAACAGCGCGTGTATTTTGAAATTTTAACATCAATAACTTAATATTTGATTGTATAAAAAATTACTCCGTTATCTTTAGTACAATGATGTATGATACTTTATTATCTTTAGTACAAATAGGTACTGACTATTTGTTCCCATACTTCTTACTTTAAGTGAGCATATTTGTATTCTTTACATTTAACATTATAAATAATTTCTCTATTACGCACATACTCTGATCGTTTTTCTTCCATTTTTTAAATGAACGCACAGACGAACTTTTAGCTAATTACTGATAATTAAAAAAAATGGTTGCCTGTAAAGTCGGTTTTACGGGCGAAGATTTTGTGACAACGTCTTTTTCTCGGTAGAATATTTATTGATATGAATATAATTAAATTGCACAATAGGAACAAGGAATTGAATGAAAATAAGAATTGCACAAATTTTAACTATAGAAATATATTTTGTTTACTAAAACATTGTACATGTAATGACGAATCTAAGCACTCCATATTTTCACTACAGACACAGCTGACGATACTTTAACCACACGTGTGAACTTGTATTGTGACGCTTTCTTGTTTTTCCAACCCCAAGAACGTTCGAGAAAGACAAAGACAGAGACACAAGCATGCGCCGATTCAATGCGCCTAATTCTCTAGTGCTGCGCGCGCACCGTTACGTTACCGGGCGTTACACTTTTTCATAAGTGACTCCCAGCCGCAACCTAATTTAAGACGTTGTCACGTCAATAAGAAAAATCGTATTTTGCCTGCTCTCGATTGTCGAGCTCGTCAAGACGATTCCTCTGACTCCAAACACGGGGGGTTTACTTTAAGAAATGACGGAGTTATGCCTGGACAAATATTTTAGGGGAGAGAGGGAGGAATTTGGGGATTTGGTTGGGGCCAATCTGTAGAGCTCACCGAGCCGGTTCCAAAGATACCAAACTCGGTGGGTCTACGATCTATATTGGCCGAGATAGGATTGGGGGGGGGGTGAGGTAAATTTTCGGGGTGGGGGTAAGGGAGGGGGGGGGGGAGGAAGGTTTCGTGGGGAGGCTAACTTAAATTAATTTTTTGGAGGTAAAATATTTTTTTTGGGGGGGTAATTTTTTGCGTAATTTGGGATTTCTGGCGGGGTCAATTTGTAGCCCTCACCAAGACGGTTCCGAGGATACCAAACTCGGTGGGTCTACGACCTATGTTGGCCGAGATAGGATTGGGGGGTGAGGTAAATTTTCGGGGTGGGGGTAGGGGAGGGGGGGGGGGGGTTAGGTTTCGTGGGGAGGCTAATAGGCACTATTTCGGAATAAGGGTGGGGGAAGGCAGGGGGGGGGCTATGGGACAATTTTGGAAAAAGTGGGTGAAACTGAAAAATAATTCTCTAGTGCTGCGCGCGCACCGTTACGTTACCGGGCGTTACACTTTTTCATAAGTGACTCCCAGCCGCAACCTAATTTAAGACGTTGTCACGTCAATAAATAAATACACTTAACAGTCACATACATAGTCCTGACCCCACATTAAGATCAATTAAGTGTTGTGTCGTGGGTATCGGGAACTACGAGAGACTTTTCGGTCTCTCAAACATCCAGACCCGAGACCAATACTTACTGGGTCTCACAAACATTTGTCTCGGTGCGGGGCTCGAACCCGTGGCCTCTCGTTTCACAGGCGGCGTCTAACCAACTGCGTCGCGGAAGGCTGTCAATTACGTCCAGTCTAGTATTTACAAACAACTGGTCAAAGAACTGCGGTGTTTATTTCTATTAAGTCAAGTTAGATTCCCAGCCACACCTCATGTAAATAATTAGAAATGTCCAAATTGTATTCAAAAATTTTAATTTGTATGCAGATTTAATAAAGAAAATTATACCTTGTACGTATTATAAATTCTAATTTAATTGTAAGTTTTAAGAAATGTTATATTAGTTTGGCTTAAAAAGCTGGTAGCCATATTTACAAAAGCCTATTGTTGTGTAAACTCAAGTTTGTCCACAATCGCAAATCACTCAAAAGCGCTGTGGTGCACAGAGAAACCATTATTTTTTTCTCTCTTCAAATTTAATTACATTGGACATTATTATCATTACTACTATTGGACTACTAGTATAAATGTACATTGTATAAATTATGAAAGAATATTTTAATGAAAGCGTTGAAGATATTTTTTACTTTCATTTCTAGTTCCTAATTTCACCACTTGTCAATTTATGTTAGTTGCGCTGTATGTCTCAGACGTTTTTTGTTTTCGAATTTCGACCGACAGTGTGCACACAACAAAAGAATCTATTGTTCAGTAGGGCGATTCACGTATTATAATAAGTTCAGCTGCAGTGCAGTTGCGGTTAAGTTTCGATCAAAACAGCCCTTTTCGTATTCTCGTAATTTTGACAACCGTTGTCAAATACGCTCGCGTCAAGTTCGCGTCACGCAAACGTTATAGCGTATTCTACTGCTGCGCGTATATGTCAAAGTCAAACAAATTTCATACGTCTGACGTACAGTTGACGCGCAGCTCACGCGCAGTTCACGCGCAGCTAAACACTTACAAGAATACCATTTTGTACCAAAGCGTAAACTTAATTGTAACCGCACCGCAACTTGATCGGCGCGTCAAAAAGTTACGTGAATCGCACTACAGATCGCTGTAAGACGCATTGCTCTAGTATTTATGGCCGCTTCTTTACTCTATGCGTAAGACAAAAACCTACAGATTGTTTTCAGCATAAGATCAAAATATTTAATACATCATATTACTATTGTTTATGTAGCAGTTGTATTTTTTATTAGTTTTGTTACAAATACATTTATCATAATATTAATATTTATACATACATAAACTCACGCCTTTATCCCGGAAAGGGTAGGCAGAGGTGCAACCAGGACACCCACATTTCGCCTTGTATGTTCCGTCCTACGATGTTGTAGGTGGCGAGCCTATCGCCATATCGGGCACAAATTCCTGATTGTGCTGATAATGAATAGAAAAATCCGAAGTTACTTTGCGCGACCTGGGATTCGAACTCGAGACCTCAGCTTTGTCTACGTACCATAGTACAACTAAGCCACCGAGGCAGTCAATATTTATACAAAAATTAAAATCTACAGTACACATTATTCACCGCTTGTATGTTTATGTATGTACGTACCTTATGTAATGTTTTGTTTGGTTGACTGATTTGAAAAATATTTTTTTTCTAGAGCTGATTTCCAGCCTTCGTTCGCGATGTCTTTATTCAAAATTAATATTAAAATATTCTTTATTGAAATAGTCTATCAGAAGATCTTTTAAATTGTTCATTTCTGCTACCACCGCTTCGGCACGTGCTGTAGCTGTGAAGAAGAAGTGGCGCAAGAAACTTCGTCAGCAACACGAACAGTCTTCTTTTTTCTTTTTTTTATATCGCCATTTAAAATTACAATGGTTCATGTCACAGAACACAATAATGTCAGTTTGTTTAGTTAATTGTTTTTATTTAGTTAACTGTTTAATTTCTATTTTTACATTTTAATTGTTAGTTTTGTGTAGATATTTGATTTCTATTTATACAAATAAATAAAAAATAATAAGTTTATTGGCAAAAAGTAAGTTTGATTGGTGAAAAGTAAGATATATTTAAGTTGTTAGTTTAGTGTACATATTTTCATTGTTGTTTGCTAAATGTCTGTATTTTTTTAGATTTTAGTTATAATATGGCAAAAAAATATTGACATTGTGAAAATTGGTGCATAATAGTCATGCGCAAAATGAATCACTGTAAAGAAAAGAGAGATATATATCTTTTAAGTCAAAAGATATATATGACTATTTTATATCTTTATATCTCTTTTCTCACAATGATTGATGAGCTAAAGAATGAGTTGATTAAAATTGAGTTATGAGTCTTTCTTTATATCTATATCTAAGATTGTAATTTTGGTGGAGTATATATTTATATCTCTATTTCTTAATGGTACATGAGCTAAAAGATGAGTTTAAATTAGTTTATTAGAAATTTAGTTATGAGTCTTCCACAATATCTATATCTAAAATTACCATTTGGGTGGATGTTCAAGTGGCTATATTCAAGTAAAAATTGCTTTGTGGTTACGATATAGTATTGTTACAGTGAGATAAAGAGATTAATTATTTTCTGCTGATATCTATCAACATAAATAATTTGTGTTTAGAAATATAAATAAGGAGTAGTGAAATATGTAAAAATTCATGGACATTTAAACATTGCATAAACTGGATATTTTTGTAATTAAAACTTTTGTGCTATGGTCACCACTGGTACAAGATATTTCACGGCAACACAATATAAATCCGATAAAAAAAAATGAATACAATATATAAAGATATTAGCAAAGGCTAATTTGAAAATATGCTAGCGAAATTAGGCCTTAAATCATTGTAAATAATTTGATTTCGCTTACACTCCATTTACTACTGTGATGGTATCCCACGATCGTACGCATGGCCCATGCATTACATTGTGAACATAAATATTCTCTTTTCCGCTCACACAAATGTAAAAGTCTATGTCTGTTTCTTTCTAATCTTTGCAGTGACATTGAACCAATAATGATCTTTACGCGTACGGATATAATGAGTTAGTTTGTGTGCAAGGGATATAAAGATATAATCACTCCCTACGTCGGATATATATCTTTTGAGTAAATGACTCCTGAGTTACACATGTCTAGTGCATAAGGAAAAAAGTGTGGCAATACTATTCGAAGTCGCAAGCAAATTCTAGATATTAATAAAGTTGTATTTTATCTTACGTGTGTATTATTTGACAAATCCAATCCAAACATCATGTAGAACTTACCCATGAAATAAATTATAGCATGAAAAAATATCAAAACATTGACCTATTTATATCGGATTTAATTTTTAATGATTTTACTGTCAAATCCTAAAATCCCCTGTTTATACTATATATGTAAACCGAAAATTAAAAATGTTTTATTAATGTTATTCGTATGCCACTGTTGATCATCGATATCAATAGAAAATGCGGTACTAGCGTATCACTATTTTTAGGGGCGGAGCTATATCAAAGTGCGCGTCACGTGACCTTATGCTTTATCCTCTTTAGTCTATTCTATAATCATTGATTACGAGAATACGAAAAGGGCTGTTTTGATCGAAACTTAACCGCAACTGCACTGCAGCTGCAGTGCGATTCACGTATTTTAATAAGTTCAGCTGCAGTGCAGTTGCGGTTAAGTTTCGATCAAAACAGCCCTTTTCGTATTCTCGTAATTTTGACAACCGCTGTCAAATACGCTCGCGTGAAGTTCGCGCAAAGAGTAAAGTGAGTAAAAGGAGTTCGCGTCACGCAAACGTTTTAGCGTATTCTACTGCTGCGCGTATATGTCAATCTCAAACAAATTTCATACATCTGACGTACAGTCACACGTACAGTTGACGCGCAGCTCACGCGCAGTTCACGCGCAGCTAAACACTTACAAGAATACCATTTTGTACCAAAGCGTAAACTTAATTGTAACCGCACCGCAACTTGATCGGCGCGTCAAAAAGTTACGTGAATCGCACTGCTGAACTTATTATAATACGTGAATCGCCCTACTGTGGTGGTCGAAAAACCGACACCGAATGACAAATACGCAAATACTTAAACAAACTTTGCACAAATACGCAAATACCCGTGCCACACATGTATTTAAGCAAGGGTACAAATAAATGTTCAAATGTTGTTGCCATGTGTGGCGCCGGCATAAAACAAATTGTCATGTAACCATTGAGGTATTACAACTGGAGCGGACACGTAGAAGAAAAATTGTGCTCATTTCAATATGACAGCGAAGTATAGATAAAGTCGGCATTGTAGCAGATGCGACACTTCAGAAATTTCTACCTACATCTATATACGCCTGATAGAGCCTATAAATTCTTATATTGAATTTAAAGTTTAATTTTATTTTCTTTATTTCGGAAAAAAAAACATTATAACAATAAATATACAATTAACCAATTAATTAAATATATAAAGTTAACGGAAACTATAATTAAAATGCCAAATATGCCACGTTTTTGTATTGAAAATAAATAAGAATTTTTAAAAATATATATCCCATCACATACAACATCCACTATCCCTATACGAAACTTCAATTTTTACCTATCTGTCACTACATTAATATTAGTCTATAATTTCACTCAAAAATGGCGGTTGTCAAAACGGCTCGGGTAAATAATTTCTTAAATTTAATTTCGTGCTTCTTTATTTAAATTATGGTTGATTAACCTATGGAATGAAACTCCATCTTTTCTTCCTATTGTTCTGGAATGGTTTTTGCACGTTTTTAGCACGCAATATGACATTTATGGACCAATTATATTTACACCTAATTAGGTCCGTCTTCGCTGAAACGTCAAGGACGACTGACAGCCTAACCAGTGTTGCCAACTCAATTTTTTAAAGAGAGCTAAAACACCTTCGAAAAAGAGCTAAAATAGAGCTAAATTTTTGGAAAAAAAAGAGCTAAAATAAAAGAAAGTTTCAAAATTAAAATTTTAATTATTAATAAAGAGAAACCTAACATTATTTTATATCTTGTTAGATTAATAAGAGAGATATTTAAAAATACGGTTATTCCTCGTCAGAATTATCGAAATTGTGGGTCAAACTCACTAATTCTAATCCACTTGTGCTTGGTCCTGAGTTTTCCTCATCATAAGTTGCCATGGTACCAATTTTTTTTAAGTCGTTAGTCCATAGTATAGACATGGAGTTAAAGAGCTAAAGAGCTAAAATTGTTATTTTGGAGCCGATTAATTGAAAAAGGAGCTGAATTTAGCTCTAAAAGAGCTAAATTGGCAACACTGAGCCTAACGGTAGGTACATGTACTCTTGCGAATGTTCCAAACAGGCCCGTCCAACTCCGAATAAAAAAAGTTGCACGTTAAGCTATGCTAGCTATCTCACTATTTTAATATGGATGGCGTTCATCTTACTCATATTTATATTAGTGTGTGTGTGACGTAGTATTTTATGTCACTAGGATTGAAAGATATGTCAAACGTATCTCGTCTCGTTTGCCGCCATCCGCCATTTTCTCTTGTGCCTTGATCAAGTCATAGTACAACGAATCTTATAATTGGAATTTAATAACTTTCTAATCACGGATTCTGGTGCTACAGTTTGCAATCAAAGGCGGTTTTTTTTCCTTTTTATTGATTTTGTGTGCTTATGTTTTCGTAAAAGATAAAATAGCCTTAAGTGACCTTAGTGTTTACCGGCTCAAACGAGTAATAGTTTATTATTGAATTTGTGTTAAAATACTTGTTATTTTTGTAAGAACTATGGTAAATAAGTGCATTGTTCCCGGGTGTAAAACTCGGGGACCAAATAATAAATATTTTTGTGTACCCTTCACAAACCAAGCAAGGTGGGAAATGTGGTTAGGGGTTTGTCCATATTTACAAAACATACCTTTTGTTAAACGTAGCCGTATTCGTTTTTGTCATAAACATTTTCTTGCCGAACATATTAATGAAAAATTAAAATTAAAACCTTGTGCAATTCCGTGTTTGAACTTGAATATAAATTTAGAGAAACATTTAGAAATAACGCCCACTAATGACCATATAGAACCTTTTATTTTTAAAGTAGTTGTCCCTTCTGATATAGTAAATCAACCGACTATAAACTATGAATGCTTTAATAGTGTAAAAGCAGATATTAGTTCTGACTCTGCTGAGTTACCTGTTGTTTCAAATACATTTCAATCTAAATGTAATGAACCTAGTAGTAGTGCTATATCTCATGTTGACCCTTACATACCACCTAATAGAGAACAGCTAGAAATATGTGTTACCCCATCCACATCATCTACCCTTGCTGTGTCTAATGTAAAAAAACGAAACTGTAGTAGTCAAGTAAAATGTCAGTTAATTAAGCGTATTAGACTAGATCCAAATAAATCTACCCCTCGTAAGCAGATTTTACGTGCATCAATTAACAGATTAAGAAATAAGTTACGTCTTGCACAATTGCAAAAAACAAGGCTTAAGACGAAAGTAACCCTTAATGCTCCTAAAACTAAGTTGTTTTTAAAGAAATATAACATATTAAGTAAATTTGGAAAGTTATTAGTAGATTCACAGTTACGTTTGACTGGTACTTCATTAAAAGGTCGGCGCTATACTAATGACGAAAAAGTATTTGCTTTGTCGTTATATAAGTTAAGCCCTAAGTGCTATGGATTTTTGCGAAAATATATAGCATTACCTTGCAAGTCGCGAATTAATTCCCTGCTTACTAATATTCCTTTGAGGCCTGGTATTAATGACTTTATATTTAAACATTTGGCAGATGCTGCATTAAATAAACCTACAATAGACAGGCAATGCACTTTAATGTTTGATGAAATGAGTATTAAAAAGAACTTAAATTTTAATTATTTTACTGGGGTTATTGAGGGTTTTGAAGATATGGGTTCTGGTAAACGAACAAATAATGTAGCTGATAAAGCTTTAGTCTTTATGTTAAGAGGGTTATTTTCTCCTTGGAAAATTCCGATAGCGTTTTATTTTGCACGAGATGGGGTTAAAACATTTGTTTTAAAGAATATAATAAAAGAAATAGTGTTAGCAGTTTTTAAATCTGGTTTTATAGTTAGAGCTACAGTTAGTGATCAAGGCTCTGCTAATGTTGCTGCTATTAAGTCATTAATATCAGATTCCAATGCTGAACTTTTACGAAGTAATAATTGCACCAATGACATTTGCTACAAAATTGGCCCTTACCAATTATATCATATCTATGATGTACCTCATTTGTTAAAATGTTTTCGTAATAATTTTCAGAAAAAGCATCTCCTTATTGGTTATCGAAGAGCAAAGTGGGAATGTATAGAAAGTCTATACAAATGGGATGGCTTTGGTGGCCGAGCAAGAAGCACCAAACTTACAGAGAAACACATTAATCCAACTTCATATGACAAAATGAAGGTAAATTAAAGTATACAATTTCTATCAAGATTCTGTTTTGATGTGGTCACTAATCACAAAAAGTTATCAATATGTCAAAAGTTTTTTTTTTTCTATTTATTTAATATAAGATCTTTGAGTAGCTCTGCGACTATGTCAGACCTATTGTACATATAATTATTGAAACTAGCTACATTATTTTATCAAAAATTGTAGAACACCAATATTTAGCCATTATACTCGTCGGTTCTGCCAAAATACTCTGAAATACTCCTGTATCCATTGGATTTACATAAAATTTATCTATCATATTTGCTCTCATAGACTCAGTTCGGGTGCAATTAAGTAGAAGGTGGTGGACATCTTCTATCACTCCACAAAGTGAACAATTGGGAGAGTCAGTATGTTTCATTAGATGTTTGAATTTATTGAGAGGCAAGTGCCCCGATCTGAGTCTATGCGCTACGACGACAAACTGTCTTCTCATATTACTTAACATACAAAAAGGTATTCGAGGAGGTTCTTGTTGGATTGTTCGGTATCAGATTCCTTTTTGAGTAAATATCTTATCACTATGTATTTTCCATTTTTCAAATATTTTGTATCTATATTTATTTAAAATTTCTGTATTTTCTAGCCTTATGTAAATTTCGGTGCCATTACACAAGGATTCTTTCGCTAGCCTATCAACAATCTAGTTTCCTCGAATACCTATATGCGATGGGATCCATTGCAACCTCAGATTAACACCTTTACTCTGCAAAAGTAATACTTTTTAATTATGGCATATGCTACCGAAGCACCTCTTCCTACAGAGACACATCGAGCAATATGCTGTAAAGCACTTCGGCTATCTGTTAATATGACTACCTCTTTAATATCCGAAGTGGCGATATACGATATTGCTTCTGAGATTGCAAAGAGTTCCACCGCCATTATTGTATTATGAGGGGATACAATTGTATATAGCTCTTTGACATTACAATTGGGATCATAGAAAGCTGCCCCAGACATGTTATTTATTTTGGATCCATCCGTGAATATCCTATAACAGTTTTTATAATTACAATTAATCATTTCTATAACATTGTGTTTTAATAGTGAGCTATTGCATTGATTTTTAGGTACATGAGCTTCATCTACATCTATCTTTATAAACTCTGTGTTAATATTAGACATCCAGGTATTTAATTGAAACATTTGAAGGGTTTGACTTTTATTGCACCTTTCTCTTCTTGTTTCTGCGAAAACTGATACATGCAATGGCTTCTTTTTGTTTTTCCAATATCTTGTTCGACAGTTTAATGAAAGTTTTTCCAAGAGAGAAACAGTTAAATTACCAAATAATGATTGGGTTTTTGAAATATATTTCGTGGCTAGATTTTGACGTCTAATGGAAAGTGGCTGAACGCAGAGTTCATATTCCATGACATGAATGGGTGTTGTTCTAATAAAACCGCCTATAGTACGTAGTGCAATGTTTTGAATTCGGTCAATTTTTTCTAAATGTGTTTTAGTGTCATAAATAAAGCTTCCAAAATCTAGCCTACTTCGAATTAAAGCATTATATAATATTCTAAGATGAATGGGATGCAAGCCCCAAGATGCACCTGCTAATACTTTAAGAATGTTCACCATTTTTGTAGCTTTAACATGAGTTTGATTAATATGCATTCGCCATAGTAAAGATTTATCTAACCACATACCTAAGTATTTAACATTATCTACTGGTTTTATTTGGATGTTATTGATTGTTAAATTTAACTGATTACTTTGCCTTCCTCTTCGAAACAAACAACATTGTGTTTTATGTGGGGATACTTCTAGTCCTATTTCTCTTAAGTCCTCTACAACTGAGTTTAAACAATTTTGAATATCGTGTGCACTATTAACTACATTTTTATTTTGTGTATAGAAAGCAAAATCATCCGCATATTGCAGTGTCTGAACATTTTGATACCCCAAACCTATTTTATAAGTAACTAAATTAAATAATAAAGGTGAGAGAGGATCACCTTGAGCTAAACCCCTCGCTGTCCATCTAAACATTTCGTCCTTATCCATGGAATCTTTAATTAATAACCGTCTTCGGGTTAAAAAAGACCAAATATATTTACAAATTTGAGTTCCTACTTTTAAAGTATCTAGTGTTGAAACTAATTTTTCTATGGAAACATTATTGTAAGCACTTTGAACATCTAGAAAAACCGTCAAAGTTGAAATATTTTTCGAATTTGGGAAGTTAATCGCACTAAGCAGTCAATACACGATTGACCTTTTCTAAAACCGCTTGTGGTAGGCGCTAAGATTTTATTGGTTTCTACGAACCACTCTATACGCTTACATAACATATGATGAAAAATTTTACATATGCAGGACATTAATGAAATAGGCCTGAACTCATTATCACAATTCGGCTTTGGTATAGGGACTACTTTTATATTACGCCATTGGTCTGGTATTATGGAGTGTTTAAAAATCATGTTAAGTATCTTGAGTAGCAATAGTTTTGCTTCAGTTGGTAGGTAGTATATCATGGAATAACTAATTTGATCACTTCCTGGGGCCGTATCTTTTTTTTTTTAATACTATTATTTAATTAATTAATGGAAAAGTTGCTTTCTAAAGAACTGTTTGTAGAAAAAAATAATGGCATTTGAGGCTCAACGGTGTCAGGAGCAAGGCTACGTAAAAGTTCTTCTTTTTTGTGTTTAGGAGCTTCAACATATTCGTTTTTTACACCTTTCAACCAACGCATACGTCGCCAAATCTCTGACGTGTTTACCGTCTCGTCTAAACTATTACAGAATTGTTGCCAACTTTTTGTTTTTGCCTGTCTGTGGATTCGCTGTGCGTTCGCTATTTTTTGTTTTAATAATATAAAGTTATTAGGTGTAGGATTGCGCCTAAAATTTTTAAGTGCAAAACTACGTTCAGCAATAGCCGCAGATAGTGATGGAGTCCAATAAGGCTTAGGACTAAACTTGTGTATAAGTCCACTACAACCCTTAAATGTAGGAATACTCCAGTTAGCCGCACAGCTAATTTCCCCCATAAATAAATTGTATGTGGTTTGAATATTATTAACATCAACTATTATAGAATAATCAACCTGACTTTTTAGGATTTCCTGATATAATTGCCAATTCGCCAGTTTAAAATTTCGGCGATTTCCTCTTCTGGCAGAAGCTATATATTGCATGGAGTACTTAATTAACATATGATCACTGCCTAAGGATTCTCTTGTTACCTGCCATTTCCAATAAATCACTAAATCGGAGGAAACAAAAGTAATATCTGGTGAAGATTCTTGCAAAAAAGAGTTAACTTAAAGAGTTAATTCTGGTACTGTCTCCGTTATTAAGTGGCACATAATTGTATTCAAAAGATACATCAAGAATTTGCAATCCTCTTTGATCTGTTTTACATGACCAACTTGCATGGTGTGCATTAAAATCACCGGCTATAATAGTTTTTGTTGAAAACTGAGAAAATATATGCTCCCAGTCATTTCGAGTAGTTCTAACAGATGAGGAGCAATATACGGACGTTATATAATCTAAATTCTTACAATTACAAATTTTAATGCATATTATTTCAATTCCTGAATTATTTACACTTATAGGATGTAAGTATATGAGCTTTGACTGACCTATGTGTAATTATAGCTACTCCGCCATACGAATCTAATCTGTCTTTCCTAAAAATATTGTAGTCTTTTATTTTGATACTAGTCTCTGAATTTAGCCACGTTTCACTAATTATACAAATACTGATTTTTTCTTGTGAAAGAAACAACTCTAAATCATACTTTTTGGGCATCAGGCTCTGAGAGTTCCATTGAGCAATATTAAGAACTTGCTCAAATGAAAAGTCAGCGCCCGATGTCCCAGTAACATTTAAGAGTAGGGCATTATTATCCATTATAGATAGTGTTTACAATCTTATTTAAAAAATCTTCACGTTTGACTAATTCTACAAGGTATGATATTATTTCTTCAAAAAATATTTTTAATATTTGCTGCAATTTCACTTCTCAACTTTCTTTAGACAGTACAACTTCTTTCAATTTCCATAGTATGTGCCAAAAGTCAATTTTTGTCTTCTTATGACATTCTCCTGCATATGGTTGGTTACTGTCTTCTGGTGTCTTCACATTTTTGTTTCTGTCGCAGACATCAATGTTCCTTTTCTGTTTCTTTTTTGGGTATCTATTTCTTCTTGATTACTCTTTTCCTAGTGTATTATTATTTACTTTATCGTCAGATTCCACTTCACTATCATCTGTAAGCTCTTCATTAATTTGTTTGGTTGTAGTTCCTGTTTGACTATATTTTGTTCTTATTATTTCGTTATCAACTAAATGTGGGTAGCTACCGTCATTACTAACTTCCACAAAGTTGTGTTGTTGTTTCTGAACATTAGCTTTGCTTCTTATATATTTGGTTAGAGCTACCTTGTATGTGCAATTATTTCGGCTCATAATTGAACGAATTTCTTTTTCTTTAAGGAAAACAGGACATCTCTTATTAAATGCAATATGCTCACCCCTACAGTTTATACATCTGAATTTCGTTGTCGCACAGTTTTCATGTTCTGCTCCACATTTAGGGCAATTTTTTTTCTTACTTGGACAAAGTCTTGCCAAATGACCATATTTCCAGCACTTTGAGCATTGAGTCACTGGAAAGGTATACGGTTCCACCTTAAATCTGCAGTCATATCCGTAGATATAAAATGGTAAAGTCGGGCCATTAAAACTGAAACGCACCGATTCACTGTCCACCCATTCACCATTTTCTGACATACGTTTTAATCTTTTTGCAGCTACTATCTTATGTTCACATTTAAATGCTTTGAGTAATTCATCATCACTTACGTCCATTTCTAAGTATTTTACGACGCCATATGTTGTGCTTACTTCGCTAGTTGAATGACAGCGGTAACCTAATTCCTCCATAATATTTTTATTATTAATTAACTTATCTGCATCTTGTTTCACTTCAAAAGTAATTAACACTCGGCATGGATTTTTATATTTTATTCTTGTTATATTTTGAATGTTTTCCGATTTCAAAATCTTCGCCAAACCAATTTGCTTAGGAAGTAGTTGATGGGATGCCATACATACTTCATATTGTTCATTCTCATTCATATTAATGTTTGTATTCATTAAATAATTCTTCTTTCCCTTTCTTTGTACTAATGTAAAACCATCCGATTCGCCTTCCTCGCTACTATAACGCAACCGCTTCGCCGTCCGTTGAGTACTCATAAGTATGCCCGAGATCGGTGTCTGACATCTATCGTTACGTTCATCGTGCCCTGAAATTAATTGGTCACAATCTTCACGTATCTCTTCCTCACTCATTGCATCGCTTCCAATAGACGACGGCCCGCGATGGACCTCGTCCATCACATTATTATTAAACGAATTTAATTGACGCGTCACCGATAAATAAACACGATACGTGCACTCGTTAAGCGGCACCGCGCGCAACTGATGTCAAAAGTTATATATTAGTATAGACTTTATATTGATTATTGCTACACAATAATTAAAATGCTCATACATTACAGGTCAAACTTGCAGCCCAAGTTTTTAGCCGGCAAGTGGCTACATCACTACAAGCTTATACGAAGAGTATCCAACATCTCCAAGAACATGATTATTCTACTTTTAATCCTAATTTTGATAATAATTTTTTCACAGCAGAAATAATTACCTTCATAAATGATTTGTTTGATAGTTTAAATGGTTTTGGCCGCTATGGTAACAAATTGACACATGCATTGTCTTGTAACTCTGAACACATAGATTTCTGGAATGAAGCTGTAAAAAATTAATGTCTATGCGTTTTGACTCTCCCAATCCAAGGGAAGCAAAACCTCTATCACTGAAGCATTTTGTGCATAATGTCAACTCAATAAAACATTTGTGGTCAGATTTGCGCTCTGTTGAAGGTGTAAAGTTTCTAAGTCTCCGACGTCTTAATCAAGATCCGATAGAAAATTTTTTTGGACAGATAAGGGCACATGGTACTTTTAATACCAATCCTGACTGTACTCATTTTGTGTCAGCCTTCAAAACATTATTGATTAATAATATTACAACTGGAAAATCATTATATACTAATTGTTCGGATGATGACGATAAAATGTTAGGTACATTAAATAACTTAATTAATCAACAAAAATTTAGTTCCTACCCTGAACATCTTAATCCTGAGGAAAGTAATCTTATAGAAAACTCCATCCCTAATGAAAATATATATCAACACAAATCTATACCATATATTGCTGGCGCAATTTGTCGCTCTTTAATGTCAAATTTAAAATGTAATGATTGTAGTAACTGTATAAACTCCCTATTAAGTAAGAGTGAGTCATCTCACCAATTAATTCGTTTAAGAGAGTATAGTACTGATGTAGATAGGTTGTATTATCCTTCCAAGAACTTGAGTAAAATTGTATGGCAGAGTATATATATTATTGATAAGATTTTACCATCCATTTGCAGTGTTTACGTTTATTCCGAAATAGTAAGTTCATTAAAGAAAAATATTGATACTACATGGTATAATTGTAATAATCATAAAGAGTCTTTTATGGAATCTTTTTGGTTGTATGTAATTAGAATGCAGGTTAAACAATGGTGTTGTAATTTTAATAATAGAATTAATAATGTCGATCACAGGCCTAAAGATGTAGAAATGGAAACTCTAATCCGTGAAAAAGTTACAAAAGGATTGAGTTATAGAAAAGTAAGGAGACGTAGTACATAATAATAGCTAATAGTCATCATCATCATCCTCAGCTCACAGCAGTCTCAACTGTATGTTGTCAAACTCAATCCTTAGCTTTGTTATATAGAATAAATTTGTTAATTGATTTAAATATTATCTTAAATTTAAAATTCTTAAATTAAATTTGAGTGTCGCTCAAGTCTACTTTCAGGGTGTAAAATCATTTTAGTTTCAATTCAAGGTTTTCTTTAAAATAGACCTATGTTGCCAAACATTTTCTTATACGTTAATATGAACCTGTTTGATCGTTGTCAAAATATTTATATATATTAAATTGAATGTTTATATATATATATATATATATATATATATATATATGATTGAAATGTAGAATCCTGAAATAGAAATTTGTTTGTTTCTTAATCATAATATTGCATCCAGTATTTTCATAATCATTTTACATGTAAATGTGCCTTTATATGGTATTACCAATTATATTATTATGCATGGAATGCTTCACAAGTTGCAATATTTGTAATAACTTTTGTTAATTCATTTAAATATTGTATTACATTTAAAATTATTTATTAAATTTGATTGTTGATGCTCAAGTATCCTTTTAGGGTGTATAATCATTTTAATTTAAATTCAAGGTTTTCTTTAAAATAGACCTATGTTGCCAAACATTCTATTACACCTTAATATGAACCTACCTGATGGTTTTCAAAATATTTATATATATTAAACTGAATGCCAAATCTTACATGTAATTTAAATGTAGAACCCTGAAATAGAAATTTGTTTGTTTCTTAATCATATTGCGTCCAGTATTTTTATATTCATTTTGCTTGTAAATGTGCCTTTATATAGTATTACCAATTATATTATTATGCATGGAATGTCTCACAAGTTGCAATATTTGTAATAACTTTTGTTAATTCATTTAAATATTGTATTACATTTAAAATTATTTTATTAAATTTGATTGTTGATGCTCAAGTATCCTTTTAGGGTGTATAATCATTTTAATTTAAATTCAAGGTTTTCTTTAAAATAGACCTATGTTGCCAAACATTCTATTACACCTTAATATGAACCTACCTGATGGTTTTCAAAATATTTATATATACGAAACTGAATGCCAAATCTTACATGTAATTTAAATGTAGAATCCTGAAATAGAAATTTGTTTGTTTCTTAATCATATTGCGTCCAGTATTTTTATATTCATTTTGCTTGTAAATGTGCCTTTATATAGTAGTACCAATTATATTATTATGCATGGAATGTGTCACAAGTTGCAATATTTATAAACTTATTTTGTAGTTTTATTTATATTGTATTCAAGGGTTGTATTATTTAATTGTATTTTATATTAACCAATTTGAAATGTATTATTTTGGTACATTAGAATGAAAGTCTGCAATGATGTATTAAATTTCATAATGACTTGTTTTTAATTAATACAAATAGTATATTTGTAAGCAGACATTTTTCGCAATACTCTTCATTGTAATCATGTCCATAGCAATACTTTGCCGGAAAATGTAATTAATTTAATTTTATGCTTTGAAATATTGCATAGTAGAATCATATAATAGTTTGACTATTGTATCTCTACTCTCCTTTACATGGTTTAAAAACAAAGTAATCTTCAATATGTTTATCATTTTGCTAATTGAAAAGCATAATATGTTGTTTTAAACTGTTTATATGAATCATGCTTTTGCACCTTTCATATATTTTTATTGATTTGCAATGTAATGGAAGAGCAATTTCGATCATATCTTTAAATGATGATCTAGTGGACCATGACCTATCTCAATCTCAATCGTTTATTGAGGGGGCCCACGTATAGGAGTGTATGGATAAATATAAATTATTGAATTTCCTCAAATTATTGAATCCAACATTTTCGTTTTTTTATGCAGAATGTTTAAGAAACTATCTTCGTGATTAAAAAAATATTATGTTTAATCTATATACATATATGGTTTCAAGATACTAACATTATATTGTATTCAGACTTGTATTTAACTTATTTTGTATTCGATTTAATAATACATTTGTAATGTTACACATGGAATGGCTTCCATGGTGTAATAATTTGTAAATTTACACTATTAAGTTTTTAGCACGCTATTCATTTAATGTATCTAAAGTTAACCATAATGAAAACATTTCATTAATTTACTAGAAGCCTGAACTAATTTGGGTAAATTTATATCGCCAACTACTATGATCCATGCCAACCCTGTAGTTACTAACATAAAGAAACTGTAACTGTAGTTGCTAACATAACTTAACATTCATAAAGCTTAAGATATTAAAAAAAAACATATTAATATTATGCTTATATCTTATAGAGCGTTGGGCGTTAATTGTAAAATTTCTAGTTACGAGGGGTCTTAGAAGTAAAATATGTGATAATAAGATTTATAAGTAATATATGTAACATTTTTTCTTTTCAGAAACAGGTAAATGTGATAAATAATTTGTTGTGCTTCTTACTTTCACATTATTTACTTCCATACAACCTTACATCTCTTGATTGAGGAGAGAAATATTCTAAATTGTCATGAATCGCTATCAAACGCAGATTTTTTCTTATCTTAGTGGTAGTTTCCTAAGATTATCCCGATTTAACAAACAAAAACCTCATAACGAATTTTAAAATATGTATGTTAGGGTCAATCAGAAGGTAAAATGAACGAAACCTAATGTATTTATAATATCATAACTTTTAATTACTTTGAAACTACTATTGCCATTGCCAATCATTGCTTTACCGGAACAGTGTAGACCAATTGTGCGTTCTGGTTGACTTCACGTATCTCAGCTGTATAAAATGACCTGTAATATTGTGATCAATTGATTTTTATACATGAATTGTGAACTTTTCTGAATTTAACTAATGCATAATCACTGTATTGTAAATATATTATAAAAGAGCAACGCTAGAGTTTCTTGCCCGTTCTTCTCTAGCGAATACAGCCTTGTGAACCGGGTGGTAAAGAAAAAAAGTGACAATCTAAATAAGGATTGTTTATGGTATTTTCAGAATAACAAATTAATTTAATTTTCATTGTTTATAAATAAAGTTATTTATTTTTGAAGTTTATTTTATTTATTTCTTTAAAACCAATATATGAATATACAACTACCTAAATCGGTAAAAAAAACCGGTAAGTTTGAGGCACAGATGTCAACCGGAAAATAAAGCCATCCCTAATTAAATTAAAGATCGGTATCTCGATAAAGTACCGATTGTCACAGCACTGCTACACATGTATATAACCACCGAACGAAAAGTAAAGAAGAACACTCTGTCAAAATATGTACTGGATAGAAAGAGATGGACGATTAATTATGAATGAATTGTATAACATAATATAGACATAAGTACATGTTTGGGCTTTCACTGTGTGAGTTCCCTTATCGTGTTAAAAAATTTGTATGGACTCGGCTGTCTGTCTTGTTTATTAGTCTGTGGTTCCAAAGTCCAAACCAGTCCAAACTATTTGGTCTTGATGTCCCCTCCAGTTGTGTAACTCAATGCATGTAACTGTTTTTCCGGTAGCTACTTTTTATTATAAAAATAATATTCCCGGAGTATTTCAATGAACTAATGATACTATATATCATTGTGGATAATTGAAGTGAGGGGCCTATTTTAGGCATTCTCCTTTATATAACTTTATTTATTTCCTTTCCTCTTCCTATGTAATTCCTATCTTACATTACTGATCCTTTCCAAATTCCTAAGATTTGTCCAGCACAGACGACTAAAAATAATAAAAATGTGTGTTTCCAACATGGGTTTCAAACAATTGCCACAAAAAAAAAGTTATTTTGTTTTTTTATATATATGACAGTTCATGGCTCATGCTTCATTCGTTGTTTTTGGAATTAAATTGTAAATAAAAACTGTCTATTCACGAAGGAATTGTAAAAAGATCAAACTGAGTTTAATCTATTCAAAAAGTTCAATAAAATTCCATCATGTCTTCATATAAGGTAAGATGAAAATGTATTGACCTTTTAAATAGGTACTACAAACATTAGGCCTGCGTTTTGATTTGGATTATTATTTTAATAGGAATTAATATCAGAAGAAATGAGCAAAATCTTATAATTGCAAAATTATTAGATAAATGTGTTTTTGCTTTTTTATATTTTAGCCCATTGACTCAAAAAGAGAAGAATTCAGACGTTACTTAGAAAGAGCTGGAGTGATGGATGCCTTGACGAAGGTTCTAGTTAGTCTATACGAAGAGCCTGACAAGCCGGAGGACGCCTTGGAATATGTTAGAAAACATTTGGGCACAGATACCGGCGATGACGAACTAGAAGCAGCAAGAGCTCGTATTGCAGAGTTGGAAGCTGAAAATGCTTTGCTCAAAGGCGAAAGTGCTCCAACAGAAGGATAAATATCTCAATGTTGATTTGTGAAAGATCTCATTTATTGATCTCCTAATTATTGTTAATCTTACATAACTTAGTGTTATCATTAGATTACAAAACTATGAGAGTATTATTTTTGTTAAATAATAAAAATGTTTAACTTCTTCAGTGCAAAAGGCACAATAACATTTTTTGGTTCATTAGTTGCAAGTAGTTTTATTATTAGTATGATTAATGTTGTGTTGACAGGCTTTAAAATAAATATATTTTTGTGTTTTATGTTGCATCATTTCACATAGTGGACAAATATACATCAAGCTGTAGACTATAATCAGCCATTTCAATAATCGAAAGTTATTCAGAGTAGGTTCCAGGGCCTTTCGTCTGGATGAATTTGAATTATGTCTTAAAAATCTAGATAATTATATAAGGTAAGGAAACGGATAGTAAAAAAGTGCATTAGCACCTGCAACAATCTTAGGCTATACAAGAAATCTGATCGATTACTTTTGCATATTGTGATTCATTATTCTTAATTAATATTCCTATCTTTGAGCCTAAATTGTATTATTTATTATAGATGTGCAAGCCATCAAAATTCTACAAATTGCTTTTAACACAACTGTAGCCATGTAGGTACTCATCTCATTTCAGATTAGCAAATGACATGATATAGTAAATAATTAATTTTCATGACTTATTAATTACACAGTTATTGTAAAAAGATCTGTGATTATTGCAAAAGAATAATAAAACAATTGTAATTTTATTTCACCACACTAAATTTTGAATTATATGTACCTTTAATTATGTGCATCTACAAAAAAAAAACCACTTAGAACAAAGGACACCATATAAATTACAACAATGGAAGATGGTATGAAATATCAATAATATTAAGTTATTAAATGCTACACCAATCATTTAATATGCACACTAAAGTGACTATTAGTGATTCAATTGAAGAAGAAGAAATTAGAAAAGAAATTAACAATCATATTGAGACATTTTATTTTCATAGGATTTGTTTCTCCTTAATTCTAATCATGCTATAATAAATCAATGTGTAAAGTTTATTAAACAACATACCAGATTAGACATAATATATTGGAAATATAAATAAATAAACAGCTATTTTTCTAATGAACAGATTTTAATTACAATTTGTATTCATTACTAATTTGGTTGTAGTTCATATGTATATTAAACAGCAGCACTGATGAGCTCAGTGTATTTCTTGACTTTGCTAGCCACACTCATATCCACATATTTGTCATCAAGTGAGACAATCATGCCACCCATCAATGAAGGATCAACCTTGGCTGTTAGTTTCAGATTTTCATTACCCTTCAGGAATTTCTGTAAAGTCATATTAAAAATCACAAACTGTTACTTTGTATTAAACAGAAAACAGTAATTCACTTAATTTCAGTGTCTAAAATATTTATTTAAGGTCAGGGTGCCTAATTTCGGCATAGTTTCTTAAAAACTCATATTTGTTTGCTTACAAATTATCAAGGTTTAATTTTCTTGGCATTGTTATTTTATTGTATGATAAACAAAGTATTAACTTTTAAATGCATTTAGCATATGTAATTTAGCTATCCAAAGAAATAAAATAAAAATGTTTTTGTGAAAAATGGATACTATACGGATTTTCTCGTCAAAATCGGGGAAATCCGCCAAACATCAATATTTAATACTAATTAATACTTGTTTTAAGAATACACGTAATGTTATTGTTCATTGGTGAAAGACTATCATTTATAAGCTTCAGGATCTTAAATATGTAGTTGTTGTCACGATCTATTAGCAATAACCTGTTTTTGGGACTATTCCATCATATTGGTGAAGTCAGGGGTTGTAAACATATTTTGGGTAGGTACCTACACCTATTTTTACTAGTCATAGTAACACAATATATTGTCAATATCTAGATATTTAAGTATTTTGCCATTTTGATAAAAGTGACCAGTTAGTTTAGTTTTAGGCTTAAGTTAAAAAAAGGTGACCATAACAAAAAACTATAATTTGACCATTATCAGTGTTCAAAAAGTTGATAAAGCTTTTGGTTCAAAAAGTCTTATAACTAATAAGATCAAATCAACAGAACTAGTTAAATGTTTTAAACTTCAATCAACAAAGCATATCTTTACGTCGCTCATTATTAAATTAGGTTTCATATAGGTAACTAAAACAATAATGAATTGAATTGTAGTTATCAGGGTTTCTGTAATGAAGGAAAAGTTATATGAGAAATGTTTACGAAATCTGGAATTGGGTATTAACGGTATACGACGATTTCGCCACTTTTAAAATAGACGGAATTATGCAGTTAGTAATTTTGAGGGTACAAATTTATCGCATCGAATATTTGTGCTATTTACTGCGTTTTCCAGCAAAGTAATACGAAAATTACTTAAATGGACACTAAACTTCATATAACAGGGTCTCTTAACATTGTAAACTATATATTTTTTTACTTATCTACACTAATATTATAAAGAGGAAAACTTTGTTTGTTTGTTTGGTTGTAATGAATAGGCTCAAAAACTACTGGACCGATTTTAAAAATTCTTTCACCATTCGAAAGCTACATTATCCACGAGTAACATAGACTATATTTTATTTTGGAAAAAAAATAGGGTTCCGTAAGATATTTGGATTTTTCGGACACAAACTGAAAAAAATCAACCAAAGAAGTTACTTATTTTGCGTACGCTGCCTAAACTACAAAAGATAGAACCATAAAATTTTATAATTAATTGTAGATCTTATAAATATCTACAAAAAAGTCCGCGACACACTATACCTATCTATGTCGAGTGAGGCACAACAACCACATTTTTATTTAAAAATCTTGAATTTTTACGCGCATTAAACGCAATTACATTTAAACGCGTTTATTTTACCCATGATATTAATCCTTATCAAAATAAATTATTTCATCAATAAGTACAGTTTATGTTGATAATATTTGGTCTTTGAATGATTAAAATTGGACGTTTGGTTTTGAAGTTGTGGTGAAATTAAAATATTACGATTTCTGCTGCACAAAATTTCATAAGGCAATCTTTATATGTACATGTATATGGAGAGACGGGATATAATAGAGTGGAAGGTACGGGAGAAGGCTGGGATAGCTGACAGATTTGATAGGACGAAATATAAATGCACGTTATAAGACGGGATGGATTGGGAAGAAACTGAACAGACGGATGAGATGGGATTGAGCCGGACAGTAGGACAGCTACGTCAAGTTTAGGTATACAAGAGTTTATACGAAAAATAACATGTATTTGGTGTGGAGTGGCCGGGCCGCTATATTTTATATTCTTACACCATTTCATTGTGTGTATTGATAGTCAATCACCACGCACTAAAACGGTGAAGGACAACATCGTGAGGAAACCTGCATTACATAGCGATTTATAAGAATTTCTATGGTATGTAAGTCCGCCAACCCGCACTAGGCCAGCGTGGTGGACTATATAGCCTAACCACTCTGCCCTGCAATGGGATATATAGCGTATATGGGCTGATACGATACGATTCTTACACCAACACTTAATCATCGGAGAGCAAAGCCAAAACAGCTCGGTATACAACAGAATAACACATAATAAATAGACTCAAAACAAGCCATTCAAACTATTCACTGACAAAAACTATTTAAAACTCTATACGAATGATAAATGCAAAAAGTATTGAACAAAGCCATTCAGAGAACACTTACAACCGCAAAGCATTACGAGATTTTCCTACCCAGTCTGGCCGTGACGTTTCCATTAAATTTTGTCTCGAGTCCCCTTTGCATTATCCGGCTAATCGTTGTCTTTGTCGGGAATCGAACGGGAGAGCTCCGCGGCGGCTCATTGTTAATTTGGCACGATAAGAGCGAGATTAGCGAGCGTCGAGCCTTTGTTTGTCTGATGAGCTCCATGGTAAGCGGTTCAATTGGGTCTTTGGTTATTGCTATATGTATGCTTATATTGCTCATGGCTGATGGCTTCGTCCGCGTGAGTTTGTCCCCGAGATAAAAAGTACGCTATAATGACCCTCGATAAATGCACTATCTAACACTAAAAATATTTTTAATTCGAACCAGTAGTTGATGAGATTATCACGTTCAAACAAACACACTCTTTAGTCTTTGGTAAAACAAGAGGGGGTGGCACTCGCATTTCACTTAAAAAATACAACTGAACTTTCAAAGCCTGTCTTAGCTTATTCTGAAACAACTTGTTTATTACCTAAATTGAATTTGTAGCATAAAGCGATGCTGTTCTAACATCGTAATTCTTAGAGCTGTAATTTCAATGTACTGTATTTAATTAGAAGAAGACGGTTACGCCCCATAGACGGAATATGCCACCCTGAACTTATATCTCTTGTGAAATTATAGGTTAATAATTAAAAGATAATATGAACAAAACATAACTTGCATACAATATACATTGAGGTATTATATTAGAGCGGACATCGGGAACAAAATTTCATGCGTATGGTGCGTGCACACGGTTACACATTGAAGCGAGAGGGAAGATATGTTACTTCGTAGGCGTGACAGAGACAGAAATAGATTGTACGCTTCATTTTGTTACAAACATTTTGTTTGCAGTGTTCCCTCTAGTATGTTATCTTAATGCTTGCATACAATTTACCTTAAGAGCAGCTTCCAAGCTCTGCCTCTGGGCCTGGTCTAAAGGCTTGGCAGTGATAACTTCGCATGTGACCTCACCACGGTGAGCTGCCATCATGATCTTGAAAGCATTGATCACACCCTCAAGCTTGTTCAAACGGCCATTCTCAGCAAGGAGGCCCAATAAGTTGCTTGTGGTGGCAGATAGATTTATCTAAAAGTTTTATTCATCAGCTTAGAGTATATAATATAATATAGAGGGAGCGCTGGTACTTCAAAAACGTAGATAAAAATGGTGGTGCTGGGGCCACCTTTTTCTTCTCCACATCCAGTGTGAATTGTGACAGCTTGGAATACGCATGAATTACATGAAAAAGAAAAATCAAAAAATGTTATTTAGCGCCATTGTTTAGCGCTATCGAATTCCATACAAATTTATTTTGGAGGTTAATTAATAACTGTGTATTCATTTATAAACTTGTATTTTGGGGGGTAACAATGAGTTGGTTATCGTCATAAATGAAACAAAACCTAATATTACCAAACTTGTAAAAGCTAAGCAGTACCTCGTGGTAGTGTGATGGTATAAATTTTTAAACTAATAGAAATTCAAAAGCATAGCAAGTTAAATAATAATAATAAATTCGGGAGACATATCACACACGGCCATCTGATCTGTCATGTGGCCAAAGTAAACCAGTTAAAGCTTATGTTATGGATATCGGGCAGATGGTATATATGCATACATACATAGATAAATACATACAAGCATGATAAATAACACCCCAACAAGTATTCATCATACCAATGTATGCCTAAAACTTTTAACTGATAATTGTAAAATCACTCCTAAGTGATTTTATTTTTAGCTATTATTAATTATTATTTAGTTATTATTAATTATTGGTGTTTTAAGTTTAATAGTCTATGTATAAGTATTAACACATGTTGTTTAAGATCATCCTTGGGAGGAGAGGTAAAATCAGTTACCCTAGAGGGGAGGGAGGGGTAAAGTGAGTCACCCTTAGATCATAGGGGTAACGGACCTAAAAAGGTCAGAACCATGGCTCTATGGTCATGCATTTGCATTTTAAAACATAGATATTTTTTTGTTTATTATGTTAGTAGCGCTGCTATATTAGTGAAAATTGAACTATTAATTTGACAACAAATTACTTTAAATTCCATAGATAACTGAAAGTATATTTAGTTATTATCCTTTTAAAACCAGTTTACCTGGAATGAAATATCACAAAATAATGGTGTATAGTATGCATATATAGTACAGATTGAGATGGCAATCGAGGTATGAGGTGACAAATGGGGGAGGGGACGCCCTGCAGCCCTGTACATTGCCCACGCCCTCCTACAATTAGTCCTGCACAAGTCCACATTGACAGTGCTTGTCGATTTTGATCACACTCACACTGTTGTTTGTTTTATATTGACATGACTACAGTAGCTTCTTAAGCTAAAGAACAAAATAATTTATTCTATTACGGTATATCTATTATTATATTTATTATCTATTACGGTAGGTTCTACTACATTCATACAATCCCAATAATAGTTTTTTCTCATATACCTTTCATGTGCAAACATTGACCAGTAATAAATTGTAGATAAATATTGCATATAATAAATAAACTTGACTTAATTATTTTCACTCTTATATCATTGTGTTGCAAAAAAATATTGTTAGAAACTACTTGGAATGTGATACTAAATCAACCTCAACCTGATGCCTACATTATATTGGGCAGCCTGTCATATTCAGTCAATAAGAGGGCAGAAAAAGGTGGCCCGGCACTACAAATATGGTATTTCCATGTTTTTGAAGTCTCAGTGCTCCCTCTAAGATTATAAATACTCCAAGACCATACAAAACTATAATTACACAATAAAAATAAATGACTTTACAGTTTAAAAAATATAATAATCATGTTATTTGAGAAATTACACAATAATTAATATTGATATTCTTGAAAGGCCCGTAAGAATGAAAGTTAAGAGAATATTGTCATTATGTAAATTAAGTATAAAAAATAAATAAAATGATAAATGGAACCCTTGTTTATTAATTATACTCTTTTTACTAGATACTTTTGATTATTTCATATCTAAAAGAAATGTTAAGACAACATTCTATTTTAACACTAATTAAAAATATTAATTTAGTGCTAGAACTTTTGGTGAAGTAAGTCTTTTTTTCCCTTTAATATTATAACCACAAAATACACAACTGTTTTTTAAAGTTGCCTAAATAATAAAAAAAATACGGAAATTGAGCTTACATACCCCAGTAGCAACATGTTTCAAAGCATCAACTTTCAGACTCCTCTTAATTGTAGGATTGATAATGAATTCTTTGAGTTTAGCATCAGTTTTATAGACTGCTGGAACTGCAGCAATTCTTTCTCCACGGAATCTAATGCTTTTGACTTCGACGCCGCCGAGTATAAAGCAGTTGCATACCTACCCTCCAAACCAAATATTTGTACAGGAGGCTTAATGAGTTGAGCTGAAGCTGCCGATGTGCTCAAGGATCGCACCTGTCGGGAATATTACGTAACTTAAATATAATGTATTTTAAACAAGTCAAAAACTTATATATGATATGTGGTTTACCAGCATATTTCCCTTGATAGCAGACATGGTTATAATTTTTCAGAGCTCGATAATTAAATTGGTGCTTTGAATAGGTGAGAATTTGATCGAATTTTCGCCCAACTCCACAGAGCACACCACAGACTGTGCCACAGACCACAGACGACTAAAAATACAGACGGCCAACTCCATACAAAATTTTAACACGTTATGAAAACTCACACATCGAAACCAAACATGCTTTTCTACATATATAATTCATTCAATCTTCATCGGATCTTTCTTTCATTTCATTGATAATTTTGTCACTAACCAATAGTATTAAAAAATTTTGTTCATCGTATTTGAGCCATCTCTTTCGTACGTTATACGCATAGATGTAGTATACACAGACTATTAAACAAGACAGACCGCTAATTTCATACAAATAATTTTACACGTTAAGAAAACTCACACAACCAAAGCTCTCACATGTAATTTATATCTATATCGTGTTTATATTTCATTCGTGTCTTAATCGGTCGTTTCTTTTTATCCTGTGCACATTTTCTTAACGCATGGATTTGTCTCTTTCGCATACAGGTTATATCTATATTAATACATGGATACTAGTGCTGCAAATCGATACTTTTCAGCAGTACCGATCTTTAAATAATTAGGGATGTCCCAAATGTCTGGTTTACATCGCTCCTTCAAATTTACCGGTTTTTGATACCGGTATATATAGTTGCACTCATGCATCAAATTTAATTAGGTATTTTAAAAAATTAAATCATTTTCAGGAAAAGTAAATTTTATTTTATAATTTATTATAATTTAAAAAATATACATTACATATTTCGTCCATCTTACATTTAGTTTTAACCATGCATGGATCTCGTATATTTTTTAATGTTTCCATGATTATTTACAATTTAGTGTAATTGCGTACAATGCTTACACATATATCTACTATTTTTATAAATAGAAAACAAATAATTATATAATTCAATACATCATTGATGACTTTAGTTGTGATGTAAACAGTTAAGACATGTTCTATTTGGTTCAATTTAAATACAATGAAACAGTACTCATGAATAGAATACACATTTTCAACATATTCCGAGATGTGAGGCATTCCATGCTTAATAATATATGTATTTGGTTATATCATACAAAGACACACTTAGGCTCAATTGCACAAACTAACTTTGCCAATACCTTTGCCCTTGAAACTGTCAATTCCATACATTCGCAAGGTCAAACAGATCTCAAATGTATGGCGATGACATTTTCATAGGCAAAGGTATTGGCAAAGTTACTTGGTGCAACTGAGCCTTAAAAGTTAAATATAATAATATCAGATGCATGCTAAAGACAAATAGACAATAAATAAATGGCCATAACGGGATACTGCAAATCAATAATATTAAAACAATTGTCATACAATTTAAAGCAAAAATGTTCTTTACTTGACAAACATCAAGTAGGTAAATTTCAGGGTGTAGGAGAATGTTTACCAACATAGGTTTACTTTGATTTTCACCCTGAAAGGAGACTTGAGTGGCTACATTCAAATTTCATCTCAACAATTTTAATTTTAAGACAATGTTTTAATCAAGTAACAAAATTATGCTATTAAAATAATGGCAGTAACTATTATACAATACAATAACGCTAAGGATTGAATTTGACTGCATACAATTGGGACCCGCTGTGACCTGAAGATGATGATTACTATAATTGTCGTTAAGTATGTGCTACGCCTCATTACTGAGCTATGAAAATTCAAAAAATTCAAAAAAATCTTCAACAACAGAGGTTTTGCTTTTATTTGATTGGGAGTCAAGTCAGATTGATAATATTTTTTACACATATATTCCAGAATTAAATATGTTCAGAATCAAAGGACATAGCATGTGTCAACTTATTACCGATCCGATCCAAAACCAATTAAACTATCAAACAAATCATTAATAAACAAAAATAAAATATTTCTGCTGTGAAAAAACTATTATCAAAATTCACATTTTAATCCTTGAATAATCATGGTGGTTGGAGTTGTAGAATGTCAGCCGTCCTTATAAACTTGTATAGTGATATAGCCACTTGCCGGCTAAAAACTTGGGCTGCAAGTATGACCTGGAATGTACATACATTCTAATTATTATTATGTAACAATAAACAATATCAAATCTTATATTTCTCATCCCTCTAGTTGATATTCAGGAATTGAAAACAAAAACAAAGATTATATTTTATCAAAATAGTGCTTTTAGTTTTCACCACTTAGCTGAACTTTGGTTCGATTGGGAAACTTATCTGAGCAGTAGAGTCTCGAACATGTAGGGGTTGTTCAAATTATTTTTCAAGTTTGGCAAAATGTTACCCTGGTGTGGTTAGGAACACATGGTATAAATTAAATAGCATATTAAGTAAATATCACTCCGTTTCGACATGTTGAACAACTATTGATAACTTTAAAACAGACTTTCCTTAGAAATAATATACATTAATTATGACATTACCTTCATTTTGTAATAAGATGTTGGATTTATGTGTTTCTCAAGAAGTTTAATGCTTCAAGCTCCAACAACGCCATCCTTTTTGTATACGTTTTCAATACATTCCCACTTTGCCCTTCAATAGCCAGCGAGAAGAATATTTTTCTGAAAAATTATTACATATCATTTTAATAAATGAGGTACATTATTAATTTGATACATGTAATTGCTTGAACACAATATTGAAACAGATATCATTAGTGCAATATTTAATATGTTCAGTTAGGAATTGGATATTAATGACTGAACAGCAATTAGCAACATTAGCAGAGCCTTTATCACTAATTGTAGCTTTAACTATGAAACAAGATCAAAAAACTTCCAAAATTATATCTTTAATAATATTCTTTAAAACATAAGTTTTAACTTAGTTTAGTCTATAGTTGGTTGATCTACTCTATCACACAAGGCAACTGCTTTAAAAATATAAGATTCTGTGAAGCTAGTGGTCTATTCTTTGCTGTGAAGCTATTACTGCGCGTTTATCTAAACCTTTCTTAAAAATCGTATATAAGTTTATGCACAGAATTGCACAAAGGTTAATTCTAAGTTTTTCGTATTTATATCTTTCGAAAGAAATCATTTATGACAAAAACGAATATCGTCATGTTTAATAAACGCAATCTTTTTTTTTTTTTTTTTTTTTATTGCATTGAATGGCGAGACGAGCAAGCCGTTCGCCTGATGGTAAGCGATACGACCGCTCATAAACAGTAGCAATATTCCACTGCGCTCGCCATCCTGAGACATAAGATGTTAAGTCTCAATATGTCCAGTAGTTGCTCTGGCTACAATGTCCTTCAATCCGAAACACACAGTGCATTTAAGCAGTGTTGTTTCACGGGAGAAATAGACATTGCGGTGGTACCTACCCAGATGGCTTCTCACATATGAGAGACCTACCACCAGTAAATAAGTAATTAAATTCCTTACCAGTGTCCACATTTCCTACCTTGCTTAGTTTCTGAAAGTAACAGAAAAATATATATGTTTCAGTCCTGTATGAATGCTGCACCCAAGTATAATACACATATTTACCATTAGTATCACACTATTATCACAAAAATATAAAGTATTTTAACACAAATTAGTTAAACTCTTACTTCGAGCCGGTTAGCACTAAGGTTTCCAAAGGCTATTTTATCTTTTACGTAAACAGTAGCAAACGAAATTAACAAATAAAGGAAAAATCTGCCTTCAAAACAAACTGTTGCACCAAAATCTACGGTGGGAATAATAATGATTATAATAATATTTTAATCGCCGTATTATGGTTTAATCATGGAACAATACAAAATGGCAGCTATACGCTATGACGCAACAGTTTGACAAGTAGCAATTTCAAATTTACTACGACACACACACAAATATATATAAACGGAAAAACTACCATGCCATCCATTTAAAAAAGTGGGATAGCATATCATCCTTAACGTGTAACTTTTTTTGTACTGAGTTGAACGGGCCTGGTAGTATAGAACATAGATCGGCAATGTGTCATTTTGAGCGCGACAAAACTGATTTACGATTGTGTGCGTGAAGTTTACATGTGTGCTTAACATATAGTGGTGTACCATGCACTTTCGATACTATCATATCGATATCGTTATAGCTGTCGGCCTGTAGTTGTGAAATAAAATGTTATGGATATATGCGACATTTTATTATACCGGGTATCTCAAGACTGCTACCGAAAACGAAGCCGGGTGGTAGTTTTAGTGGCTACAAACACAATGCAATTAAAAATTTCGCATACAAACGCGACAATTATTTTTTATGATTTTTTATATATCGTCATTTTTGGGTGGTAAATCCATAGTTTTTGCTAAAATAATAATTTAAACTCTCTTATATCTTAGAGTATTTATAAATTAAAGGGTATACACTATTATTTTAGGAAAAAATGTATTTACCACCAAAATATGGCAATAGGAAAAAAAAAAAAAAAATTGTCGCTTTTTTTTGCAACTTTTTCCGTTGCATTGTGTCTGAAGTCGCTTAAACTACCACCCGGCTTCGTTTTCGGTAGCAGTCTTGATATACCCTGTATATTAACAGAAACTTATTAGTGTGTTTATTTCAATACAGATTGATAAACACACAAATAAATAAAGATAAATTGTCATATTATTTGAAAACATTTTGTTTGAGATGTTTTGTATGGGTCTTTGTGTTCACCTGAACAAAATTATTTTTTTCATTGTGATGTATACATAGTACATATACTAATTAAATTGAGAACAAAAAACACTTTTATTAAAATAAAACTATAATTTACAAAGTTTTAGCGTATTCGGTTTATTATTTTTCATTTTTAATTTCCCGTCGCGAAGTTTCGATTACATTACAGCTTTCGTAGTCACAGGGTGGACTCAGTCTGCAACAAAATCCGTGACTATTAGATTTTTTCAATGAGTAACATTCGCGTAAGTCTAAGACACACATTTTTACTATATGTATACTAGAGTTTAAAAAATATGCTTATTTAAGTCAATTAATTGACTTGTAACACATTGGGAAGTGTTGGACGCCTGCTAGGCCGCGTTGGAGGTGTACGGAGGAGCTTGTAGGAAGTCGTTGGATGCAGGCAGCTTACAACAAACTGATGTAGACATTCTTGTGGAAGGACTATGTTCATTACTCGCATTCCTGTGGCTGAACAAAGAGACAGTTTAATAAACTATGAAGCTTTTCTCGATCACGTCACCTAAACTAATGTTTTTTCTATGAGAATTATAAATTTTAAACCTATACCTAATGTTATGATAAATGAATAATGTTGCTTCAAGGTTTGGACGATGATACTGTGCATAGAAGTATCGCATTTTTTATAATAATATCGAGGATGTTCTTGTTTTACTATTATAAATTGACAGCCTCTTGGCAGAGATTGAAACAGGTTCTTAATTCATAAATCACACATATGAAGTGTTATAATAATTATTACACAAATTTAAAAATGAGAAAAATAAAGTAATAAGTAATATTGTAGAATGAATACTATAATAATGGCCGGGGAAATATGACCGGGATAACGCGAGGTAGAAGAAGAAGAAGAATGCACACTATCACAACATACTATAGCTCCATAAAAATTTAGGGAAACATGTGTTGTCATCGACTATTTTATCGACAACCTTTTATTGATCGAACCTGTCAATCAATCCCTAGCAACTTTTGGTTGAAATTATTGTAAATTCACGTATTTGATATTATTTTTTATACGCAATGGATGCTTTCAGCGTATTTATATAATTAAATACTATATTCTTTTCTACCGATATGTATACACGGATTTCCATTTAATTCTATAATATCGTCACAAAACAGTATTGTGCAAAAGTGGCCGGTACCTGTGAAAACTTTAATTATTTCGGATTTTTACGCCTGCATGAACCACACCTTGGCACTGCACAATGCACTTTAATAAACTACGTTTAATAAATATAACCAAGTACTGTAAAATTAAATAAATTATGAAAATAAGCGAATTTTGTTGCTCGCTTAGTTTGACATATTTTGACTCTGGGTCACTGCAGGCTACTCCTGTGTAAACGTATGGTCGCATCATGCATCTCGCTTTAACACATGAGTTAAATTATTCTATCTCTTTCACATTGCCGATCTATGTTTTATACTAAATCTATGGTTATCCACTCAACGTCCCGACCTCCAATTTTGACGTAAGCTGTCATTTTTATAGGAAAATACACTAGTAATGAAAAAGCGTCCTAAATTCAAAATATATTATAAAAACCGTTATGAAAAAAATATATATAATGCTTGAATAAAGTACCTTTAATGTAACATTGGCCAAAAAGACATTAGCAATAGGCATATTTAAAAAAAAACAGGCAAACTCGTGTGTTGTTTAAGAACAACGACGAGTGGTGCGCAGGATTTTTTAAAAATGTAAATATTGATTTTTAACTCACTTATTGTTGTTATATAGTTTATTAAAAGATACCTTTATATTAATAATTACCAATTATCTAAAAATAAGCCATATTCGACGCGTGATTCGAAGTTTTTTAGACACGAAAGTAAATCACGGTCGTTGTTTGTCGGTTTTCATTAATATTTCTGTGTTAATTCTATGAAAAAATGATAAATAAAGTGTTAGAGAGAGAAAACATATCATAAAGAATAAATAGGTGCCATTTGATAATTTAAAATATATCAAAACAATTCAATATTTTAATTGAGTTCCAGTATTCCGTAGAAAGTCGCGCGCCATTTTTTGTAAGATCAGAGTTTGCGTTCCAAAGTTTTTGTTCAAACTAGAATGTGTGGTATGTTTGATGTTGGATGTGATTGTTATAAATTAAGTATGATGAAGCCAATTATATGGTGATTTAAATTTTAAATATCAAAGAATTAATTTATTAATTCAGTTTAAATATTTCAATATTTCCTCTCCAAATATGCATCCAAACCGTGGAAAGACGAGTTGGATACATTCGAGCCAAAATCACAAGAGCTCGCCGAGGACAGGGTCAAATGGAATGATAAAGGGGAAGCCTTTGCCCAGCAGTGGGACACAATCTAGGCTATTAAAAAATATATATATACGGAATGGAAGCCGCCATCAGGGACCGCAAACCGTTACGTACATTACGATAAAGTATAGATACGCGATTGCGAATAATCCGAACATTGAAATGATCTACTATTAAGCCAAAAATAAATTATAAGACTGTCGGACGCGGCTGAAGAGTGGTACAATATTCAGGGTCTCTTGGACGCGGCGCGGCAGAATCTTCAATTTTCTAAATATCTTCAGCTGCGTTCATCAGCCGCATCTTATAAATTGTACCCGGCTTTACTAACGTAGTTATTCTGATACAAAACTAGTATTACAATTGGACAAATTTATTGAAATAAAAAAGAAAAACTAATAAAATACATTTTAAATTTTAGGTCATCAATGGAAAAGCAAGAATGCTCGTGAGTGTTTTATTTTTTTATTTCAGTGATAGAGTGCATGCATAGTTTGTGTCAATTAAACAAATAAAAAACCATCACTAGTGCTAAGAGTTAACTTGAACTTTACATTGAGCGGGCAGTGCGGAAATGGGGGAGGCCGAGGCCCGGGCAGAGGCAGAGGCAGAAGACGAGGCAGAGGCAGAGGCACTGTGCCGGGCTTCTATGCCGGGCCAAATAAAAAAAAACTAAATAAATCGTACAAACCTTTAATTATTAGTTTATAGATTTGAAATTGTCAGTATTTATTCCTAAATATTTATTCATTGATTGAAATAATAATAATTGTTTATTTTTATTTTGTTTTAATTTTCAACCACCACTTACCTACCCTTATTCGTAATTTTTAAATACTATTACAATTTTTGATTGTAATGGATTACGCTATACCTACCAGTACCTTTACCTATACAAATCTCGTCGTAATTAAAGATATTTTCTTAAAAATCTACCATAAACTATAATTTGGTTTCTAAACCAAACACTATAAAAAGGATAACAGCTTTGCATGTCTCGATCGCTAAAATTTTATTAATGCAAAATCAATAAATACATTAAAAAACTAGGTATAACAATGTTAACATTTGATAGGACTAAGTCATTTATATTCCATTCATGTTATTACACGTAGATAGTAACTTATTTATTGGCCCCCGCGCTGTTTTAAACCGGTTAACATCTGTATCAAATATCGTCTGGACAAGAACCTACATGGGCGGCCATCTTTCAAGCTTTTTTTCACCAGTGTTGTCAACTTAGTGGATTTTCCACAAAATCTGGTAGTTTGGTCCTGGTTGGGAAACATTGCTTTTAGTGGATTTTAAATTGTTTGAGGGCTGGCGAAAATTATTGAAAAGCTGCCATTATCAAATCCGACACATCATTGTTTATTGAAAATATGATGTCATATATTGTAATCAAATATCCAAAAATAGACTAGGACGAATTTCCGTGCTTTCCGGCGTTTTTGCCATACCTATTACTGGAATCAAGTATAACAGCTCACACAATAGGTCCCATTTAAATGTAATAATGAATTCCGTGGTGCTTTACAGCTGGCTTCTCCGGCTGTAAAAGTCTTTTTGGGAGGTCATTTACCTCTTTAGTTCAATGTTTTGTCACCCGCATTGCACGGAGGGAAGTGGACATTATTTATTTCCAACTCCTCCTATTAATTTAACTTTCTGATTCATTTCGTTGCGGGTTAAAGACAAGTTAGACATTCCCGGAGACTCGCCGAGCTTCAATGCATGGTGTCATTACATTGCGTGCCACTGTTGATCCTGGCTTACAGGAGTTGCAGTGCCGGGTGTGAGGGCGGGACAGTCTCCTAAATATCCAAAAATGTAATAAAATAAATAAATAAATACACCCAACAGTCACATTTATAGTCTCGACCCCACACAAAGAACTAGTCTTGTGTCGTGGGTATCAGTGTGGGTATCAGGAACTACAACAGACTTTTCGGTCTCACTAATAGCCAGACCCGAAACAAATACCTCTACTTCACACAGATATTTGTTTCGGTGCGGGAATCGAACCCGAACAATATTAAGTTAATATATTAATTAGGATATTAATTAGGAAATAGGAATATTAATAATTAGGATTCATGTTTAAAAAATGTTGCAAAAAAAACTGAAATACAAACTGAAAATATGACTTCTTGACATCTATTGGCGAATAATGATGTGTTAAGCCATTCTGTGCATGCCCAGCATTAATTGTGTAACAGCGCCATCTACCGATAAATATAGAGGTACCCAGCGTTAATTGTGTAACAGCGCCTGTCTGCGCCCCGGGCCGCCATGTTGTTTGTGGTAGAATGTGATGCGGGGTAGGTGAGCGTATCGCGGTGTATCGGATACGCGGGTAGTGTGTGATCGACACCACTACGTGTCGATGCCGACGTGTGAGGTAGGCAGAGCCTATGCAGGAACGTGGCGAAAATAAAACGTCCCACACAATGCGTACACAAGGTTTAATGTGGTACACAAAAGTCACACGAAATGAACAGTACAAAGTCACTATCTTAAAGTCTTACACACTACACTAATACTAAAAGGAGTCTTAACACTACACACTAAATCAGTCCACTAAAAACTAAGAAGGAGAGGAAAGCGACAGTTTATACACAGCAAATAAAGTACGATAATATGCAAAGGCGCACGTTATGCAATGCAGAAGCAAAAGCGATAAGGACCGTGTGAAGCGCGCATCGAGCAAAAGCCGACTGGCGCTGCGGCACAGCAAATGGCTGCACCGGCGCGGGTCCGGTGACGACACAGCTACCTGAGCGCCGGCGGTCAGCTGGTGTCTCTATATATAATACTAATCTATGAGCTGGTGTGCCGTTACTTTGCCAATATATAGATGTGTTGGTGTATGCGTGTAATGTGGAGGATCGCCACATGTTTACAACAAATGCGTCGATAGACTTGTATTTTCTTTTAGTGAATTTGCAAATGTAATGACCAGAAAGGATTGCTTTGTGCAGTGATTAATGTGCAGTGAATACGTGTATTAAACGTGCAGTGTAAGTGACGTCAAGGAAACAATTGAATATTTGGAAAATAATGCTCGTAACTTATAAGAAATCATTACTCATCAATTCAATAATCAAAAATGTAAATATTCTCTCCAAATATTTGTTTGATTTATATGAATGTAACAATCACAAACAGTAGACACTTCGTAATTTTATAAATACATGTATTGTTGTTGCATCCTAATTAATTCAATTGAAAATGTTTATTATTATCTAAATTCATGTTTGTTCGATTTCGTTTTTTGTGTTTATTTACTATCCCTTCATATTAGTTTCATATAAATATTTAAATGAATAATGTGTAAGGTCAATGTACCAAATGTCAGAATTTTAATAATATCTAATTTTATTTATGATGAAAGATTTCTATTACTTATAACATAGTACACATGCTTATGTAAATATAATCCAATATAAGAGGCTTTACATTTTTTCGTATCTTTGGTACCTCCCATTCAGGTACGCCCAGTTGGGAACTTTGGTAAAATTGTAGCTACGTAAGGCAAAAGTGTACTTTACTTCAACTTAAAATGTCATATTTGTAATAAACACATTTGTATATTTCGACGAATACTTTTGAATGTATAAATGAAATGAAATAAATAGTTGTTTATCTCATTTGAAGGGTTTTATTTCTAATCTACACAAATACTAATATCTGAATTTGAAAAAAGTTACATCAATTGCATTATTTTGCTAATTTTTTTATATCACACTAAAATGAACCCTATTTCAATGACAGTAGGTTACTTTTTGCTTGAAGCCGCGCCTGGCGTTTCCGACTGTCTAACCGTCTACAGTCATGACAAACGACAGTCTAGGGTAAAGATGAGACGTATTTACGATACCAGGTTTTAAAACCAGGTATTCACTTCGAATAACGGCGCCCTGGTACGAGCAGAAAATACTTATAAGTATGAAAGTACGTCGATGCGCGGAGAGATCTGGAAACTACACATGAAAATACTTGCATAGGAAAACGATTCATAATAGAATATTAATAAGAACCACAATCGTATCTGTCAATAATACATACTTTAAACTTCAAATTATTTTTTTATTCATACTATTTTGCTCTTTATGTGCCTTCAAATACGGGTTGAATTCCTATGCAAGTATTTTCAAATTTAGGCGCCGCTATACGTCGGTGCGCGAGGAACTTGGAACACTATACATAAAAATACTTCCATAGAAAAACTATCCTTAACTTAGTATAAATAAGAATCACAATCGTATTCGTGAATAGAAAATACTTACAAAGTATTTTTTTATTGGTTTGGTTGCCGACTCATACTTACAAAATACTTTTACAATATTTTAGACCCTGGTTTTGAACCCTAGTATTTTTACGTACTCGTACTTAGAAGCCCTGGTACTTGATTTTGCTAGTATATCTCATGCCTAGTCTAGGGGTTAAGCGCGTCGGCCGTCTGTAGTACTACATGGTCTGTGGATACATTATTTTGCAGCGCCGCGCCGTTGTCATTAAATTCCTGGCAAACATAAAGTTAGTGGGCTTGCAAATACGTGCTATTTATTCTTTTATTTACTATTAATTAAAGTCATCTAAAACGTACGAATGTTTTATTAAAATATCTGTGTATGGCAAGTAAAGCACTGCATTTCTGCCTACAAGGAGCGCACGCCCCTTACATACATAGTCTATAAAATCATATTTCATCATTTCACCAGTATGTAATTTGTATTTAAATATGATTTCTAAACACATAATTAAACAAACAAAAAATACCGATCAAAGTTCATCGATCATCCGGGTGTTATTTTCTTACATCTCGTTCTTACTTGGCAACATTAAATCGTAACCCGGAACTCGGGAGTCACTAAGCAATAATGGCAAAACGCAAACGTAACAAAAATTGGTTATGTGATTATGGGTATATTTTTTGGTTTTTATAAGATAAGAATAACTTTAAGTACTAAAATATGGATATCAAAAGAAAGCTTATAGTATATACTTTATTTACAAATGGATTTAATTGGTATGTAATATGATTTAATGGGTGAAAACATGATTTGAAAATGAAAAACCATTGAAATTCGATCTGTATAGAATTTTTATTATTTGTTTACAACACATTTGAATTATATTTGTAAAATAATTGTCACATCTAATAATTTTGCATAGTTTTAGATACTTAAAGGTATTTTTTATTTCCCTGTAGCTAGAATAGGTACTAGGATATAATGCTTTATGTTTATGAATATTGAAAACGCGGGAATCGGAAGATTTCTGTCAAAATAAGTGACAGTGACGTGGACGTGTGAGTGGTTATACGTATATATATTTAGATGCGTTTCCGACGGGCTGCAATCGGTACTTTACCGAAATTACCGATTTTGAAATGTTTAGGGATGTACGTAATACTTTCAGCATACCGATTTTTACTACCGGAAATTTACCGGTTTTATATTTGGGTTTCATGCTCATATATTCAAATTCATGGATTTAAAATAAAAATAACAAATAAAACCAAGTTATAATTCTAAACCTTTACTCAACAATATATTCTTTGATTTATTTGATGTTATATTTTATATTACAACACTTTTATTTTAACATTTTTATCCTAATGAATATTATAACCTACAATACTTTTTTATACATCTTCAGATTAATTTAAACATTTTCAATTTGTTAATATCGCTTAATTTTATCTCTTAAAATTCTCTTAATTTTAGGACCAATAAAACAATGCCAAATGTAAGAACATGAATACAGAATTGAAATATGCATTGACAAATAAAAATTTAAATGGAAACATTAATTGTTGCATATTATATTTTACAATACCATGAAGCAGCACAAGATTGCTTTGTTTGTAAATTTTATCTAAGAGACAATTAACATAAAGTAAATAACAAACAAAACGATTTAGCTTACTTTTGGAGAAATTGAAAAGCAAAAACAAGACATACATAATTAAAATAAGCTATCAATTAAAAAATAAATAATTAGTTAAATCATTGAAAACATTAAATGCATCATGCATTACTAAATACTAAAACTTTTTTGATTCATTATTATAATATATTAAAGGAATAGGCAAAACATATGTTTGAATATAGTCATTTTAAAGAATGTTAATGCTATTACTATTACTACTGCATTGCGCTGGATTTGAAAATATAACCAAAATCTTTAGCAAATGCATTTTTATGAGATTATATCAAGAAGTATAAATATTATAAACAGATTATTAATGAACATAATTACTTCTGTTGTGATTTAACCTTCGCCAATATTAACATATAAGTCTACAGTGTAGTGATCCTGCAGACGCAGTAGACTTTCTTTGTACTTCCAATGATGAATCCATTTGCCTGCGAATTGCTTGGACTGGAAATTTGACCCGAGTCAAGCCTAGAAATTATAAAACAATTAATAAAGAAATAAATACTATAAGGGCGCAATCTGTTGAAGTTGACTGGTTTCCTGACTTTACATACATATAACCATAAAACATTGGATAGTTATAAATGAATATGTTATGAACTTGGAAATACCTATACCAAAAAATGGCTTTAATCTTGCACTGTACTGTGCTGGAACGACTCATTTACTTTTCGCTGCAGAGCACAAGCCTCCTGTACAGTCGAGAGTACGAATGAAAGGAGTAAGGCTACATAATTCATCAACTCGACGCTAACAAAAAGTTAACCTTATCACATGTTCAGAGATCTAATAAATCTGTATTTCAATGGGTATTTATTTCATCTTATTGTTATTTCGTATATTCCTGTAGCAGATTAAACTAGAAATAGGGTCACAGCGGAATAACATTATATTTACCTTAATTATGTCAGATGAGGTTAGATTTATGTTTTTCAATAATTTGGTATTTCTTGCTCCGCCAACGTAGCTGTTCACTTATTAAAGTGTTTGTATATTTTGTTTGTGAAGACTGCACAGATATTTCTATGTTTTTTTCGTTTGTGCACTCGGGAACAAAACACATAACTAACTAATTAATAATTATCAAGTAAATCACAAGTCTTTAGATAAGATTTACACAAACAAAAATATATCATGTTTGTCACAGAACAATCATTGTTCTGTGATGTTTGTACTGCTAAATATTTACGTTACTGATTACAAAACAGATGAAATAACATGCAATTAAAAATAAAATAAGCAAATCCAAACTAAACAACAATCGACTGTTGAAAAATATTAGAGCTATAGCCAATCGTATGTATTCGGTACTGAGTAACGAGTACTCCGTCTGACATACGATACCGAATCGTTACTCACAAATAAATTTCGTTAATCGTATTTTTCGTATCTACTGATGTAAGCTGTTAAGCTGAAAACCAATGATAAAAGAATTATAAAGGATGACGCACAAATGAAGCTATATATGTCAAGTTATAGTTCTGTTAAGAATATCGACGCGGAATGTACGTTTATCTATCTGTCTCCTTTACACAAAGCTGACTTTTCCCTTAATGAAAGAGACAAATAATAATTCCTTTGTTTCGAATATGGCAATATTTGTTCACTAACCACACTGAGACCGCCCCTAGACCAAAATGACGCCATTTTATTTAGCTCATCCGAAACCACAGACTAGTAAAACAAAAACTCCATGAAATGTCAAACTGTGGCGTTATCTGTCAATCGAAGTAAACAAATCTGCAAAATCAAAGAATTTCGAATTATTCATTGGTTAATCTCGTTTGTTAAGTTTGTTTAGTTTGCTTATTAGTTTAGTTGTTAAGTTTTAAAATGCCTCAGTGTTGTGTTAAAGGATTCGAGTCGAGTTCAAGCAAAAAGGACCCTACCATTTCTTTTCATAGGTTAGTAACTGTTTTTACGAAATACTAACAAATATGTGCTAAATTTACATTTTGGGTTATTTTTATCATTTATAAATGTATTTGGATCTTGTTGATTAAGTTTTAGACTCTTCTAGGCGTTATTATACAAGTAGTGTAAATAACAACCTCATTGTTTGTTTACACACAAGTTTAGAGATGAGTGGATTCGATACGAAATTATTCATATCGATATTATCATTTTTAAATATTTTGATCTTTATTTTTCAAAAAATGAAAAAAATAGGTTATATTTAAATATATATTCAGACCGACAACAAAGTGAAATTAAAAATATTTTTAGATTCCCTATAAACATATAAACCAGGACAAAATGGATACAACAAATTGGAAGCTATTGGAACCCTGCAATAAATACATTTATTTGTTCATTACATTTTGAAAAAGAAAACAGCTTTCCAACAATATTCCCGGTAAGTGAAATTGTAGTAATTATGATATTTTACCTAATAATCCTATTAATAATACAACTGTTAATCAATAACAAAGATGACATGCAAGATAATTTGGACAATTGGTAGTCTATTGTCTAATGTTCTGGAGAACCTTTTAATGAACAGAAATAGTTTTATATTTTATTATTAATTATTATAATTGTTTATCTTAACCAACACTTTCATATTCATTGATTGAATTCTAAGTGAGACATAATGATTTTCCTCAGTCAAATAATAGCAATAAAAATCTACCTATGTTATTTTATTTTATTTGGTATGTATTAAATATCCTGATAGGTATTTTTGATTTTAGCAAAGAATGGTGCAACGTAATAATGAACGAAATGTATTAGATGCAACTGGGTGTTTGTCTCGACAGGTATAACCTTGTAACGGTTGTAACATGTAAATTAGTATTAGTTGGTCAATGTTTACATTATGGCGACTAAAAAGTAACGATAATTGTAAAGTATAAGTATATTTTTAGGAATATCAAGAAATAATTACCTCCAACCGTCACATACATAGTCTGACCCACACTAAGATCAAAATGTTTAATACATCATATTACTATTGTTTATGTAGCAGTTGCATTTTTATTAGTTTTGTTACAAATAAATTTATCATAATATTAATATTTATACATACATAAACTCACGCCTTTTTCCCAGAATGGGTAGGCAGAGGTGCAACCAGGACACCCACATTTCAGCCTCCGTGGCGCAGGCGGTAAGACGCCGTTTGTGAATCGAGAGGCCGCGGGTTCGATCCCCGCACCGAGAGAAATGTTTGTGCGGCCCACAAATATTTCTCTCGGGTCTGTGTGTTTGTGAGACCGAAAAGTCTCTCGTAGTTCCTGATACCCACGACACAAGACTCGATCTTAATGTGGGGTCAGGACTATGTATGTGACTGTTGGGTGTTATTTATTTATTTATATATTTCGCCTTGTATGTTCCGTCCTACGATGTTGTGGGTGGCGAGCCTATCGCAATATTGGGCACAAATTCCTGACTGTGCTGATAATGAATAGAAAAATCCGATATCACTTTGCGCGACCCGGGATTCGAACTCGAGACCTCAGCTTTGTAACCGTACCATAATACAACTACGCCACTGAGGCAGTCAATATTTATACATAAATTAAAATCTATAGTCCACATTATTCACCGCTTGTATGTTTATGTATGTATGTACCTTATGTTTTTTTTTGTTTGATTGAATTATTCGAAAAATATTTTTATTCTAGTGCTGATTTCCTGCCTTCGTTCGCGATGTCCGCTACAATTCCTTTATTCAAAATCAAAATCAAAATATTCTTTATAGTTTAAGTTCATTCATTTGGCGATCTAGTGTTGTTTAGTTATTTACATAGTTTATTAAGTCTTTTAATTATTTTTATTTTTTTCGAGTTTCATATTTTTTTATATAAAGCAGCTGTTAAATAAATAATTGTCGAAAGAGACTGACTTCTGTTATACAGGGCTTCCTAGTTCAGGAGTCAGGTGTTATTATGTTGTAAACATGTTGTAATGAAATAAAGATTAATTATTATTATTATTATTTATTCAAATAGTCTTTCAAAAGATCTTTTGGATTGTTCATTTCTGCTACCACTGCTTCGGAACGTGTTGTAGCTGTGAAGAAGAAGTGGCGCAAGAAACTTCGTCAGCAACACGAACTGTCTTCTTTTCTCTTTTTTTTATATCGCCATTTAAAATTACAATAGTTCATGTCACAGAACACAATAATGTCAGTTTATTTAGTTAATTATGTTTATTTAGTTAATTGTTTAATTTCTATTTTTACATTTTAATTGTTAATTTTGTGTAGATATTTTATTTCTATTTATATATTTAAGTTGTTAGTTTAGTGTACATATTTTCATTGTTGTTTGCTAAATGTCTGTTTTTTTTTAGATTTTAGTTATAATTTGGCAAAAGAAATATTGACATGGTGAAAATTGGTGCTTAAGGAAAAAAGTGTGGTATATTCGAAGTCGCAACCGAATTCTAGCTATTAATAAAGTTGTATTTTATCTCACGTGTGTATTATTTGACAAATCCAATCCAATCATCAGGTAAAACTTACCCATCAAATAAATCATAGCATGAAAAAAATATCAAAACATTGACCTATTATTATCAGATTTAATTTTTAAAGACTTGACTGTCAAGTCCTAAAATCCCCTGTTCATACTCAATTGACATGTAAAGCAAAAATTAAAAATGTTATATTAATGTTAGTCGTATGCCACTGTTGATGATCGATATCGATAAAAAATTTGGTACTAGCGTATCACTATTTTTAGGGGCGGAGCCGCCGCCATGTTTGTGAATCAAAGTGGTACGCGTCACGTGACCTTATGTTTCATCCCCTCTATTCTTTAATCATTGCTGAAAACATATTGTAGGTTTTTGTCTTACGCATAGAGTAAAGAAGCGGCCATAAATACTACAGCAACGCGTCTTACAGCGATCTGAACAATAGATTCTTTTGTTGTGTGCACACTGTCGGTCGAAATTCGAGGGCATGACCTTCAAAAACAAAAAACGTCTGAGACATACAGCGCAACTAACATAAATTGACAAGTGGTGAAATTAGGAACTAGAAATGAAGTAAAAAATATCTCCAACGCTTTCATTAAAATATTCTTTCATAATTTATACAATGTACATTTATACTAGTAGTCCAATAGTAGTAATGATCATAATGTCCAATGTAATTAAATTTGAAGAGAGAAAAAAGTAATGGTTTCTCCGTGCACCACAGCGCTTTTGAGTGATTTTGCGATTGTGGACAAACTAGAGTTTACACAACAATAGGTTTGTAAATATGGCTACCAGCTTTTTAAGCCAAACTAATATAACATTTCTTAAAACTTACAATTAAATTAGAATTTATAATACGTACAAGGGTATATTTTTTTTTATTCAATCTGCATACAAATTAAATTGTTGAATACAATTTGGACATTTCTAATTATTTACATGAGGTGTGGCTGGTAATCTAACGTGGCTTAATAGAAATAAACACCGCAGTTCTTTGACCAGTTGTTTGTAAATACTAGACTGGACGTAATTGACAGCCTCCGTGCGCAGTTGGTTAGACGCCGCCTGTGAAACGAGAGGCCACGGGTTCGATCCCCGCACCGAGACAAATGTTTGTGAGACCCCACAAGTATTTGTCTCGGGTCTGGATGTTTGTGAGACCGAAAAGTCTCTCGTAGTTCCAGATCAATTAAGTGTTGACAACAACACTTAATTGATCTTAATGTGGGGTCAGGGACTATGTATGTGATTGTTGAGTGTATTTATTTATTTAACTATCAGTAATTAGCCAAAAGTTCGTCTGTGCGTTCATTTAAAAAATGGAAGAAAAACGATCAGAGTATGTGCGTAATAGAGAAATTATTATAATGTTAAAAGTAAAGAATACAAATATGCTTACTTAAAGTAAGAAGTATGGGAACAAATAGTCAGTATCTATTTGTACTAAAGATAATAAAGTATCATACTAAAGATAACGGGGTAATTTTTTATAAAATCAAATATTAAGTTATGATGTTAAAATTTCAAAATACACGCGCTGTTTTAGGAATTATAATAGGAAAAAGTTAACTTTGTTATTTGTCTTCAGGTAGTCTCTTTTTGTTTTCTTTTAAAATGACACTAGTAGTAGAAATATATAAAAAAAAAGACAACAAGAACAAGACGTGTGCTCGATACACGATCTTGCCTACTTTGGAATTCACACATTTTATACATAAGTATTTCTAATATGTGTACACGGCATTGTTGCTTAACATTTTTCCACAGTAAATTTATTCTCGATATGTAATCTATGTTTGTGTACAGAATTTAATCAATCACAGTATTATATAATTGATTGATGTGTGATTTAATGTTAATTGAATCATTGTTTTTGACAATAAAACAGTTGCAAACTCGAATGTGATAGTACCACAGGTTATCACAGATAAGAACTGTTTATAATAAGCGCCAACTAGCCACTAAAACGTCCCGACCCTCTAATTTTGACGTAAGCTGTCATTTTTATAGGAAAATACACTAGTAATGAAAAAGCGTCCTAAATTCAAAATATATTATAAAAAGCGTTATGAAAAAAATATATATAATGCTTGAATAAAGTACCTTTAATGTAACATTGGCCAAAAAGACATTAGCAATAGGCATATTTAAAAAAAAACAGGCAAACTCGTGTGTTGTTTAAGAACAACGACGAGTGGTGGGGAGGATTTTTTAAAAATGTAAATATTGATTTTCAACTCTCTTATTGTTGTTATATAGTTTATTAAAAGATACCTTTACATTATAATTATCAATTATCTAAAAATAAGCCATATTCAACGCGTGATTCGAAGTTTTTTAGACACGAAAGTAAATCACGGTCGTTGTTTGTCGGTTTTCATTAAATATTTCTGTGTTAATTCTAAGAAAAAATTATAAATAAAGTGTTAGAGAGAGAAAACATATCATAAAGAATAATTAGGTGCCATTTGATAATTGAAAGTATATCAAACAATTCAATATTTAATTGATTTCCAGTATTCCGTAGAAAGTCGCGCGCCATTTTTGTAAGATCAGGGTTTGCGTTCCAAAGTTTTTGTTCAAACTAGAATGTGTGATTTGTTTGATGTTGGATGTGATTGTTATAAATTAAGTGTAATAGAGCCAATGATATCGTGATTTAAACTTTCAATATCATAGAATAAAGGAGATGGGCCAGAAATGTATGGACCTTGGGCCGTTTGTAGTACATTACACCAAATTTACTTAGTGAAATTGGCATTCGAGTTCTGTATGAAAATACTATTATACGTTGCATATTAGCTTTATACAAAATAAATACCAAGCCAAGAACAGCAACACTACAAGGGGACAATATGGCGTCCTGAAACGGCATGTTTGACAACCGATGTCAAAACTGTCAAAATTGCGTTTTAAACGTCAAGATATATCATCTGCGAGAATCAGAATCCATAAAACAAAGCCAGGTCAACAGAGAAGCAAATACACATTTGCGAAATGTATGCGAATAATAAAAAATAATACGAATAACGGCCACAGATTTGCAATTTTGCAATTGCTGTCAAGTTAAACATTTTCGTTCTTAAACAAAAATCATGTAATAATACGAGTATAAATAAAATGATAAAAGTGACTTCTTTAACATATATCGTCTTTTGAAAAGCAAAGAATATAGAAAAAGAAATATAGACAATAATTATAATTAGTAGGGGTTTTTTAAAAATAAGACATATTCAAGTTAGATAATGGTTTCGCGCATTTTGAACGAAATGACAATTAGGCATCATAGAGGACGATTATCGAAGAAATATTGCTTCTGTACTAAACAATCACATTTTTGTATAAAGCCTCCCGTGTCCAAGAAATGTAAATGGATTTTATTTGAATTCCACATTTTTTCTAGAATTTGTACTAGACGTACACAAAACGGCCCAAAATAAAACATCTCCTTTATTAATTCAGTTTAAATATTTCAATATCTCTTCTCCAAATATGCATCCAAACCGTGGAAGGACAAGTTGGATGCATACGAGCCAAAATCACAAGAGCTCGCCGAGGACAGGGTCAAATGGAATGACAAAGGGGAAGCCTTTGCCCAGCAGTGGGACACAATCTAGGCTATTAAAAAAAATATATACGGAATGAAAGCCGCCATCAGGGACCGCAAACCGTTACGTACATTACGATAAAGTATAGATGCGCGACTGCAAATAATCCGAACATTGAATGATCTACTATTAAGCCAAAAACAAATTATAAGATACGGGCTGCCGGACGCGGCTGATGAGTGGTACAATATTCAGGGGTCTCTCGGACGCGGCGCGGCAGGATCTACAATTTTCTAAATATCTTCAGCTGCGTCCATCAGCCGCATCTTATAAATTGTACCCGGCTTTACTAACGTAGTTATTCTGATGCAAAACTAGTATTACAATTGGATATTGCAATAAAAAATATAATAATAAAATACATTTTCAGTTTTAGGTCATCAACGGAAAAGCAAGAATGCTCGTGAGTGTTATATTTTTTGGATTTCAGTGATAGAGTGCATGCATAGTTTGTGTCAATTAAGCAAATAAAATCCCATCACCAGTACTAAGAGTTAACTTGAACTTTAGATTGAGCGGGCAGTGCGGAAATGGGGGAGACCGAGGCCCGGGCAGAGGCAGAGGCCGTGCCAGGAGCCGACGTGGCGGCAGTGGTGGACTAGCGTATGTGCCTTTTTTTCTTACGAAACAAAATTCACTGTACTCTATAAACGTACTATATACTACATAAATAAAACGAATTTTAATGTTGGTTAAATTATACAGGGAGCGCAAATAAATGGCGCACCTGCTCAGTTGGATACAAGGGTATAATATTAATCATAATAAATATATATATCATAATAAAAAAATAATATTTGGAAAATACCTATCCGTTTTGATGTTATGACCGTTTAAAGTTTTAAGTTTAATCACCACTTTTTCGCATAAAACCACATTTCAGATTTAAACACATACGTATTTTTTCGTTTTGTCGTTAATTGAACAGTTAACGAAATATACCACGAAAACCATTTTTAACAGCATCAAAACTTTCTTAGACATCGCTTTAAACCGTTGTTTACAAATGGGTAAGTCATGAACTCTTAGCTGTATAATTTATCCTTTTCTAACTTCAAAAAAGGATAATTTGTTTCATTTCAAATAAATCAATCAGTTAAACAGGGACGTACTTAGATTTAAGCGTCAATAAATTAACAACATAATAACTTTAGGTCTCAGACTAATACTCTCTAGACGTAGCCATAACTGGAACGTGAGAAATAAGAGTGAGACCGCAAGTTAAAAATTAGTGTGCGTAAAAAGAGACAGAGAGTTTTTTTCTTTGTCCTTGTCACCGTGGCCGGTTTTTTTATTTGTCAATAAGCGCAGTTTGTCAAACAAATATACGTCAATCAGTTTTTCCGATATTTTAATAGTTTTGGATAGTGTAAAGCAGCAATTTATACAAATATTAGTGACTATAGTGTATATGCAATGGTGGGTTGTAGTATTTTAGGCTGCAAAAGCCGCAGTGAACGAAAAATTTGTGGAATAACATTTCACTCGTAAGTTACTCATTTATGTTACATTATAATTATTTTGTCGTTTATTGGTAAATAATGTTGTATTTAATATCAATACAAATTGTTTTACCTTAGAGAAATATCGATTACATTTAGAAATTCTACAAATAATATTAAATAACCTTAATTTCTTAAAAGTTTAGTGTTACCTGTTATGAAATTGGTTTACCCTAGATAATACTTGCATATTATTCCTTGCATACATAGCGTTATTCATACGTAAAAAAATAAAATTACTTCTTATTTTAGGTTTCCTACTAACAGTAATTAGAATTAAATGGGTGGAAGCTAATGGACACCAAAATTGGCAACCAACAAATAATTTTAAAATTGCTCAATACATTTCGAGATAGATTCCTTTCATTATAAAAAGAAGAATGTTATAGTAAAACCAAAAGCAGTCCCAATAAAATATGTTCATGTAAGTAGTTGATCATTAATTATTTTAACACCGTTTTATTAACTTCGCCTATATGTATGTAACAGAATCTGTGAAGTCGATTTTCGAGCACTTCAAAACGTCGGATTGACTTGAAATTTTGCATACGTATCCAGGACTGATGACGACGCAATAATTTAAAAAGTATATGATATTATTTTATATTTTATCCAGAATAATAAACAAAATATTATTGTTGAAAAAATATTACCTATATAATTGGTAATTTGCGCGCAGTTGTCTTTCTTTGATAAGACAGCCGAAGATAGATGTTTTAGTGCAAGCAATTAAATTATAGTTTAAAAACTAAAAAAACAAGCTTTCATATAAGATCGAACTAAAAAGTAAAAAATAATCATAAACTCATTATCATTTATAATAAATATGATATACGAATAAATACGATTTAAATCGTACGGTTGGCAACGCTTATGTTGGCCTGTGTTAGTACCCACCAAAGTAGGAATTTTTCCCAACATCGCCACACTGAAGAATTATATATCTGTCTCTTGTGCGGCCACGGCATGGCTACGTCTAGAGAGTATTTAGTCTGAGCTTTAGGTGCAGTTGCATCGTGTATGGATTGACTATTTTGTTTGTCACTTAGAGTATTTATATATAGAGGGAGCGCTGTCATACATTCGCGCCATAAAAAACGTAGATATTTTCTTGTTCGTAATGTTGGTAGCGCTCCTATATTAATAAAAATTGAATTAATTATTTAGCAATAAATTGCTATAAATTCCTCTGATAGCCGAAATTATATTTAGCTATTATCCTTTTAAAACGAGTTTGAGTGGAATTAAATAGACCTAAACTACTTATTTTTTTATTTTATTTTTTAATATTTTTTTTATGTTGCACAACCTGTTCAAATATTAGCCAATAGGAGGGCAGAAAAAGGTGGCCCGGCACCACCATTTTTATCTACGTTTTTGAAGTACCAGCGCTCCCTCTATATATCTGGGGGCGCGGCCGAGCCCCCTCCAAGTCGAGCTATAGGCCGTAACATCCTTTTCTCGAAGCAATTCAGACCATTTTCAACCCCCCATAACTTCGTTGTGGTTAAAGCAAGAAGCCTGAATTTTCAGTTACTAAGTAGGCATTGTGTAAACACGGTATATTTAAAATTTCATTCAATTTGAACCAGTAGTTTAAGAATTATAATGTGTCAAACTTTCGTAATTTTGTCACTCACTGACTGACTGACCGATCATCAAAAGTCTAAGGCACTTCTAGCAGACATAGAACCTTCAAATTTAGAATATAATTAGTGTTTAGTGTCTAAAGTAAGGGAAAATTCAAACATTTCATAATTTGTGTCTAGTTTTCTAGATAGACTAACTGCGTGAATAACTTTGTAATCCCATCAATCCATAAATGTATAGGATTACAAAGTTACATTACAGCAGCATTATGTATAAATTGTACGATACATTATGTTTTCATGCGATGGCCAAGTCGATCCATTTATTTAAAACGTAAAGAATTTTTAATATTGATATGGTAATAACTAACGTAATAACTTTATATAGAAGGTCCCTTAAGGACTAAATAAATTAATCGACTTGGTATTACATGCATCTCACAACTTTTTGCGGTAGAAAAACCTGAGCTGCGAGACTTGGAATTTTTTTTACAGGATGTTTTTGATGGGTAATAATATACTCTAAGTGTTGAGACTTTTCCTTGTTGAATTGTCCACATTTATATGATAATTGAAATGCTAAGAAATGTTTGTAAAATTATATTACTAAAGTCTAATGAGATGAATGTGATATGTAACACTTGATAATTATGATTTGATAAGCGAGTGCGCGCGGCCCGTGGTGGCTAATTGCGAACTAAAGAAATGCATTTTTATATTACAAAATGTTAATTAAATTGGGTTACACGCGCCGCGTGTAAACGCTGACATAAGAAAATGCACGGTTGCACCGTACATGCTCCCAGGGACAAATGATAAATATGTATGAAAATGCTACAAGGTGATATCACTGGGTCCTTATGCTACTAAATAAAAGTCATTAAATGAATTTGACTCTTCTAGGGACCGGTGTAGTACACCGATCCACTTTACGCACTTTTGGTATTTCACTGTAACACTTTGACACTGCGTTTCCATAGCGGAATCGCTCTCACACTCACACTCAACACTTTCACTAACACTATAGATACCGCGTTTAGGCGGATCGTCTGATGATTGGCGGGCGGCTGGAGACTGCGAGCTTTTACGGTCGACCCTCCCCACCACCGAATCCTCTTGATGTCTCGATCTCTTGCTGCGGATTTTTTGAGCTACCATGATCATGGCTATCACTGTAGCGATTGCTAAGATCACGTAGATCACGGTGTAGTGATGTACATCATGATAAGAAATCTGCTGACCTTTGCCTTCGTTTTCTTTGAGATAGGCGATCTGTCTTTTAATTATGTCGAACTTTTGACGTGACAACGTCTTAAATTAGGTTGCGGCTGGGAGTCACTTATGAAAAAGTGTAACGCCCGGTAACGTAACGGTGCGCGCGCAGCACTAGAGAATTATTTTTCAGTTTCACCCACTTTTTCCAAAATTGTCCCATAGCCCCCCCCCTGCCTTCCCCCACCCTTATTCCGAAATAGTGCCTATTAGCCTCCCCACGAAACCTACCCCCCCCTCCCCTACCCCCCACCCCGAAAATTTACCTCACCCCCCCCCAATCCTATCTCGGCCAATATAGATCGTAGACCCACCGAGTTTGGTATCTTGGAACCGGCTCGGTGAGCTCTACAGATTGGCCCCAACCAAATCCCCAAATTCCTCCCTCTCTCCCCTAAAATATTTGTCCAGGCATAACTCCGTCATTTCTTAAAGTAAACCCCCCGTGTTTGGAGTCAGAGGAATCGTCTTGACGAGCTCGACAATCGAGAGCAGGCAAAATACGATTTTTCTTATTGACGTGACAACGTCTTAAATTAGGTTGCGGCTGGGAGTCACTTATGAAAAAGTGTAACGCCCGGTAACGTAACGGTGCGCGCGCAGCACTAGAGAATTAGGCGCATTGAATCGGCGCATGCTTGTGTCTCTGTCTTTGTCTTTCTCGAACGTTCTTGGCGTTGGAAAAACAAGAAAGCGTCACAATACAAGTTCACACGTGTGGTTAAAGTATCGTCAGCTGTGTCTGTAGTGAAAATATGGAGTGCTTAGATTCGTCATTACATGTACAATGTTTTAGTAAACAAAATATATTTCTATAGTTAAAATTTGTGCAATTCTTATTTTCATTCAATTCCTTGTTCCTATTGTGCAATTTAATTATATTCATATCAATAAATATTCTACCGAGAAAAAGACGTTGTCACGTAAAATCTTCGCCCGTAAAACCGACTTTACAGGCAACCATTTTTTGACGTGACAACGTCTTAAATTAGGTTGCGGCTGGGAGTCACTTATGAAAAAGTGTAACGCCCGGTAACGTAACGGTGCGCGCGCAGCACTAGAGAATTATTTTTCAGTTTCACCCACTTTTTCCAAAATTGTCCCATAGCCCCCCCCCTGCCTTCCCCCACCCTTATTCCGAAATAGTGCCTATTAGCCTCCACACGAAACCTACCCCCCCCCCTCCCCTACCCCCACCCCGAAAATTTACCTCACCCCCCCCAATCCTATCTCGGCCAACATAGGTCGTAGACCCACCGAGTTTGGTATCCTCGGAACCGTCTTGGTGAGGGCTACAAATTGACCCCGCCAGAAATCCCAAATTACGCAAAAAAATTACCCCCCCAAAAAAAAATATTTTACCTCCAAAAATTAATTTAAGTTAGCCTCCCCACGAAAACCTTCCTCCCCCCCCCCTCCCTTACCCCCACCCCGAAAATTTACCTCACCCCCCCCCCAATCCTATCTCGGCCAATATAGATCGTAGACTCACCGAGTTTGGTATCTTTGGAACCGGCTCGGTGAGCTCTACAGATTGGCCCCAACCAAATCCCCAAATTCCTCCCTCTCTCCCCTAAAATCTTTGTCCAGGCATAACTCCGTCATTTCTTAAAGTAAACCCCCCGTGTTTGGAGTCAGAGGAATCGTCTTGACGAGCTCGACAATCGAGAGCAGGCAAAATACGATTTTTCTTATTTTGACGTGACAACGTCTTAAATTAGGTTGCGGCTGGGAGTCACTTATGAAAAAGTGTAACGCCCGGTAACGTAACGGTGCGC